>OX328123.1:57434350-57771850 GCA_946811695.1 Gonocerus acuteangulatus | reverse complement strand
AGAAAATTTTGAAATTTTGCATGGACACTCCCTATAGAACGCAGAAACTCGCTAAGAAAGGATTTTTTTATATTCAAAGTTTTAAGTATTTTTAGAGGGGTTTGAAGTTTTAGTTGGTTAGAGCAGGCAAGCCTAGGCAGCATGCATTGCTGGGACGATAACAGAACAGCTGTTATTGTACTGTACCTATTTCATAGTATTATTTTGAATTACAGTTAATTTCAACTACCCAAACCTTGAATTTCTAGAAATGGATTGTGATTTTTTCCCTCACAGAGTTTACGCTTTACCTGGTGATGGTTTATCCGAGGTAATAATATCCCGACCCTTTGCACTGCCTCCTCACCCATCAGCATTCCCAATCAGAACACTTCTTGATAATGCTCGCAAATATAATGTGTGTTTCCAAATGACATCTTAGAAACAACAATTTTTAAATTTTAGCGTCCATTTATTATTGACAACAAATTTCTACCGGTAAGGGCTAAACTTCTATTGCTGGTAACCTATAGATAACGGGGTATCTCAAGGTCATCTCTTTGTTGATACTGGTCCAGAGCGCCCCCGTATCAAGAAACATTATAGTTTGATTACTTGTCAATTGATGAATAGCAAATAGTATGACGGGAACCGTGCAACAATAAACTACACAAAATTAAAGAGTAGCGTTAATTTTGATGATACATTATTTAACACAATAAAAAAACTACTTATCTGCCGTGACGAAGCACAGGTATTCTGCTAGTACTTAAATAAATGGAGGTACAGATCTTGGCCTTGCTAGAAGAATGTTCTTTTAATGAAATAAGTACTGGTAACACTGGAGGCCGGTGGACATGAATGTTAAGGCATGAGCATTTAACACTCCGTGTCAAAGGTTGTGGGTTCAATTCCCACTAAGGGGTGGTGGTTTTTCTTTAGAAAAAAGAAAAGCAATCAGCCCTATCCTGGTTAGAAAAGGGTGGTAACCTATAGATAAGCCGGCCCAAAATTCTTAGTTAGGACATTAAAATTTAAATAAACACTGGTCTGCAAAAATTTGTTTTTTTGAGCCTTGATTACATTCCTGCTGATTCTCATATAAAACAACTCTGAATTCCTATATGATTCTGGTTTTTTCTAATACATATATTCTTTGGAGTAGGCCCTCCTATATATTTTAATAACTTTTCAACAATTTGGGGGGATATAAGGCTCAGTTAAAACTTTACCTTCTGAGGGACTAGAGAGGTTATAAGGTCTAAAACAAGAACAAGATTTGCGCTCTTAAATTCTGTTTTTTCTATTATCCATTTTTTTTCTTTCACGCTCAACATTTTTTCTCTCCGACTTTGTATCTAAAAATTGGCCAAAAGTTATGTAGAATTTCTATGGAAAATTAGGCGATTCATCTAATAATGAATTGGAGTTTGATGGGATTCAAGAGAAGTTTCAACCTTTCGCCAGCAGTTCAAAGGGCCAGGGAAACTGGTACTTCCTAGAGAAGCTTCATCCACCTCAAGATCAAGGTAGCTTAGACTCACATTTTAAAAGTAAAATTAACTATTTACAATGGATACAATCAATAAAATAAGTAAGTGAGTAGACTCTTTAAGTTTTCTCATGGCCCATCAGAATCTATGATATAACTGTGAAAGTCATGATTCCACTTAGGAAACAATCAACTTGTTGCATGCTTGAAGTGTTCTAGTGGCATCAACCTCTAGCTGATGAGGAAAGTGCTCGATCACACACACATACAAGCAAACGCGCACACGCAGACACACAGAAATATAACTAATCAAGAAAGCATGAATGTTAAAAGTGAGCATACCTCAGAGGTCATTTCTTTTTTAACAACTGGATTTTCCTGTTTGGTAATCTTCATAGTGTTCAATTGTCTCCTAAAAATGCAAAAATGTATCAATCTCAGATCAGTTGGATGATAATTTATGAACTATTTCTTCTGGGAGCATAATTACCGGTTGACTAAATTTTTATTTCTAAGTAATAAAGCCTGGCTTTTATCTATTCTTTCATTATTGATAAAATTATCTTCTCCAATAATTAACTCTTTCGATCTATAAATACTTTCATCTGTATCCTCATTATCTTTATAATCTGTTTCTACAATAAAAACATTTGTTCCGCCGCCATTTTTCTCATTTAATGGTTCATCTTTTTCAGGAGAAATTAATAAACAATCAGGAAGAATGAGACTTTGACCAGTTAGATTAAGATTTGAAGTGCTAATAACATCTAGACCTTTTTTTGATTTAAGCTGGCGAATATTAGGTTGAGTTTTTGTGTAAATAACAGCAGATTTTCCACATTCTACACCTGGAATAAAGCATTACGGATTATAAAGTCTCTTTATAATTGATTATTTACTTAAATTTTAACGTCCATTATTATTAACTACGAAGTTAGGGACGGGTTATCTATAGGTTACCACCCTTTTCTAGCCAGGTTAGGGCTGATGTCTTTTCTTTTTTCTAAAGAAAAGCCACCATCCCATAGCGGGAATCGAACCCACGACCTTTGGCACGGAGTGTTAAGTGCTCACGCCTTAACCCTCATGGCCACCGGGACTCCTATAATTGATTAAATTAAATATTAAGGAAATGTAAAATATTATAAGGGAGATTAGAATTTATGCACGTAAAAAATAAATTTTGACCAAATCATCACTCTTGAAAATATGGTCACTTTTTGAAAATGTCATAAAAGTTAAAACTTTTTTTTTTTTTCAGTTGAAAAATTAAGATTACTGCAAACAAAAATATTCCCTCACTCAGTGGTGATTAGATCCTTCCCAAACCTGGGCAAGATTTATTCTGCTTCTTAATTAGGGCTTTACTCAAACAAGTGTTGGATTCTTTAATCTTAGGTGCATCCATTGCACTGTAGTGAGAGTAAAGCAGCATAAGGAGAGGGAGAATGAAGACTAACAGCCTAACCTGCCGGTGTATCCCCTCCCTACTAAAGAGAAAGTGGCTCACCAGCAGTGGGGATTAGTAGGAGCAATGCTTCTCACTGAACCTGCTGGACAAGCAGGTTCCCTCTATTTAGCTTTGAAAGCTCACTCCTAGCTCTCTCTCCTACTCCTCACTTACGTAAATACCTATAAAATATATAATTTTCTAATGTTAACTGTGGACTCTCTTCTTTAATTTTCCTATAACCATGCCATCATCCCTGCTTTCCTCTACCTCCATACTGGTGTGTAACTAGTCTGCGTAACTAGAAGTCTTCTGTCTTCAGCCAAGTGTGTAACCTGGCTGTTAGATCTAAATTTAAATCAATATTGAAAAGAGAAAAAAAAATACAAACTTCAATCTGTTGTCACTTAAACAAGGAAAGATAAATTTATGAGCTATGTTGACACATAATAAATCTTTTAAAGAAGCAAATTTTAACTCAGTTCGCATACCCTTTCTTGAGAAATCCAACAAAACCTATCTAAGTATTTATATTAAACATCAAAGTAAGCTTGTAATTATAAATTAAATAACCGTATAATTGCAATAAACAATCATTGAGGGTTAAAAAACTTACTGGTCGGTTGAATAGGAGATATATTCATGCTGTTTTCAGATAAAATTATAACTTGGTCATTGTTTTCACTATGAAGCGTGATATTAAGGTCATCTTTGTCTTTAACTGAAGTTTCATCTGTAAAACAAAAAATACAAAACATAAAAGTCTGTCTTTGCTGGAGCTACCTAAACCAAACAAGTTTCTCACCAACAAGTAGGTTATAACAAATATAATAAAAAAAAAACTGACTCATCATTTTTAAACCAAAAGTAACACTAATTAGTTTAAAGATTTGACTCCTTACAATATTGGCAGAGAATTTTATTTTTTACTTTCAAATTGATTATAATGAAAATATTTAAAATTTTTAAATATTAGCTGTTAGGATCTTCATTCAGTGAATGCTCTTTCTGTCAAAAGTTTAGAGCAGGGGTGCTCAAACGGTCAATCGCAATTGAATTGTAGATCTCAAATAATAATTTCCTATATACGTAGTAAGGTCCATAAGTTTCCGGCCTGGGATAGAAGGAAAGGTGAAAGAAAAAAAACTGGTTTTACTGTTTTTCAATATATTCTCCTCTAAGTTCAACACACTTAATACAACGCTTTGGCAAAATTTCTATACCATGAAAAAAATAATTTTCTCCTTTGTTAAAAAAATGTTCTTCCACTGCTGCTTGGAGCTCTTCGTCGGTGTTAAATCGCCTTCCACAAAGGTAAGATTTTAACTTTGAGAAAAGGTAGAAATAGCTAGAGGCCAAGTCTGGGCTGTAGGGTGGATGAGAGATTTCTTGGAGTCCACAGTCCTTCACAGCAGCCTTGGAATTTAATGCTGTATGGACAGAGGCATTGTCGTGAAGGAGGCGGACACCTCTGCTGAACTTCCCTCGCCTCTTCTCTTTAATGGCGTCTCATAACCGGTGAAGTAGGGCTGCATAATACTCACCATTTATTGTGGTATTCCTTTCTTTAAAATCAGTAGTATTCCTTTACAGTCCCAAAAAATTGTGGCCATTACCTTTTTTGTTGACTGCGTGACTTTTGCCTTTAAAGGAGGCGCTTCTCCATTCCATGGACTCTCTTTTGCTGAGTGGGTCATAATATAGAACCATTGTCTCATCCCCAGTTACAATTGAGTCCAAAAAATTCCTTGGGTCGGCATTATACTCGCGTAAAAATTCATTGCAGCAGTGAACTTGTTCCTGTTTTTGAGCAGCTGAAAGAATTTTTGGAACCCATCTTGCACTAACCTTGTTCATATGCAAATGTTCTTTGATGATCCTCAAAACACTTGGTTTTGAAAACCCTAACCTCGCTGCTATTTCCTTGGTTTTTAGTCGCCGGTCAGACAGCAATTCAGATTCCACAAGTTGGATTGTTTCAGAAGTGACAGCTTCCAATGGGCGACCGGGACATGGGTCATCTTCTAGACTTTCCATCCCTAACTTAAATAATTTTGCCCATTCTTTCACTGTGGAATACGAGGGGGAGGACTGTCCGAATACACAATCCAAGCGCTCTTTAATTTGCGCAGGAGTAAGACCCTCTTTACAAAATAATTTAATTACCACACGGTACTCGAGTTTGAACATTGTAAAAATGGGGAGTTTCCTTCAAGGCTGGACTCTGACTGACAAGACCGAGAAAGTGCGGGCGATGGGTATGGAGTGAGCAGGCATGGACCTGCATAGGCGTGCAGGTCCCGGCACGTTTGAAGGAGGGGAAGCAGGACAGGCCGGAAACTTATGGACCTTACCTCGTAGATCTAATTACAGATTTTGTTTTACTTTGTATGTAACTAAAACGAATTATAATAAATGAACAAATAAATTTATTTGATCCACACTTAGGCCAGAATAACCAATCTCTTTTACTGTAATAACCTTCTGCTGGCAGCAAAAAGCGGCTTTATCAAAGGAAAGTGTGATCCTTATCGTTATCAAAGGATAGCTGTGTTTTTGATCCCCCCTCCCATTTTTCTTGAAACTTTGGGTGTGGTGTTTGGCGGGAATATTCAAGACTTTGTGAAGCTTGATATAAATTTAGAACATTAGAGAATTTTTGTATGTGTAGTACTTAACTAGAAAAAGGTCCTGTTAAAGCGAGAAAATGCACTTCTCAAGCATTCAGCTAAAAAAAAAAAAAAAAGTTAAAAATTTACCGGACGTTCTTAAGACGTTCCGATGAAACTTAATCCAAGCACCTCGGTAACATTTTGTAACATTAATAAATAAATATTAAAGTTTTTTAATGATTGACATTTAATTTTTAATATTTTTTTCCATATATTAAAAGAAAATTCGAATGAATAAATATTTTTGTCAGCTTCCTATGTAGGAGTAGCTATTAATTCTTCATCAGTAATTAAATCTTGTTTTTTTCCGCTGAGAAACATTTCTTTATTTATCTTTATCAAGACTCACTGCTATCAACCCTTGTAAATATAAAAGATTTTTAAAATTCGAATTTTCTTTTAATGCATGAAAAAAAATCTTTAAAAATTAAATGTCAATCATTAAAAATACTTAAAAATTTATTTATTAATGTTATAAAATGTTCTTAAGAAAACAAATTATATTAAAATAAAATAAAAGACATATTAATACACAACGAGATACGATCCAGCAATCTTGGGGTTATGAAGGTAGGACGCAACCAACCGAGGGACTTGCATTAAGTATTAGCGGAACATCTTAAGAACTCCTGGTCAATTTTCAACATTTTTTTTTTTAACTGAATGCTTGAGAAGTGGGGTTTCTCGCTTTAACTGGACCTTTTTCTAGTTAAATACTACACATACAAAAATTCTCATTTGAATCGGTGAGGGGCACGACGTGCACTCCCCTTGTCAGTCCGAGTTTTAACTAGAATAGATACGTCATACAAAGTTTATTAATAAGTAGTACAAAATGAGTGTGGCTAAGAAAAGTAAAATGTATATCGTTTTAATAACATTTGGGAGGAAGAATATTTCTGTTGTACGGTAAAGGATAAGTGCATTTGTCTCATTTGCCTTGCACCAGTGCCCAAGGCTTATACCTAAGTGTGGGAACTTTAGGAGGCATCATAAAACAGTTCATAAAAACTATGAAAAGGATTTTCCATCACAGAATTAAAAAAAAAAAAAAAAAAAAAAAACCAACTCGCAGGAGCTGCATCATCTTAGCGCGTTTCTGTCCTTATCTGTGGTGTCATTTGGAAAAAATAGAATTGAAGCATTTAATGCCTTAACCTTTTGTGAATAATAGAAACAAAAGAAAACATTTGAAGATGGATCAATTGTGAAGGGAATTTACATTTGAGATACTCGATTAAATTCTTACCATTGTCATTTTCAATTATTTGAGAGTGAATACCAGCAGGTATCACTAAGTACTGCATATGTCCATAACTATCTTTTTTCTGAAATATAGTAGCAACAATGGGGAACTGCAAATTAAAAATAATTTCAATAAATAGACAATAATTATTTGGATGATCAACTGAAAAGAAGAGCTATTCTCTTCACTAAATATAAAGTGAAATAGAATTTAAAGAAAGTTTTTTTTTATTTTTTCTTAAATAAATAAAAAACTGCAACCTCTAGCCATGTCACGATAGTTTTCTGCTTTATGGTCCAAGAAAATTGAAACATAAACACAAGAAAGTTATCACCTAAGGTCATATGAGCATATACTGGTACAGGGAACTGTTCATTATATAAGACAAGTCTTATTTATTGCTGATTGCAAATTCGGATAATTAACTGCACATTTTGTTTCAGATGTTATTTCTTTAATATTTGTCCTTATACAAATGATCCTTCGGTTCTAAATCATGGGAATAGCAAATGGCTTACGATGTGTACTATTAGTCCACCCAGTCAGCAATCTAACACATGAAACACAGCATGTATTTGGGCCCAGCTCTTATCAAAGTCACCAGACAGACAGCAAAAGTAAAGTTGATAACACTTCTTTACGAGTGGGGTCAAATTTCGCCTTTGAGACTTAAAGGTAAGCTCACCACAAATAAATATAGCAGAAACTGTCTACATGATTTACAAACTTTCTTGGGATGATGAAAAAAACAAAGCACAAACACTGCTTACACTTCTAACTTTTTGTCTAATGTGATATTTTTTCCTAAGGAATACGATTTTTGACAAGCTGCAACAAAAGCCTCAAATTGTTCTCGTACAGGAGCTAAACGATAGACTTATCTTCTGTCTTCGCATAGGCTTGTCATCAAACTTAACACATCCCATGAGGAACCTAAATCTGTTTAGACTTATAGCAAGGCAAACCATTTCCACCCTCTGGATCTCCTGAAGTGTCTTACAAGTCTTCTAAATTCATCCTAACACCTTGAAAAGTTCCTGCTAAATAAAGAAAGCCTATTATCTTCTCTAAATTATATGAAATCTGTTTCACGGGCATATCTATTCCGAGAAAATGTATTTCTTAACAATTTTATCTATGATTATTTTATCAAAAAGGCACTCCCAACATTCTAAACAATCTGAAGCTTCTTTTGCCAAACCTTTTACTCCAGGCAAATGGACCAATACATTTTTTTTCCTGAGTATCCGTCCTGTAAAAGAGGTCTTCCTCCATTCAAATTTGCCAACCACATTTTTGTTTTTCATTTGAACTGCTATAAATGTTTTATTATTATCTTCTTCCACTTCATTCAGTGTCACATTGTTCAGGGTCTGTATTGCCGTGTTTCTTCTCCAAGATGTCTTCATTGTCCGAAACATCTTCCAAAAAATCATAGGTGTTGTCTCTTTTGTCTAGGACTGCAACATACAGTCCTATGTTATTTTTATTATCTAAATAAAAATATAATTGTTCCCCCATTGAAAATCTTTAAAAAAAAGAAAAATAGTAACAAAATTAGTCACGGTCACCTCACAGTTGAATCCAGTTTTCTCTACATTTATTTGAAGAAATTAAATTATTTTGATTAATACATTTCAATGATTTAGGAAATTACTCTAATTTAATGAATTAGTATGGAATTTCAATAAGTTACAATAGTGGTCATGGTGCACCTGCGAGGTGATTTGTACGTAAACTACTGCTTTATTTACCCACGGGAAGCTTAAAATTATACTGATGACAGCAGGGTGGGGAGACAGGAGGATTGTAGGAGGGGGAGACTACTGGCACATTTTTCTTGGACCACAGAAACATTCGGGGGCAGGTGCACCTCACAGGTGACCATGAGTAACGGATGGTTAAATACAGCTAGGATAAAATCACTACATATGAGGTAAAGGTTCCTATGACAAGTAAAAAAAAAAATGCTAAAATCAGATTTTAAAAAGTAGCCGTCACAAAATAACTGCCTGATGAAAAAATTCTGACTAAATATCTGAATTCAGTATGAAAAACTGCACTAGATTCACTACTCAGATTTCTTGTGAAGAAAACCTTGTCGTCCAGTGTAATGGTTCAAAATATCAACGAGAAAGTTAATTCTTTTCATTCTAGCATCAAAATAAAATGCCAAGAGAGCCCCGATGAGTCAGGGTCCTTAAACTTACAGCAGTCAAGGAAAATAGAATAAGCCGTACAGAGCTGCTTGATTTTTAGTTTATCAAAAATATTTTTGTTAACAACAAAGATCTTGATATTAATCATCATCACACCTTGGTGGGTTTATAACCCATTTTGTTGACCTTAAAATTTGATGTAATTTCTGTATTTGAAGGATTCTTCAGAAGGTAACCACTACTCAAAAGCTCTACTTTACATATTTTGGGTTGTATTTCTCCATTTGCATAGTACAATACAAAAGAAATTTGTTGATTTCTATAAGAATTCAACATTGCAAAAGTTGGATCCTGGTCAATAATCGCCAATATTTCATCCTACAATAAATAGAAAAATATTTAATTTAATTTATTATACAATGTTATTAAAAATTCTTTATTCACACACAAACAAAATACTAACTTTATCAATGATGGATTGCCCTCTAGTAATCTTTAGAGGATCAGCAGAACTAATACTCACAGAACTATTCTTTTCTTTCTTATCCATAGAAATAGGTAGTGAATAAATAATATTATTTGTCTCATCGATAATGGTACATCTAGAACACACATTATTCATACTATCATAAAAAATTAAAAATGAACTAATTTTTCCAGAAGCAATTAGAAAAAGAAACAAATTTATTAATAATATAAAAAATATTAACAGTTTTACGAACACAATTTTTCTCTATGCTAATAGAAAGTAGCAATACAAACTACCTATAAACTAAAATCTAACAGCAAAAATGGCAGCTTTAAATAAATAACAGAAATGTATTATTTAAAGATAGATTTAACCCATGGAAAATGAATGTTAAAGTTAGTCAAACACAATTTAATAGAAAACTTTCAGCAAACTCCTGGTAAATAATGATGATGATAAAGGTTAATCTTTATGGTGTTGACTGATCCAGCAGTCGAGAGTGCCTGGGCCCTGTGTGCAGAAGAATTGTATACAAGTCGGAGGAAAGAAGGGCCCCACATCCGTTGACTCGTCCAGCAGTCGAGTGCTCCTCATATTTCTCACAATCTCCATTTTAATAATAAAGCCCTCTGAGCTCCCTTAGTTATTCTTGGCTCTGCTTTAGAAAGAGTCAGAGTGAGAATGAGAAAGTTGTAAGACCTTAACTCATATTTTCTGACCTTTTCTCAGCCTACATTTGCTGATATTTCTAAAGAACAATAACTAATGGCTCTTCTTGAATTTTCTTCATGAGCTGAAGCCAATAAACAATATCACGGAGTCTACTACTTTTGTAAAAGCCAATTTCATGACTTTAAATGAAAATTTCATGCCCTTTAGAAAGTAAATAATATCACTTAGAAATAAAAAGCCTTAATTTTTAAGCTTAAAATTATTTGTAATCTTACACGGATTACCTTGAAAGCTATAAAATTAAAATTTAAAACTGTATAAAATGTGCATCATATGTTAAAGAGGATAGTTAAATTAATTTTAAAAGTGAAGAAACAATGGTACTAAAAATTTTAGAATGACTATAGAATTAGCAGCCTCAAAAATTTCGAACAACTGAGCATAATTCAAAATTTATAAAAATATGACTAACTAAATATTTAATGTCAGTGTACATAATTTAGTAAATTAAAGTGTACATAATTTCAATATTAAAGCCTACAACAAAGGAATCAAACAGAGGAAGGGAGGGGTGGGGAGGCAGATAGAATTGAGTCACCATATGAAAACGGCAACAATTAAGAATTTGGAAAGTCCTGAGATTATACTAGACTCTGGTAAAACTGAAATTTCGTGACATGATTTCAAAATTCATGACTTTTTTTGGGATTTTTGTGCCCTATTTTCATTTCATGACATTTTCATGATTTTTGTGACTTTGTCGTGCTGTAGACAGCCTGAATATGATAAACTTAGAAAGGATCAAGGATTGGGAAAGTGAAATGGAGGATAAGGATAAAAAGACCAACACTAGAATATGTTAAGGATTTCATGCAAGGAAAGTGCATGTAAGACAAGGATTATGATCAAAAAGGATTTTTATGTGTAAGAAGGGTGAGTGAAAGTGTTAAGGGGGTAAAACAAAAATATATAGGAAATAAGTACAAACAAGGTCTGAATACCCCAAATCAAAAAAATTTGAATGCCCTATCATGTTTTTTTTTTTTAAATAATTTTGTTAAAAGGAGGTCCGGTGGGCAAGAAGGTTAAGGCGTCACTCTGTGCCAAGGGTCATGGGTTTGATTCCCACTAGGGATTGCGGGGAAAGGCATTAGCCCTATTCAGACTAGAAAAGGGTAGTGACCTGTAGATAACACATCCTAAAATTCTGAGTTAATTATAATGGACGTTAAAGATTGAAATAAATTTTGGTAAAAACTGATAAATTATTTTGAGTCCTGTAAGCGGACATTATTTATTAGTTAGTAATAACTAATGTTAGAACTAAATACAATTAATGGCTTTACATATTTGTATTTGAAATTATAAATCAAAACCATTGTTTTTTTTGTACCTGAAACACACCAAACATAAAATGACTAGAACCATATACATCTCCAAAATATATATGAGAATTGGGCTTTAATTTATCCATTGAACTTCAGAGGAAGGAAGTTTCTCAAGAATTGTGGAAACTCAAACTTTGTTCAGAAAAAATGTACAAATATAAAAGCTTACTGAGGTTCGTTAATTCTATTATCTCCCCAGACATTTGATGATGATACATGGCTTTCACTATCATTCAGCGGATTAATAGTTTTGCCATGAATAGATTCCATATGGCATAAGTAGAGATTTTGTTTGCCGAAAGTTATATCGCATGTTTCACAATTATAATTATCTTTCCTTGAATGCGTAGAAATCTGAAAATATACAATAATTAAGATTTATGGACAAATGAATTATTTTATAACACTAGAATGGGGTCTCCCCGTGGTCTAGTGGCTAACGCCTTAGTTTCTCATGCGGGAGATGGTGAGTTCGATTCCAACCGGCGGCAGGAATTTTCTCATCTAACGGCTCGTTGAGAAAATTCCTCGGTGCACCTTGGATGTTGGCACTAATGGCCAAGATATCGATGCACTGTAAAAAAAAAAAAAAAAATAAATAAATAAAATAAAATAAAAAGCACTAGAATATTTTATTCTAACCTAATTTTATCAGAATACATTGATAAAAGCCTTGTTGCAAAGATATAATTAGCAGTAATGTGAAAAGATTCTTAATGAGGCGGGGCAGTATGCATTCCTGTCGCTTCAATGCATACAGCAGTGCTTCCAATCCGAGCAGTCAAAGGGACTATTTTATGTATTTTACTAATAGCCCACAGTAAAAATAAAACAGACACAAGTTAAGTTAAAATAAAAAGGATGTCTAGCAAATAGTTGCTAGAGGCGGCTTGAGAACAAACACAATAGCCTTCAAATCAGTGCGTGAAAAAGTTGTGACACTTCCTGTAAGTTTAATGAAAACATGTTCATTCACAAAACATTGTTAAGCCTGCCTGAATTAATTCGTTTCGGATATATAAGCGAAAACCCGAAAAATGGGATCTTCTAGCCCCCTGCCCCACCCCCGGCTACATGGCTATGGGCGGGGGACTTTTGGTATGTTCACCTCCTAACTACCCCAAACAAAGTTACAAAGTCAAAAATTGTGTTCCAAACATTTTCATCTATAACTGTTTGTTTCCTGGACTATAATGGCTGAAAAATCAAAATACATATATATTGGCAATAATGTAATTTATAATGTAATAACATTTAATAAAGTTTAAATATTATTTCAAAACATTTGTCTGTCCCTTCTAAATTTCTACTAAAGAAAGTAATCTCATTTTGATAAATATAATTGAATACAAAGATAAAACATCCAATTTGAAAGATTAAGTGTGTTAACTAAAAAACAACACCTTTTTTTTCAGTGATAAGCCTAATATTCCAATAGTAACTCAAATATTCATATCTAGTTAGAAGATAGAGGAGTAGTTACATGCCGGATAGTGAGATAAGCAAATCAATGTTTATATTATATAATTGTGAGTCTAGTGATACCATAATAGGATAATAATATTTATTTACCTTGTGGCAAACTAAGTTAGATTTCTGATTAAATCCTTTACCACAGATATCACATTTGTAAGGCCTTTCATTCGTATGAGTGTACATATGATTTCTCAGATTACCTGTGAAATAGAATAAATATGTGATTGTAGATAAAGAAAATTATTCTATTTATTATGATTACTTAAAAATATTACTGTAGGCTGAAAAAGTTTAGTTTAAGCATGAGTGTACAATAGAAAATATGTATTTTATGCTATTTCTTTTGTATTATAGTTAAACTCAATGATATTAATATTAATGGTATTTATATTTTTAAAATTATTTTTGAAATACCTTTCTGATGAAATCCTTTTCCACAAAAATCACAAACATGTTTCTTCTCATCATAGTGAATTTTTTTATGAGAAATTAATGTTGATATGCGATTGAAAGATTTGCTGCAAAAATCACAAGAAAATGGTCTAGTGTTCCAGTGGGTAGCTTTGTGTTGAGCCAAAGTGCTTAACTGTAAACATAATTCAGTTAAAACTACAAATTCAAAATTTGCCTCAAATATGAGAAAATGTTTGATCAATTTATTCAGTATCAAATCAATATATACCAATAATTAAAGTAAAAAAAAAAAAAAAAAAAAAAAAAAAATTGGAAATAGAATATATTATGCGAGTTGTACCAGATTTTCTTAGCCCCTTTGAGATGTAAATGAATGGACGAAAAACAACTGAATCTTGGGATAAGATACCCTTGGAAATAATACTGGTCTACTCATACTTAAAAATAATAAGCTAATTATACCAAGTAACGTATAAAATGGAAGAAAAATAACTATGAATGTTACTATTTACATTTTAATATACACGGAGGTTATTTGACAATGAAATAAAGATAAAAAGAGAGAATTAAGATTAATGAAACATTTGCAATAAAATAACATTAACAAATAAAATTATTTTTGTTTAGAGCCTTCAGCTCAAATTCAGCAAAATAAATATGCTTTCGTTCCACCCGACAAACCTATGTAATGTACTGTATAACATACAGTCTTCTTTTTCGTACATGGCTACCTTGCATGCGCGAATACCAGTGGACACTTTTTGTAACGCTTTTATTCAGTTTAGTCATCGCTAAAGCATATTTATGCGAATAATAAAATAAGCACACAAATATTTATCCGATAAAACAACAGTGTACTCTATCAAATAGTATTAATTCTTTAGCAAACAATCACTGATTTAGCGGCTATCAGTTCGGAAATTTTCAAATTAGCGCCAGCATCGTCGGAATAGTTTTAAACATCCTCCCTAGATGCCAGGAAGACATAAAAAATAGAGTGGGGAATCTGGAGCTACTCTTTTACTGAGAAACCGAAAACGTCACCGCTAGAGCAGTCTAGGTTCTTCCCGGACACCCCACTCTGCACCCTTCTGCATCCCACTCTTTATGTATTACCTTCTTTAGAGATTGCTCATCAAGATTTCCACTGCTAATAGGATATGTTTCTAATCCTTTATGTATTACAAAAGATATTTCGAGTGGTCAATTACTTATAGCACTATACTTGTCGCATACTTGTTATTAGCCAACTTCTCATAAATTGTGATGAAATAACTTGCACCTTTCATTGTAAGCGTTTTTTTGGGGGGGGGGGGATAATTCTTATAGTTATTATAGATTTGCTTTATTAACAGTTGAATAATTCAATACATACTTAAATTATGTAATTTAAGAGTTCATTTTTTATTTGACTATAAAACAAAATTGAATTAATAGTTGACATTTTGTATTTTTTATGGATTTTTGATAGTTAATTTTTGCATTGATTGTAATTAAAAGCCATTTCATTGATTGTCCTCTACAAAAGATCAATAAATCATTTCATTTCTGGATTTTTTTTTTTTTTGCTAATATATATAAAACCTAATATAATACAGTTTTTATTGAATGATTATATTATTCTCCTACCGTGTTCTTTCCATCGTTAGTCCTTTTGTTACATAATATTTTTAGAATTCGAAAATAACGTGTGAACTGGTTCTGACGGAACAAGATGAATTGAGTTTTATCAATTTGATATATTTGATCAATTGATTGCCTCATACACAATTTCATGGAAAAGCCGTAGATGGTGGATGGATTAGTTCTATTATTGCACAGACGCAGCTATCTTGAATAGTTATAAAAAAAAAAAATCAGTCCCGTAACAGGCCACGAGGGCCCTGAGGGGCAGATACTATAGAGGTATCTAATTCATGACCATACGGCCTTAGGGAGATAGTGTGGTCAGCACTATGCTCCGGCCGCCTGATTTTCCCCTTGGCTGCTTCGACTGCTAGAGTCATTAGCACCCAAGGTATCCATTATTAAATTAATTAAAGGCTGGGTTGGCCTAGGGACGGTCAGGGAGGCCGAATTCAACCCATGAACGAAGACACTAGAAGAAAAAATCTTTAGTGCTTGCACGGGATTTGAACTCAGGTCCTCCAACTTATTAGTCCAGTCCTCTACCACTGAGCTAACCTCGCCCCCAATCTTGAATAGTTATATTTTATATAAATGTACTTTCATGAAATTTTATACGAATCGGAAACCTATGACCCATTTAGAGTTTTGAGGTACTCTTGTTGACGAGCTTATTGGACAACACAGCGTGACACGCCAAAGAGGAAGACTTATATTGACATCAGAATTTCGTTTTTTGAATCCACCAGAAGTGGATGAGCACATGCTTGAAAGACTTTCCTCAAAAGATCGGACGTGCGCACAATGCTCAATGGCTAATATTAGAAAAAGGTCCCAGTTAAGCTGCAATAAATGCAAAATTGCCTTAGGTTTGGACCTAAATCTATTGCGGGTTGCCTACTCCTGCATATCCCTCAAAGAACAAACATTGATGTATCGGTATGCCATGAAAACCGGAAGCACAATTGTTTTTAGGGTTCAAACTGTCTTATTTATTTACTAGCTGTTACCCGGCGTGCCTTGCTATGCCTACTTTCTGCATGTATAAAATCAAAAATAAATTAGGAACCACGTTCATTGTTTCGAACCTGTGACCTCCGAACTGTGAGTCATAGACGATTTTGACCTAGCCTATGACTCTCCCCGAATCAAGACCTACATGTGTACCAAGTTTGATTAAAATCGTTCCAACTGTGTGGAATTGTATAAGGCACAAACATACAGACAGACAGCTGGTAGACGTTTTTCACCTAGCCTATGACACTCGTCGTATCAATACCTACATGTGTGCCACGTTTGGTCAAAATCAGACAAAGAGTGTGGATGTGTATAAGGCATAAACAGACAAACGGACAGACAGACACAAGATTTTTATATATATAGATTTAGGCCTCCCATTGTATGAAATCAGGCAATATAAATATTTTAGAACCAAGAATTTTGTCCATTAAAGGGTTAAAAAGTATGTTACAGTTAACATTTTTCTATTCAAAAAAACTAATTTCATTCATCGGTATAGTATTATTATATTTTACCTGTCTAAAGGCCTTGGGACAAATATCACATTGGTAATTACGGACATCAGTGTGAGTGGGGATATGTCGCACTAATGTATATTGAAATCTGAATTCTTTACCACCTGAAAAAGGTTAGACACAATTTCAGTAAATTTCATTCATTAAAAAAAAAAGTTTAATTGGGATACGTTTTATTTTTGAGAGAAAACTTTTAACATCAATATAATCATAGAATGAACTTACAGAGCCCACATTCCCATATCTTAATTTCCCTTCCATCTTTACTTAGGGTTTTAACGTAATGCCTTTTTGCTCTGATGTCATCTTTGTCAACTTTAATTGTTGTAGATGTATATTTGTCTGATTTTTGAACCCAGATACCTTGACTCTAAAAAATAATTTATATAGGTTATTATATATAATTGCACATAGTTTTTCACCAATCATTAATTATTTAGACTGTCGTTGATTCCTAAGAGAACATGTTCATCTCAGAACTCTCAATGATGTAGCAGTGAAATGACCAATGAACTTGTCTGAACACTACCGAATGATTCCTTAAACCCTTAGTCATCCAGCCTGAATTCTTTTATATTTTATCTTTTGATGCTTTCTCAATGCATCAAGTTGTACTTGAAACATTGTTTTCTACTAACATCAAAGAAGCTATTTACAAATTCTGGAGGGACTTCATAAACTATAACTATTTTTCATTCCACAATAGGTCATGAATAATGTCATGTTTTAAGGCTGTTCAAATTTTGCAATATAATATCATCGATACAAATGCAAAATATCGAATGTGAAAATCACCACTTTCCAGAGTGAAAAAACTTTTATTCATTACTTTGCTTTTGGAGAGTCAAATAGTCGGTAGATCTTTTGACAGTGGTTACTCACCCCTTTCACAGAATGAACTTAGATTTTGCCGAGAGTTTGCCATACACCAGCCCAACAGCAATCAGTAAAGATTGAAAATGAAAAATGCGTTTTTACACATTCGATACTTTGCATTTGTATCAACCATATTATCCCAGAGCCATGTATGCACCAATGCCGACTCTAGTGCTTCAGTGTGTCTGCCATTTTTAGCAACCTGTCCTAATTTTCATTCTTCATCCTACAGTAAAAATATGTATAACAATCTATGCGGGGTCTCCCATGGTCTAGTGGCTACCGCCTTTGATTCATAAGCGGGAGATGGTGGGTTCGATCTTGTCGATTTGTAAAAAAAAAAAAAAAAAAAAAAAAAAAAAAAAAAAAAAAAAAAAAAAAAAAAAAATTTCATTTTTCATTTTTATTTTCTGTGAAAATCATTAGTAACCTTTTTATTCCACTTAGAGCCATAATTTTCATTTCTCTGGCATAATGAATCACTTACCTTATTACACTTAGTTTCAATTTCAACATTAACTCTTATGCTGATATGCACTGATATATCAATCCGGTGCTACAGACTGATATATCGGTCCGGAGGGTGCTTCTGATATATCAGTTCGGCTTGTTTTGCACTTGGCTGCTACGAGCTATAATATCAGTCCTTCTACTATTGCCATCTATAGGCTGATTAAAGAAGCTGCAGTGTCCTTAAAAGCCGAGTGGGGCATAGGACTTCACTTTTGTCACTGTAGCTTCCTACTATTCAGCCTACCTGGACATTTACCTGCTCCCTCCCTTTTTTTACTGTCAAAACAGTTGTTTCTCTTGACCTGGAATTTACCCTGCATATTTTTCTAGTAGAGGTAAAGGTATGAGCCCTGCATGTATTATGAGCCCCCTCAATATCTACTCATACAGTGCGCTCACTTTGGTGGTGATAATTTTAAATGATAGTTCAGTAAAGGCTCTCGCCACTGGATCGTTCACGCTCAGTTGCAGCTGATAGTTTGGGCGTAAAAATGGTTTATTTGTTTCCTTGATCTAAAAACCTTTGAGAAGTAATTAGCTTATAATTACAGTATATGTACATTCAAAATCCATCTAGTTCCTTATTGACTAGTGTAGAGGACATTTCAGAGATTATTTCTGTGTAGATACTATGTAATTTTTCAAGTAAAAATGTATCGTTATGTGTGTTCGAATTCCAACATGGCAAGGGTTGTAATATGAGCCCCCGAACTTAAGGGCTCCGTCATTTTCACAGAGTGGCTTACCAACTGCGTGAAAGAAATTGAATTGAGCACCCATTCACAGGAGATGGTTTCATTTGAAGAGCTTGGTTAGACCACTTCATGAATCACCACAAGAATGTTTTGTCTGTTTTGAAACCAGCTGCAACATCGTTTTCCAAACCTAATGGATTTAGGAATGAAGCAGTCGACAATTTCTTCGCTATCCAGGAAGCCGAGTACACCAAACACAACTATCCAGCTGACAGGGTGTTTAATGTGGACGAGACTGGAATATCAGTAGTTCAAAGTAAAATCCCGCGAATCATTGGATTGAGAGTAAAGAACCTTTGTACCTCCGTTCATGATTTTCCCCCGGAAAAACATGGGCCTATTTTTATCAGATAACCTCGGAAAACTGTGGGTGCAACGCATAATCTGCGAAGTGTGGGCACAAAATGACTGCGCTGGATTTGACAAGTATGTTTACGTTTGTGATTTTTCCAAAGAGAAGAGAAAGTCATAAAGCAATTAAATGGTTCCTTAATAACGCTTTCCAAATTACTTTATAAATTATTTTCTACTTTGTAATGCATTTTGAAGATTTTGTAATAAATAAAAATGTCACACAGAAGTCATTTTATTTCTCTTTCTTAGGGGCCCATATTACCAGCACAAAAATATTTAATAACAAATTGACATTTGTCAAATTTCTTTTTTTTTTCATATACTTAAAGCTACCGAAAAAAGTTCTTATTTTATAAGTATGTTCACAAATAATTGTAGTTAATGCTATGAACGAATATTCTAAAAAAAACTTCATAGGCAATTACAAAAAAAGGGAAAAACAAATTGGGGGCTCATATTACCACCTTCTCCTCTATATTTTGAGCTTTTCAAGTGAACAATTGTGTGTGTGAGTATTTCTAAGAAAATTTATTCTGAACAAGAATTGTTAGAACTTTTGACAGATGTGGGTGAAAATGAAGCGGAGTTTTCTTCGGATAACAATGAGGGTTCTGATAATGTATCCCAAAATGTGGAATGCAAAGTACAAGAGAATTATCTTCCAACGAAACGTTGTGTGACATAAGTATTCAACACACAGGGGGGGGGGGGACTCCAGGCACTAGGCTATCCCGCACCACCATATCATCTAGCCCTAAGAGTATTACACTCTCTAAAGGTTAACATGAATAATAGTTCTTGAGTCTCTCTGTGTTCTAGTGGCTAGCATACAGGATTCTCATGTGGGAGATGTGAATTACAGTCTGGCCTGTGGAAGGTTGATTTTTTTAGGCAATGGGCTCGCTGAAAAAATTCTCTGTTATACCATGGGTGTTTAGGTAGACTAGCAACCTGTAGATACCCCAGCACTATTGGCCTAGAAGTAGATGTGCCAAACAAAAAAAGTTCTTCCTAATAAATGACACAAATGGCATGCTGATTTTCATGGAACGTACACAATTTCCCGCATAACAAAATGCTATCCTCAAGCAACACATGTGCCCCAGAAGATGACCTAGAAGATTTTTAACAGCAAAATGCAAATTTTCTTCAATACAGTAAAAGGGTTATAATTATATAGGATTTAATTTAATATCAGTAAGAATGTTAATAAACAAAAATCAAGCAAATTAAAATACTGAAGTGAAATGTAGAACAGTGGAGCCATTCGAGTTGATTGAGGAACCAGAAATAGCTTTTTAACCGGCAGAAAAAACTCGAAGCAAGTAAATCCTTACCAGTAAGCTGACAATTGTAAGAAAACCTGTTCAATTAATTAAAATAGAGTGGGAAACTGAACCACTTCCTGATTATAAGGTATTTACATAATCTACAGGTCATGAAATGTGGTTATTTTGGGTTATAACTCAATCACATAATCTTGTCATAAGTATTTATTTTCCCTTGGAGACAGTGAACAGTAAAAGGACTTAAAATAAAGTAGCTACTATCAAGTAAGTTCCTGATTTACATGAGCAAAACATACTTAAAGAAGAACAATGATTAAATAAATATCTGAATTAATTTCTGTGTTTTTACCAAGCAAGTTAACTTATTAATAGGACCTGGACATCTCTAACAAGTTTATCTACTGATGAAGTACATATATTTTAGAATTATCCAAAGAAAAACTAAGTTAGTGCAATAGAATGTAAAGTGGAATTTAATGAACAACTTCCGTTGAATTTCCTCTCCTTGTGATGTTTTCAATCAAAGGCATGATTTATTTGGGCTATACGTTCTATATTATTTGTAAATGTTTTATCCCTTGTTATTGTCCCTCCTAGAATATTGCCAAGTGTTTTATGTGGCTCTTGATCCATTTACAAAAGGGTGGTTTAAAAACCCATAAATCCATTTTAATAACACATTTATTATTAATTAAATCTTTTATTATTAATAATTTATTAGTTGGAATGTCATAAAAACATTTATCACATCTGAAACAATAAAAATATTAGATAAACTACATTAATCCACTAACTTACATTGTAAACAGGATTTCCACAGACCCCAACAATAGTAGAAATATAGTTCACTTCTCCAGTCTGAAAGATTAAAATAAATGTTAATGATTATATAATAATTATTTCATTTAATATATTTCATACAATTAATATATAATGGTAATAATAACAATTATAGTATAATTGGATCATTATAATTATATAATTAGGATAATTATTATATAATTTGATCAAATTCTAAACTGAACAAACACGAAACGAAATTTTAATGTCCATTATTAACAATGAATTTTAGGACGGGTTAGGTTATCACTTTTTTCCAGCTAGGATAGGGCTGATGCCTTCTTCTTTTTTCGAAGGAAAAGCCACCATCCCTAGTGGGAATTGAACCCACGACCTTGGGCACGGAGTACATACACCTATAAAAAGAAAGATTAAAGAACAAGAGAAATAGATCAGATTTCAAATTACATTAAACCAATATTTAGTTAATTATATATTATTCCATTGTTTCATAAACATTTTATAATAGGTAAGCTACAATAAATTCTTAACTTGTTCAGAATTTATTATTTTTTATTTATTTTAGTTGTAACTAAAATAAATATATATTTTACATAAATATATTTGATCATTTTTACACAAAACAGTTTGAAAAAAAAAATGTTCTAAAATTGTTATTTCTAAATACTTATGAATTGAAAGTATTTTGTACTGACGTATTATGATAAGTTATTAGAACGAACCTGTGGCATCTCAATGTAGGAACGAGAAAGGTATTTCATTTTATGACTGTACTTATGATTTATTCCAATCACATCCATTTCAGTGCAAAAATCCGAACTGAAACAAAAATTAAATTATGGATATTTTTCATGAATTAATAAACGTTATTAAGATAATGGAAGGGTGGATTCAAATTTGTATATTTAATTTTTACTGCAATGTTTTGGATATTATCGTCCTAGCCAACAGCCATAGCCATGTATAATGCACAGTTTCGTTTATAACTGAAGTTAAGCAACATTGGGCATGGCTAATACCTTAATGGGTGGCTAACCACGTGCTGTTGGCATTATAAAAGAGTGGCAACCTGTAGATAGCCCAGGGTTAATAGCCCAATTGTTGATACATTGTTAAACACAAAAAAAAAAAAAAAATGTTTGTCCTTCCTCAGGCACATATTTTCATCCATAAAGCATGATACCCTTAACATAAGCATATCTTCTTTCACCCTGAAGACATTCTTAAGTTAAGGATAACACAATTAACGCAATTAAATAGATGAAAATGAACCTTACTTAACATACAGTATGGCCTATGATGTAAAGAACTTTAAATCTCCTGATTTTGTACTATTAGATTCCTAAGTATACTTTTTTTTAGGTGAAGAATATTTGCCTGAAGAAGGAAAATAAGATCCAAAATGCAGAAAGAATGAAATATAAAAATTTGGAAAGTTCTACGTATCTTTTTGAATTCTACCCATGAAGTTTCTCCTTCTTGGCTCCGTATTTAAAAGGTTTAGGAATAAATTAAAAATGAAAATTATTAAATAGATATTATGTATTTATACCTGTCCAACCATTGCCATTTTACTTCAATAAAAATCAGTTATATTCACTATTGCCATTTTACTTCAATAAAAATCAGTTATATTCACTATCTCAAATTTACTCTTTACATTTATTTATTTTATAACTAGTAAATGCCTATTCGTCTTGTAAATGTAATTGAATAAGTAAATAACCAGAATACAACAGTTATTGGGTAACAAAAAAAAAGTAATAAAGGAAAAAAAGAAACAGATAACATAGGATAAAGAATGTAATACACTTTTTAATCTCACTTTAATAATCCACAAGATAGTTCGTGCTAAAATCTTAGTATTTTGCTGTAAGACAAACTTAATTACGAGGACAAAATTAATTATGAAAGATGGTCTTAATGTCAGCCGATTGATTTGCTGCTTCTCTTCAAATAATTTATTCAAAAGCTACAAGTACAAAGGATGACTATTTCCGGACCATCTAAGCTAAATCTTCTTATTCTGGTGGAAACACAAACCCATTTCTTAATCTTAGTTATGCAAAGAGTCTGGTATTAACTTTTGATATGAAGACATTCTTAATAATAATACTTTATAGAATTCAATTTCAGCTCATTCATTTAAATGATGGGAGTCTTGCAGCACCTCTTTGGTTAGAATAAAACTTTTAATTGAGTTGAATCGGGTTTTGAGAAAGTACAAGTGTAGTATTTTATGGCACAGCACCCTGAAAAAACAAATTCCAGGATATCTAATCACAGGCTTCAGGAGTTTCATCGCCAGTTCAATGTTATTTTAATGGGGCACTTAGGTAGTTAATTATTCTGAGATTAATAGTCTTGGTGAAAGTGGAAGGTCAAGGAACTGTTTTGTAAAACTATCACTTCTGGTGCACAATCTTTAAATTCCAAAGAGGAGCCCAAGATTTCACATCTGGAAAAAGCTTTGTTTTCATTCATTGGGTAACTGATTTGCAGTAGCTAATTTATAACTAAATAGCAGCAAATTGCATTTAGTTTTGCTAAATCGTTATTGCCTTAATTTATTTAGATCTTTGTCAGGATTGTTGCATAAATACAGTGAAAAAAATAGGTTGCACGCAAAAGAAAAATTTGATATAATTTAAGGAATAGTCTATAAATTGATATTTGAATAATCAAATTACTCTTAAGAATTTATAGGTATATTTTTTTTTAATAAAACAATGTAAATAACACAAGATAGTTATCATTTTATCTTAACAATAGCTATCTCATTGTTTTAAATGAAACAGTTACCTGAGATAATCAGGAGGAAGAGGTGAACCATCTCCAAGTCCACTATCTAAACTATCAAGGCTATATTCGCTCATTTCAAAAAAATTAAAATATAACAATCTGAAATAAGAAAAGAATAAATGTATTAAATAATTTCTAAATAAGCTAAAAAATAAATAAATCATTGTTATATTTTCTATACTTCTACTTATCAATTTCTATTTATTTGTCAATAAAACACCTGAAAATGACGAAATAATAGCATAACAGAAAAAGTTGATAAATCTTGTGAAAAAAACATTCTTTGTTTTTCCTTAATTTTGTCAGGGATTGAAACAGTAATTCGTTGATTGATAAAGTTAAAATTTAACTGTTTAAAAAACTTTTATTTTATAAGTTAAAAAATAACAGTTAAAAACAACTTTTAGTTAAAAGTTTTATGAGTAAAAGTTATTTAGAAACTTTTAAAATTAGGTAAATGAAAATAAAAGTTGAAGTAATACTTTTATTTTTTCAATGTGAAATAAAAGTTTTAAGTATTTTAATCAAGAGTTTTAGGGTTGAATAAGATAAATATAAGTGAAATATTCTTTGTTTAAAAATTCATTTTCGTTTATTTACCAAATATATTTGTTGATAAAAAACAAAAAAAAGTCCGACTCGCAGGAACTGCATCATCTTAGTGCGGTTCCGTTCTTAACCCTTATATCATTTGGAAAGGTTTAAATAGAAACAGTTTGTAATTTTGGTTAGACCTTTAATGAAATACCCGTAATTTATGATCCCAAACAGGTCACGGTTGCAAGGATCCATACCTCATATGGCCTTGTCAAGGTTCGCTCAAGAAACACACTACTTACTGTTTCATATTTTCTTTTACTATAATACTAATTTTACTGATAAATATAATATAAAAAAAAAATAAAAAATGATTTAAACAAAGACAAAAACCCGTTCAAAACAAACACATTTGAAGTTTTAAGAACTTATTTCTCCGATTGACATCGCCTAATCGAAAATTGCTTCAGAATCTTTTTTGTAGAGCATGCATTTAGTAAGCTTTCGAATGGTAGCCTTCCGCTTACCAAGATTTCCAACTGTTTTCAAGATATTAAGGAAAATATACGAAGTTCTCAAAACTTCTCATGTCTATTAATAAAATATTTTATTCCAATCCTTCCTTAACTCCAAACGTATCCAAAATTTAAAAATTTTTGTTTATATGAATTTAAATCATGCAGAAAATTTTCAACTGAATCCCATGATTCTAAGTAACCTAACCAAAAACTTTTTTCGACAACTATGTTTCCAATTTTCTCGAAAACGGTTAAAGTTATCGCATTAAAAATGGTTTCATTCATTTTTCTAGGCCAACCAAACTATTAAACGAGTACTTGCAAGCATATGAAGTAAGTGCAACGATTTTTTTCGCGCAAATTTCGCTCCAAAAACCATGTTCCGGTGGACGGATATATACGGATATATATATATATATATATATATATATATATATATATATATATATATATATATATATATTTACAAATTCGAACCACCGTTATTTTTGTTCTCTAGGGGTTCTGAAACATAAAATTTTCTAGTCGGCAGTTCCGGATTGCGTCATGAGGTCAGCCCTATAAGCGGGGTTCCTCCCTATGGAGGGTGGGAGGAACCGCGCTAAAATAAACGCTGAATATATTCTTTTAAACTTTTTCCTATTAAGTATTTTAATAACAATTTCTTTAAAACTTTTATTTTTTAAATTGAAAATAACAGTTAAAAAAAAAAAAAATTAAAAAGATTTTAACCCCAAAGAGTTATTTTATAGCGTTTACTTTTTCAAAATGAAAATAAAAGTAAACGTTTAATAAATACTTTTTTAAAATAAAAGTTAAAAATTATTTTTGACCCCTGCATTTTGTATGTAACAAAGGTAATATTTTTTTAATAAGTTATCAAGATATCTCCTCTTGTTTGTCAGCATACTCATTCTCTTTAAATCTTTATAAGTATTCAAAATTAATATTGAGAAAATTGAAGTAATTCACTTGTTAAAAAAAAAACAAGCACTTCAGATGTAATTAAAACATACAACTGAAAGATAGTCTATTGTTCAATAGAAATAAAATAATTTTTATAAAACATTTTTCACTCACTTGTTTTTATAATAAACAAATGGTATAATTTGTTGTTTTTCTAGGCAAATTACAGTAAAGAGAGATAAAGTTTGAATTATATGAAGCATTACAAAAAAGTGGTCAATGTAGAAAAACAACATTTAAAACAAGGTAAGTCAACAACATTTAAAATTTTAAATATGTAAACGTGACCTGTTTTTATTAAAAGGATCAAATTTTCTCTAATTAAGATGTAATAAATTCAAATAATATGGAGTATTTACATTGTGATAATACCAACTAATCCCCAATAAAATTTAATGATTTACATAATTTTCTGATTTTAAAATGTTTTAAATGGTAGAAGATAAAGTATTATTAACTAAAGACTCAAATAATATAGAGTATGAATATAAAGAATCAATTATTATTGACAAGTTAATTCATTGAAAACAATTATGCCTCAAAATAATTAGTTTTTGGAAAATAGGGAGCTTTACTAGTCACATTAATAACCATGATTTTGTTTTTGTCTCCATGGCGACCTTACATGACTGAAAAGACAAACAGATTTTTTTTTTTCTTCATAGGAACCCTATGAATAATGCATCTATTTGCACAAAATTCCATTGCCTTATTTGGCATATTACATTAATGATTATGTTTATAACTAAATATACTGTGTTAATTTAGGATTTATGATATAATAACAATTAAAAAATATAATGAAATGAAAATTTAAACATTAAAGTAATCTTAATTAAAATAATACTCTAATATGTGAGTATTATGACAATTATATAAAATATAAATTAACAATATATAGAACTAATGAATCAGAAAAAAATATCAGTCCTGTAACAGGCCACGAGGGCCCTGAGGGGCAGATACTATAGAGGTATCTGATTCATGACCATATGGCTCACCAGGGAGATAGTGTGGTCAGTCCTATGCTCCGACCGCCTGATTTTCCCCTTGGCCGCTTCGACTGCTAGAGTCATTAGCACCCAAGGTACCCATTATTTTTTTTTTTTTTTTACGGCGCATCAACAAATCTTGGTTATTAGCGCCGACATCCAGGGTGCAGCCAGGAATTTTCTCAGTGAGCCCTGAGATGAGAAAATTTCTGGCGCCGGTGGGGATCGAACCCACCATCTCCCGCTTATGAAGCACGCTGGCCACTAGACCACGGGAGACCCCGGTACCCATTATTAAATTAATTAAAGGCTGGGTCGGCCTAGGGACGGTCAGGGAGGCCGAATTCAACCCATGAACGAAGACACTAGAAGAAAAAATCTTTAGTGCTTGCTCGGGATTTGAACTCAGGCCTCCAGCTTATTAGTCCAGTGCTCTACCACTGAGCTAACCTCGTCCCCAGAACTAATAAATAATTTCCTTAAAATGAATCAAAAGATAAGAACTGATGCATTTAATCATTTCAAATTATTTCTATAGTATTTCATATTATTAATGCAAAGTCGACGTAACACTGCATGGACTAAAGCAGGGGTCATACAATAATTATTTCAACACTTAATTTTCTTTTAATCCCTTTTTGTAAAAAACAGCTTTATAAAAACATGAACAAAAATAAAATAAATTTTGAAACACATTTTATTCTTTAAAATACTCTTATTTCGGTGCCTAAGGTTGCGAGTTCAATTCCCATTACTGGTAGTGGCTTTTAAAATAATAAAAGGCGTCAGCCCGATCCTGGCTGGTGGTCCTCTATGGAAAACTAATCCTACAAATCAGTGTTATTTATAAACAAAAACGTTAAAATTAAAATAATAATGTCAAATTTGTATCTTGTTAAACAAAAAGCATTATTTAAGATGACAGTGAGTTCTGACTCTTTCCAGCTATTTAGAAATGTCATTCTACATGGAACCACACCAAAATAGTTTGGAGATATGGTACAATTTGAGTTTGGTTTTCTCAGAACTCTTATACAGTCATTTAATCCATTTTTGATTAACATGGCCCCATTCATTTTCTAATCCAACAGTTGAATAAGAATAACGAGAAATTCAAGGGGTTTTGCCTAAAGGAAAACATTTATAACCTACCAATTCAAAAATCATCTCAAGAACCATTTTATACTAATAGAGTTTACTCATTTAAAATCTGGATGTACTTACATTAAAATATGAACAACAAAAATAAACTGTTTTAAAGCATTTTTTTTTTTGAAAATCAATAACATGTTAATATGAAAAAATTAGCCATAATCAGTGAACAGGTAAGCAGTGAGGAACTCATAGCTTAACTTTTCTTCTGAACAGCTGTTCCTTCTTAATAATTAATTTTTAAAAAAATCCAAAGCAATGAAAGTATGTTTTTTTTTTGTTTTGTTTTTTCATGTTTTCCACGTTAGAGGTGAAAGTATGTTATTAGCAGAGTATGTATGCAAGCCAAGAGAATCCTCTTGTTTATAACATGACAGATACTCAAATTTATGTTTTGTAATAGTTGATTTCCTTTAATATTGATTAATCTATTCATTCTATTTACTTAATCATGCTGTTATCTACAAGAGACAGAGCAAGCATGCACTGATTAGTATATTTAGTAGAGCAAATTAGGTCCAAAAATTTGGCTTCAGAATTAGTTCTCATGTATTCAAACGGAATATACGGAAGATACAAATTATTTTACGTCTTTTACTATTAATTTCAACTCAAAATGGGTTTCAATTTGAGGCTATTCAATTAAGAAAAGATTCCTTATTTATAAAAAAAAACAATGTACTGTATATCAAATAGTAATATTTATTCTTAGTAGTAGACAAACAATATATTCCAAAGGGCAGGGATTCGTAAATTTAAAAAGGAAAAAACTTAATAAATTTGTGCAAAAATATTGCAAATGACTTACTTATAAATTAGAATTTGAGCCAAGTGTAGTTCCAGACTTAATTGGAGCGTAGTGAATTAGGAGTCCTTCTTATTTCAGTGCAATAAAATATGTAGGAGCTTACTGGTTTTATAAAATGGGTAAGACCTCTTTTCCACTGGAAAAAAATGAAATTTCATTAAAAAGATTAAACCTTTATTTTAGTAATAAAGTTGGTTGCTTAACTAAAGTAAGATATCTGTTTAAAAAAAAATAATAATTTTTGTGAACAGAAATGTCCGATAAGGACATATTTGATTACTCATTCATGCTGGAGACAAACACAAAACTGCAGGATTGGGAATTTTAATAAGGAAGTGGGGGGAAGAAACTATTCAGTTAAAACCCAAACATATCACTCAAACGTATAATTTTTATTGTTCTTCAATCCAGAGGAGCTAAACTCTACTCTGAGCAGTGTAAGTAACATGGCCTCAAGGACAGTAGCAAGAATTAATAAGAATATGTGTATAATATACATTTATTTTTATTTATATTTCTGTTATGATCCGAATGTGAACAAACAGCAATTGGTTCTTTCAAATAACAATAAACAATGAATTGTTGTTTGTATTGTCAATACAAATGCAAAGTATCAAATGTGAAAAGTGATTTAATACATTATTGATGACATTATTTGTGTGATTATTGATATATATATATTATAATTAGACTTAATGCACATTCTTTAGTTTGATTTTCTTTAATAGATAGTTATTTTTCTTTAATTTTCGAGAGTTTGCCACAACGTACATCAGTCCAACAGCAATCAGTATAGATTAAAAAGAAAAATAAGTTATGGTTGAAGAAAAATTCAGATTACTTTAATCAGATTAATAAGAGTATAAATTGAATTGAAAGAAACTAGGCAATAGGGCCAGCAATTTTTATTGCTATTCTATTATTTAATCTAATTATGAACAATAAACATTTTTGTACTAAAGATCCTAAGCGATTACCAAATACATTAATAAATAATTTGAAGTTATTATTGGTTTTGAATTATAGCCTATTTGATAGATACCATCTTTTTCCAAGTAGGTTGGACTCTTCCAATATGAATTGGCGTTATGGGCTTAAACCTATTAACTTAGTTCAGAATACTTACGCAGGTCCCCAAGCTCATGTAAATCAAAGATGTAAAATTGCGCAGATTCCTGTACTGCATATAAAGGTACGTTACAATTTTTTATATCTTAGTACATGAGATGTAATATCATTCTCTCTTAGAATATGTATTGTTTTAGATTTCACAAATATGCAGAACTTCACAAAAAACTTTGAACAGACACCTGGTAATCTACAAGAGCCTTGGAATATAGTAACATCTCCAAGTTTAATTAAAATTTCAATATTAGTTTAAATTGTTCCTTTTAGCAAGAAAATCTTTTATCCAAGAGCTATTTAATCACTAAAATAAAATATGCCTAAAACATGTGATTAGGACTTATTAATTTTTAAGTTTAGACTCTGGTTCCATTATCTTAAATAGAATTCTTATCAAAGAATAAATAAATACATCCTTATTAAAAATTACATATTATTTATTTAAAAAATATAGATTTTACCAATTCAAATTATTTGGTCAAGATATGCTAATAAAAAAATAACTATTACTTTGTGGAAGATTTGATGATCAAGCTTCAGTGAGAAGTCGATAATCAGCCAACCATTATACAGAAGACTAAAAATAAATATATAGTTTCTGACCTTATTTTATTATTATTTCAGAAGCCCAGAATCTATTATGTTTAAATAATGGGAAACCCCTAGAGAACTGAATCCCACAACAACAATTTTATATTAAAATAGCAATAGCATCACTTTCTGAAATGTTGGGAATGGGGTGCTCAATTTTAGTACCTCAATAAATGTCCTTTTTTTTCTAAAGTCGTAAAGGGATGCAAGGACAGTTATCAGCATAACCAAATTATAATACAACAGGGATATGAAAGGAAATGTTGATAGAGCCTAAGTCAAATTATTCTATGATGATGGGGTCAGTCCTGAAGAGTTGGGCTAACTAACATCAATACTTATCACAAATTTTAATAGATCTTGACCTCAAACCAATCTTTATTTTTCTCTCCTTTTTTAAATTAAATGTTTCGGCTATTTTGCCGCTTTCAATCTAAAAGAAAATTGAAGAGTTACATATCTGACTGACTCCTTAAATTACCATTAAAATACATTATTCAACCCCTTGTCCTAAAATTACTTAAAATAAATTATAAGCTCATACTAGCCGTCCTTATTTTACAATTGAGGTTAAGATCTATTAAAATGTGTGTTAATAACGTCAGAGGGATCTCCCGTGGTCTAATGGTTAGCGCCTTGGATTCATAAGCGGGAGATGGTGGGTTCGATCCCCACCTCCGGCAGGAATTTTCTCATCTCAGGAATCGTTGGGAAAATTCCTCGCTGTACCCTGGATGTCGGCGCTAATGACCTAGAAGTAGATGCGCCGTAAAAAAAATAAAAAATAAAAAAAATAAATAACGTCAGATTTTTGGTGGTGAAAAAATTTAATAAGAAAAATAACATCATTACTCTAGCAGGATTGATGTTCTTACATCTAAAAGAATAAAGTGCTTGTGTAAAAATTCGAGTCATAATACAATTTAAGTTACTTGATGATAGTTTAAGACATATTAATCTCATTTAAGTTATTGATGCAATAAAAAATCTATTTATTCTCAATCTTCAACATAAATATTCTCTTAGTCGGAGAGCTGGTAACGCAATTTACATGCACAATACACAATGCACCTTGAAATTTTGCTATAGTGTATCTCTTGGGTAGATAAGAAGGTAAATATGTGTTGGCTAGACTTACCCTGTTACACCAGGTACTGTGCATTGGGGGACAGGTGCAAAAAAATAATGCCCAAAAATAGTGCTTTAATCAGAAGCCAACTATCTTTAATGTAAAATCCCAAAATCCGTAGTTAATAATAATGGACGTTAAAATTTAAATGAATTTAATGTAAAATTAAGGCAATTTTACAACGAATAATAAATAAGGCAGGCACTTTTAAGGGGGTTAAAAAAAAAAAAAAAAAAAAAAAAAAAAAAAAAAAAAAAAAAAGGGAAAAAAAGGTGCTAATGACGTCGGCAGTAGATGCACCTAAAAAGAAATAAAAAATAAAGAAATAAAATAAAAAAAACTCAATGTACTTAGTTTTTTTTTTTAATATTAAATGACGTGCTTTATTCAGGCTGCGATTTAAACAGCGTCTTCAATATACATAATTGAAAATAATTACAAAAGGGCAGACATCTTTTGAGGGGTTTAATTATCAGCAAACATGAAAATAAAAGTTGCCTATAATGGACTGCAATACACTGCGTGTAACTGTAAGAGTGAGTGAGAGCCCCGATCATCTGGGTAGTTGTGGTTTTTCTCTGCGCTCTCATTGGTTCTTGCTCGCATGATCTTGTATATATGTACCGGTTTAAATGGTTGCGTGAATAAAACACTCATTTAATATTTGGGGAAAAAAACTTTTTTTTTAACATATTATCCCCCTAAAAAGTGTCTGCCTTATTAAAAATACAAATACAGTAAAAAAAAAAAAGAAAAAAAGAAAAAGGAGACCACTTTATTAACCCTAAAATTAAAAACTTGTTCCTTTTAATTCTTGTGAGATTTCAAAACCCATGAAAACTGTGCTGCGTTTTTCATCTTGTTCAGAAAGACTGTAAGTTCTCCCAGTCGCAGTAGAAATTTCAACCTTTGCTAGCACATTAAAGGTGGTAACCAATAAAATATCTGCTCTTGATGGAAATGAAAAATATTGTGATGGTCCGTGGAGTTAAAAAAAAAGTTATTTCCACCTCATTACTCTCCCCAATCATATCTAGCACACTACTCAAGTAGCATTTACTGTAATACAAACAAGCAACAAAACCATGAATATTTTTTAGTAGAACATTATGGTCTGAAGGTACAACTTTGACAATCACGCTTTCACAACTCTTTGAAAATATTATAGTTTTCAGTTGACATTTGTTTTGAGGTATGTGTAGCAGTGTTTTTTTTCTAAGTGCCAACAATCGTTTGACATTTTGAAAATCTTTCTTTCAAAATGTTTTCTTCTTCGAAATGTTCTTCCTGTTTTATGAAAACAAAATGAGAAACCTTGATATTTTCTGTACACCATAAGTGGAGTTTGAAGAGAGGAAGAATTTAGCCCTCATTTTTAAGGTTTTTATGACACATTTTTACCATCAAATTAAAATTTCGGGAGGGACTGCAGCCCCTCAGCCCCCCCCCCCTTATATACGCCCATGGCCACATAGTCCATTAGATGCAAAATTTTGCTGGTAATAAATTGAGCCACTAATAGTATACTGAACATTTTTATATTTTAACCCTTTAGAGACAAAATACAGCAGAGTTAAAGCAGGCTCGCTGGACCGAGTATTAGTGTTGCCAACTGTGCCCACTGAACCAACTACTTTATGACTCTGGAATTGCGTTATTTTCTTTTATTACGCATAGTTTCCGATCACCATTTTGATCCGAACTTTGGACCGGCTCAAGTGGAATATTTTTTTTCATCTTTAAATTTTTTTGGGGGGTTTAAAAAAAAAAATTGCGAAAAGGGTGGTAATTTCAGCTTTTCATAAAAACCACTAACAGATGGCTCTAAGAGCTACTACAGTAGCTCACGGTATAGAAACGCTGGAAAAGCTGAGCTACTATAGTAGCACATGGTCTGGGGAACCCGCCTGTCACCAAGCTACTATAGCAGTTCAAGGTCCGGGGATCCCACCCCTCACTGAGCTACTATAGTAGGTCATGGTCCGGGGAGTCAACCTCTCATCGAGCTACTATAGTAGCACATGGTCTGGGGAACCCGCCTGTCACCGAGCTACTATAGTAGCTCAAGGTCCGGGGATCCCACCCCTCACCGAGCTACTATAGTAGGTCTTGGTCCAGGGAGTCAACCTCTCACCAAGCTACTATAGTAGCTCATGGTCCAGGAAGCCCGCCTGTCACCTAGCAACTACAATAGCTCATGGTCCGGTGAGCCCACCTCTCACAGAGCTACTATAGTAGCTAACATCTCTAAGGGTTCATAAAGCCTAAGCATGGGGATTTAATGCCATTTTTCCAGGACACCCAGTGGTCCTTATTGCATTTGCCTGTCTTTTTTTCCTAAGACCTTCTCCATATTTAATGAATTATTTGTTTTTAGAAACAAAATTTCAGTGAATAATGTGGGCCAATGAAAGTATAGAATGTCATGATGAGTGTCAGATTAGTACACAAATTAATTAGAGTATAACAATTTAAGTTAAATAGTCTGAATAACAGTTTGAGAGTAAATAAACCAAACAAAGAAAATAATTATTAGTCTTTTCTTCGAAATCTCGCTAAGAGTTAATGATGTAGAAAGAATCAATAAGAAGAAAAAATAGTTTTTGGCTGGCTATAAGATAATTAATATTAACTTAGCAAGAGAACATTGTCTTGAGAAAGAAATTAAAGAATGATTTATCTCTGATAACTCAGTTGATTCTGATAACAATTACATAGATATTTTTAAACGAAGAAGTATATATATATATATATATATATATATATATATTTTTAAGGGAAGTAAAATACAAACTTTTATTTTATATGCATCATTCCTGGCATTGAAACGCTCCCATGTAAAAAATTTTCAAGTTTAAAGTTATAATCTTGACAAATTACAAATTAATTTTACTTTAACATATCATAGTCGTACATTTTTTTTTTTAATACTAGTCCAATTAAAGTAAATGAGGAAATTGCAGATTACCAGTAATAATAGATTTTCAAAATTAACCTCGCCTATTCTGAATTAAAAGAAACGTCCATTTATTTAACTTACCAATATATGAAACCAGGCGACCAACAAAAATGGTTATGTAGTTTTATTGGATTAAGTAGCATAAAATTTAAAATCACCAAACCAAAGTGTGATTTCTAATTGAAGTAAAACTTTTATAACATTGTGAATGTTTCTCAGAAAATAATAACTTCTGGACAAATTAAAATATTATAAAGTTTCCCTATGCTTCCTGAGGCCCGAAAGAAAAAAAAACATGGCTACCAATATGTCGTCACCAGATTTTTTTAGTATCCAGAATATTTAAAACTCACGGCTCACAATTTATTTATCTTCGTCTTTATTGTGGAAAAAAAAATTACAACCAAGAAAGATTCAGAAACGTGATTTATAATTGGGGATAGTGGGGACATTTTTCTCTTGGCAAACCTATGCATGAGAGCTGATTGGAAGGGGGGGGGGGGTGCGCACAGTCAGTCTTATAAACGATTTTACATGAGAGATCATGGACCCTGGAGTTAAAACAGATTATTATACCGGGTGTAATTTAGAAACTTATAAAAATCGTCAATATGGCGTGGGGAGGACAGAGCGAGAAAGAAGATATATATATATATATATATATATATATATATATATATATATATATATATATATATATATATATATATATGGTACTTACGTATTGGCGTCAAAGCATGTTAAAGAGGCAGGTCTCTTTTGGAGATCTTGATCGTGGATAACGCATTTCTATTGGTCAATCACTATCAGAGATTTCATTGGCTATTGTGTTTATAATAACCATCTTGTTCCCTTTGTTTTTATAAAGCAATTCATTCATCCAGTAAAAAACCATCCTTGATCTATATTAGACATGCGCGCCGAGGCTGAATTTTCCGGCGGCGGCGCGCTGGACTAAAATGGTCGGCGGCGGCGGCGCGCGCGGCGTGGGATATTTTTTTAACCCCCAAGGGAGACGTTACAATTTATATATATATATATATATATATATATATATATATATATATATATATATATATATATATATAGGCTTGCCATATTTTTGGTGTGTGAAACCGGGACACATTAATATGAGAAGGGCATACCGGGGGGGGGGGATAAAAATGGTAAACATTAGAAGCAAAATGGTGAGATTTAAACCTGTAGCGACGCTACTACTTGATTGGTAAATAATCGCAGCTCCTAACTCCCTACCTCTCTGGATAGCCCCCAATAATCTGAGTCTTGGCGCCAATCAGGGTTTAACAAAAAAACGTGGTGTCAGTTGTGAAAGTGCGTGCCTCTGTTAATTTAGACCCTAAATAGTAAATGCAGGCCTGCAGGTAACGTAGTTATTAATTATGGTGCACCAATGATAGTATTGTGAGTACTCATTTAATTTATGAATTCGTAGGATTGTTATTTTTTTGGAATGATATGTTGAATGATTATTATTATTATTATTATTATCAATTAAATTACTATTATTATCATTACAGTTTTTTATAAGTTCGTAGTGCATGCCAGTAGAGTTTGTTTATTTATTGCTAGCAGTATGGAGTGCCAAATTGTTTATTTTTTGAATCGGTTTTATTGTTTGTTATGTTCATTATTAGTATAAAAGAAATATATATGTTTACAAACATTTACTTGATGAAATAATTTCGACCCCCGAGTCCTAAAGTAAACAACCTGAAGAGAGGTTAAAGTGGTGACCCCCGACTTGTGATAGAAGAAATTAGTAACATTTTATTTATAATTTCAGAGCGATATTTTTTAGTTTTATAAAGTCGCGTCGATTATATTATTCTACATTATTTCACTGAGTAAATACTGTATTTGTGCATTTTTCCTAGCTTTACACGAAATCCAAGATGTCGGACGATGAAACTAAGGCTGAAGTCACGGAATCTATCTCTACCGAGAAGAAAATTCCACCCTTTTGGAAATCTGAGCCAGAATTATGGTTTATTAGGGTTGAGGCCGTATTTTCGCGAGCTAAAATTACTAACAGCGTAACTAAATTTGAAGTAATTATCCCACTCCTGGATTTGGACGTTATTAAGCAAGTGTCGGATCTAGTAAAACGACCTTCTACTACCCCTTACGAAGATGTTAAAAATAGTCTTATTAATGTATACTCCGAGTCTGAAAATCGAAGAATTCAGCGCTTATTAGAGGGTAAACAAATTGGGGATGAAAAACATTCTCAGTTTCTCCGCGCAATGAAGAATTTAGCGGGCGATGCTGTTTCTGGTGATGTCATCAAAACTCTCTGGATGCGTTCCCTTCCAGCACATACACAGGCTATTCTACTATCCACAACTCACACCGACGTCGACTTACTTGCTAGTGTAGCTGATAAAATCCATGAGGTCGATCCTCCCTTAATGGTTTCATCTATTGCTACTCCATCGGGCAGCCGTTCTACTCTCGAAGAAAAGGTTGACAGGCTTGCGGAACAAGTCGCCTCTCTGGTAGCTGGGGGTGCTTCAAGAGGTCGCAGTAAAAGCGGAGATCGACGATTTAGACAACGATCTGCCAGTAGACAACGCAAGACTCATTCCGAAGACTGGCTTTGTTTCTACCATTACAAGTTTAAACAGACTGCTCGGAAATGCGTACAACCGTGTGCCTGGGAGAAGACCAACAAAGATACTAGTACGGGAAACTAGCAAGCGACCCGGAAATGGCGTTAACCGGTCTCGCGATTACCCAACGCCACTTATTCGTCACAGATCAGCGGTCGGGACGAATTTTTTTGATAGACACAGGAGCTTCCATATCGGTAATTCCTCCGAATAAAATGTTGAAACCAGAACCACAGGATTTCATACTTTATGCCGCCAACTCGACGAAGATAAGCACTTATGGAATCCGTCAGCTCAAGTTGGACTTCGGACTTCGAAGAACGTTCATTTGGGACTTTGTTATGGCCGATGTACCTAAGCCAATTATAGGTGCCGATTTCATGTACAATTTTAATCTGCTGGTTGATCTTAAAGGCCAACAACTTATTGATAAGACCACTCACTTATCATCAAAAGGTAAAATCGCAGACGAAATTCCATTTAGCATTTCAGCCGTCCCGGAGACACACCCATTTGCCAATTTACTGCGGAAGTATCCGGACATTATTAGGCCCTCTTCAGCTAAGAAACCAATTAAGCATAATACGGAACACGTGATAGAGACCACTGGAAGACCAGTCCATGCAAAAGCACGAAGACTTCCTCCAGAGAAGTATCTCCTGGTGAAAGAGGAATTCCAACGAATGGTGGAGCATGGCATATGCCAACCATCCAGCAGCCAGTGGAGCAGTCCTCTACACGTCGTTACGAAGAAAGATGGTACAGTAAGACCCTGTGGTGATTATAGGCAGTTAAATGCTCAAACAGTTCCCGATCGTTATGGGGTTCCTAATATTATGGACTTCCGTAACAACTTGTACGGGAAGAGAATATTTTCAAGGCTTGACCTGGTAAGAGCGTACTATCATATACCCATCAAGAAAGAAGACATTCCAAAGACCGCGATTGCTACACCCTTTGGCCTATATGAATTTTTGGTAATGTGTTTCGGTTTGCGCAATGCGGCCCAGACTTTCCAAAGATTTATGGATAGCAAATTCAGAGACCTGCCATTCTGTTTCATCATGCTAGATGATATGTTGATCGCTTCCAACAATATTGAGGAACATCTAACCCATCTAGAAGAGATTTTCAAACGTCTAAATGAGAATGGACTGACGCTGAATCCCGATAAGTGCGAATTTGGGCTAGACAAAATTGATTTCCTCGGATATCATATTAGTCCAGATGGTATCCGACCACAGATGTTAAAAGTCCAGGCAATTGTAGAATACCCTAAACCCAACGACGTCAGATCCCTCAGACGCTTCTTAGGGATGTTAAATTTTTATAGGCCTTGTGTTCCCCAAGCAGCTGCCACGCAAGCGCCCCTCAACAGGTACTTACACGGCAGCAAGAAGAACGACCGTACAGTGATCGAATGGAACGAGGAAAGTAGTGCAGCCTTTGATTCTTGTAAAGAACACTTAAGGGATGCCGCTTTATTAGCTCACCCAAAGCTGGAAGCTGACCTTGCACTGGCGTGCGACGCTTCAAACCATACGATGGGCGCTGTACTTCAACAACGGTATGGTGGAGCCTGGGTTCCTTTAGGTTTCTATTCCAAGGCCTTATCGGATGCCCAGCGAACATATTCGGCATACGACAGGGAGCTCTTAGCCATATTCTCAGCGGTCCGCCACTTCAGACCAGTCATCGAAGGAAGAACATTCTCCATATGGACGGACCATAAACCGTTAGTGTATGCCATGTTTCAGAAGCCTTCTTCTGCTTCGCCTATTAGAATGCGATGGCTTAATTTTATAAGCCAATTTTCAACAGACATCAGGCACATAGAAGGGCACCAGAATCAAGTTGCCGACGCCCTATCTCGAGTGGAGGAGTTGGGCCTTACGAATGACCTCGATAAATTAGCTGCTCTGCAGAAGACAGATCCGGAAATAAAAATCCTTATAGGTCAACCTAACCTTAGCCTAAAGCTGATAAACCTTCCGGGATCTTCCCAAACTATTTGGTGTGAAACCTCAACCACGACTGCTCGCATATACTTACCCAAAGATATCAGAAGGAAGATGTTCGATGCAGTGCACGGACTGAGTCATCCTGGAGCTAGGGCTACTAGGAAGTTGATGGCCCAGAAATATTTTTGGCCAAAGATGAACAAAGAAGTAGCTGAATGGGCAAAAAGTTGCACGTCCTGCCAGGTAGCGAAGGTTACAAGACACACAGTAACTCAGCCAGGAAAATTTGAACAAGCCGGACGATTTGACCATGTACGCATTGATATAATTGGCCCATTGCCACCTTCCCAGGGCAAAAGATACTGCGTCACAATCATAGATCGCTTTACAAGATGGCCAGAAGCAATAGCGATTGAAGAAATCACTGCTGATGTGGTAGCAACAGTGTTCTACGATGGGTGGATTTCCAGGTTTGGAGTTCCTAGTAGGCTGACAACTGATCAAGGGAGACAGTTTGAAAGCGACCTGTTTCAATATCTCACCAAATTCCTAGGCGTAGAGAAGATTCGAACCACCCCCTATCATCCTCAAGGGAATGGCTGCGTAGAGAGATGGCACAGATCACTGAAAACTGCGCTAATTGCCCATCTTGACGCTAATAACTGGTCTCGTATCTTACCAACAGTTCTGTTAGGACTTAGAGTGGCCATCCGGGAGGAAGTCAACCTAAGTTCAGCAGAAGCCGTCTATGGCCAGTCCTTGCGCCTCCCTGGCGAATTCCTCAGTTCCCGACAGACTGTCACCGACTTGCCAGGGATGGTTCGTGAGCTGAAGGAGTTCATGTCCAATTTACGTCCAGCAGAATTCCGCCAGAGCAACAGAAGTATTTTCCTTCACAAATCTCTTCGGACATGCACCCATATGTTTCTTAGGGAGGACAAAATAAAAAAATCTCTTTCTCCGCCGTACAGTGGACCATACCCCGTAGTGAGTAGAACCGACAAGCTCTGCACCTTGAAATTACCCAACCGAGAGCTCACCGTTTCGTTAGACAGGGTCAAGCCTGCGTTTCTCCTAGCTGATCCTGAGGCACCAGCAGAAGTCTCTCGAACTACACCTTCAAGTAGCCTCAAATCTCCTGAGCTAGTACCACCTAGCCAGTCTGGAGATACACCTACCGATGGAAGAGCACCAGGGCCACTTCCCATCCTCAAGACCAGATCGGGTAGAGTCATCAAACCCAACGTTCGCATCTTGGACGGGATTATTTGGGGGGAGTCCTGTAGCGACGCTACTACTTGATTGGTAAATAATCGCAGCTCCTAACTCCCTACCTCTCTGGATAGCCCCCAATAATCTGAGTCTTGGCGCCAATCAGGGTTTAACAAAAAAACGTGGTGTCAGTTGTGAAAGTGCGTGCCTCTGTTAATTTAGACCCTAAATAGTAAATGCAGGCCTGCAGGTAACGTAGTTATTAATTATGGTGCACCAATGATAGTATTGTGAGTACTCATTTGATTTATGAATTCGTAGGATTGTTATTTTTTTGGAATGATATGTTGAATGATTATTATTATTATTATTATTATCAATTAAATTACTATTATTATCATTACAGTTTTTTATAAGTTCGTAGTGCATGCCAGTAGAGTTTGTTTATTTATTGCTAGCAGTATGGAGTGCCAAATTGTTTATTTTTTGAATCGGTTTTATTGTTTGTTATGTTCATTATTAGTATAAAAGAAATATATATGTTTACAAACATTTACTTGATGAAATAATTTCGACCCCCGAGTCCTAAAGTAAACAACCTGAAGAGAGGTTAAAAACCTTTTTATTAAGCGCAGCGAGTAACAGGAGGGGGGGATCTGGAACTCTAAATTGTTAGTCTCCCCACTTTGTTAAAATAAAAAAGGAAATTTTGCTACTTATTTTTGATAGTTCTTGCGTTTGTTCTCTGATTACAGTTACAATCGTTCTCATTTCTTTGGCACTACATTCATTGTAGAAAAGTAAACAATTCATAAATGATTCTTAAAAACTAAATCCATTACTTTAAACATCTTACAGCCGTTTCCGGGTGGACCAGAGACAAGAGACAAATACCGGGACGTATGGCAAGCATATATATATGTCTGTTCGCTACAAAATATCTCTACAAAAATGGTTCTAAAGACATTTTCGATGGGGTGATGTCAATCGGAGAAATAAGGGCTTAAAACTTCGAAAGCGTTTGTTTGTTCTCTTGTAGGGGGGGGGGGGGGTCGGTTTGTTTATCTCACTACTTAATTGATTGTTTTAAATGGACATTATCAGTAAAATTAGTCTTTTCGTAAAAGGAGGTAAGAAAATGAGAAACTTAGTGTTTTCGCAGTGTTATCGTTGTTGCGCCGTAAACATCCTTCTGTTTGAGATTTTATTTTATATTCTTAACGGTACATCAAAACCTACCAATAACTGTATGTATTCCTTAACTTATGGCACTAGAGATATGAGCGGAACTGTGCTAAGATGACGCAGTTCGCGCTCCTGATGTCTCAAAAATGGTCCGATTTTGATGAAATTTGGTACAGAAATATTTTTCTTAATTTGAAAGGTCGAATTCGTAAACCAGCAGAATCTGTTAGCCGGAAGATGGTTTTTGGAGCGAAATTCGCACGAAAAAATTGTAACGTTCACGTTTTCGAGTTCATATTCTTGCAGGTACTCGTTTTATAGATTTCTTAACGTAGAACAACGAATAAAACCATTTTAAAGCGTTATTACCCGTTTTGAGAAACATTAAAACACCTCGTATTCCAAAGTAATTTTCAGTTTGGGTACTCATAAACGATTAATTTAGTTGAAACTTGGTCCAAACGTTTGATGTTCATCTAAACTAGACATGCGCGCCGCGCCGGCGCCGCTACGCCACGCCGGGTTTTGAGTGGCGCGCCGCCGCCGAGCCTAGACAGTCGGCGCGCCGATTTCGTTGGCAATACTGGACGAAAGGGTGTAGCGGGTGAGTTAGGGTAGGAAAACAGCGAGTGTACTGCGTGGTGACCTGCCGCCATTTTTGGCTTACCTTCTCTTCGAGTAAACGCTTGTGTGTTGTGCTATTTGATTGGAAAAAAGCGGAAAATAAAATAATTTTAGGTATATAAAAATGGTATTTAACTCAAAAAATAAATCCAGCTTTTGTGGGAGATATTTTGAAAACCTCGCAATTGAAGAGAAAAACAAAAGTCTGACTCGCAGGAACTGCGTCATCTTAGCGCGGTTCCGTTCATATCCCTAGTGTCATTAGCTAAGTAGTAGAAGCAGTTGTTGGTAGGTTTTGATCTTTCGTGAAAAATTTAAAATGAATCTCAAAGAGAAAGAAGATTTAAGGCTCCAAAACAGGAAACTGATAGTATTCTAAGCGGAAATGACTCCCCCTACCTTCTCAAGGTTTGCCAAGGGAAACACTATTACCAATACGTTTCTCATTTTCATACCTTATTTTATTAAAATATTAATTTTACTATTAAATGTGATTAAAAAAACAATAACCAAATAAAACGTTTGGTAAGTGATAAAACTTTGGTGAATAAAACAAAACTAACAATTTTGATGTTTGAAGCATCTATTTCTCGGATTGACAACGCTCAATCAAAAATTACATCTGAACCTTTTTAGCACTTTCCTCCGAAGGAAAGTAGCTATTGAGGTTGGACTCATGACGGAATTTTTGAAAAATTTCTTCAAATCTTTATCGATCCTACCTAGTAGACAGCGAAAATGACCCCCGTTAAAATTTATATATATCTATATATATATATATATATATATATATATATATATATATATATGTGTGTGTGTGTGTGTGTGTGTGTGTCTGTTAACACAATAGCGGCCAGAGTTTTTGTTTTTTCGTCACGAAACTTGGTATATAGCATTCAATTAGCAAACGATTGAACGAGTTCGTTAACCACCAAAATCGGTCCACCGGAAGGGGGGGTTTACCCTCAGCCCAAAACACTAATTTGACCTTTTCAGCCGTAATATTTGTTATATTTAAACGAAACTTGGTATTCGTAGTAGTAATATAGAGAGAAAAGTGAGATATAAAAATGAACTAAATCGGTTCATAAGGAGGGGGGGGGGGTTTACTCTGGACCCACAATACCAATTCGCCACTACCAACCGTGATTTTTGGTATATTTCGACGAAACTCTTTATTCGTAGTGGTAATCTACAGGTAAATATGTGTTGTAAAAATAAACTAAATCAGTTCTTTAGGAGGGGGGGGGGTTTACTCCGGACCCAAATTACTAATATACTCATACTGGTCGTAATTTCTGCTTTATTGTAACGAAACGCGGTATACGTCGTGGGTAACTCATGAGAAAGAAGTGTTGTAATAATGAGATGAATCGGGGGGTTTACTTTGTAATATATTTCAATAGAAAAGGCAGCCAGACATAGGTTCACAAAGGCGCCGCAAGGAGCGCTAGAGGGACTATATCCGGTTCCTGCGTTAGATCAAAATACGATATTATGAGGTTTTTTGTATTTATTACGTAGTGCAGTAGGTACTATGTGTAAATATAACTCTGGAAGCAAATTACTAATTTATCAGTTACTCATTACAAAATTAAAAGAGAACTATTCATGTTTTTATTTTATTTATGTAGGATATTTTAAGCAAATTGTTCTGGAAAGCAGTCTACACTACCCAAATTCTGAGGAAAGTGCTTAGTTATGCAGCTCCTGCGTGACGGACTTTTTGTAAGGAATTTAGTGAGCTTTCGAATTTCCACCTTCCACTTACCACGATTTTCCCCCGTTTTCGAGATATGTAAGATAAACGAAAATCCCAAAACCTTTCAAGTCTGTTAATGAAATATTTTATTACCTATACTTCCTTAACTCCAAACGGAACCAAAATGTATCAACCTTAGTTTAGATTAGACATGTGCGCCGAGGTTGAATTTTCCGGCGGCGGCGCGCCGGACTAAAATGGTCGGCGGCGGCGGCGCGCGCGGCGTGGGCTATTTTTTGTAACCCCCAAGGGAGACGTTACAATTTAAAATATATGTATATATATATATGCTTGCCATATTTTTGGTGAGTGAAACCAGGACACATTAATATGAAAAGGGCATAACGGGGAGGGGGGGATAAAAATGGTAAAAATTAGAAGCAAAATGGTGAGTTTTAAGCCTTTTTATTAAGCGCAGCGAGTAACAGGACTGGGGATCTGGAACTCTAAATTGTTGGTCTCCCCACTTGGTTAAAATAAAAAGGGAAATTTTGCTACTTATTTTTGCTAGTTCTTGCGTTTGCTCTCTGATTACAGCTACAATCGTTCTCATTTCTTTGGCACTGCATTCATTGTAGAAAAGTAAACAATTCATAAATGATTCTTAAAAACTAAATCCATTACTTTATACATCTTACAGCCGTTTCCGGGACATTGATAAACCCGGGTGGACCAGAGGCAAGAGACAAATACCGGGACGTATGGCAAGCATATATATATACGTCTGTTCGCTACAAAATAGCTCTACAAAAATGGTTCTAAAGACATTGTCGATGGGGTGATGTCAATCGGAGAAATAAGGGCTTAAAACTTTGAAACCGTTTGTATTGTTCTTTTGTGGGGGGGGGGGGGGTCGGTTTGATTATCTCACTTTTTTGATAATTGAAATTATCAGTAAAATTAGTCTTTTCGTAAAAGGAAGTAAGAAAATGAGAAACTTAGTGTTTTCGCAGGGTGATCGTTGTTGCGCCGTAAACATCCTTCTGTTTGAGATTTTATTTTATATTCTTAACGGTACATCAAAACCTACCAATAACTGTATGTATCCTTAACTTATGGCACTAGAGATATGAGCGGAACAGCGCTAAGATGACGCAGTTCGCGCTCCTAATGTCTCAAAAATGGTCCGATTTTGATGAAATTTGGTACAAAAATATTTTTCTTAATTTGAAAGGTCGAATTCATAAACCAGCAGAATCTGTTAACTGGAAGATGGTTTTTGGAGCGAAATTCGCGCGGAAAAATCGTAACGTTCACGTTTTCGAGTTCATATGCTTGCAGGTACTCGTTTTATAGATTTCTTAACGTAGAACAACGAATAAAACCGTTTTAAAGCGATATCTGTACCCGTTTTGAGAAACATTAAAACACCTCGTTTTCCAAAGTAATTTTCAGTTTGGGTACTCATAAACGATTAATTTAGTTGAAACTTGGTCCAGACGTTTGATATTCATCTAAACTAAGGTAGATACAGTTTGGTTCCGTTTGGAGTAAAGGAAGTACAAGAAATAAAATATTTCATTAACAGACTTGAAAGGTTTTGGGATTTTCGTATATCTTACATATCTCGAAAACGTAAATAGTGGTAAGTGGAAGGTGGAAATTCGAAAGCTCACTAAATTCCTTACAAAAAAGGTTCAGATGTAATTTTTGATGGGGCGATGTCAATCCCCCCCAAAAGAAGAAATAGATGCTTCAAACTTCAAAATTGTTAGTTTTGTTTTTTTCAACAGGGCTTTGTCACTTACCAAACGTTTTAATTGGTTATTGTTTTTTCAATCGCATTTAATAGTAAAATTAATATTTTAATAAAATTAGGTATGAAAATGAGAAACGTATTGGTAATAGTGTTTCCCTTGGCAAATCTCGAGAAGGTAGGGGGAGTCATTTCCGCTTAGAATACTATCAGTTTCCTGTTTTGGAGCCTTAAATATTCGTTCTCTTTGAGATTCATTTTAAATTTTTCGCGAAAGATCAAAACCTACCAACAACTGCTTCTACTACTTAGCTAATGACACTAGGGATATGAACGGAACCGCGCGAAGATGACGCAGTTTCTGCGAGTCAGACTTTCGTTTTTCTCTTCTATTGCGAGGTTTTCAAAATATCTCCCACAAAAGAGGGATTTATTTTTTGAGTTAAATACCATTTTTATATACCTAAAATTATTTTATTTTCCGCTTTTTTCCAAATAGCACAAAACACAAGCGTTTACTCGAAGAGAAGGTAAGCCAAAAATGGCGGCAGGTCACCACGCAGTACACTCGCTGTTTTCCTACCCTAACCCACCCGCTACACCCTTTCGTCCAGTATTGCCAACGAAATCGGCGCGCCGACTGACTAGGCTCGGCGGCGGCGCGCCACTCAAAACCCGGCGCGGCGCGCATGTCTACTTCATATGCTTCCAAATACTCGTTTAATATGTTTCTTAGTCTAGAATAACGAATGAAACCATTTTTACGGCGATAGCTTTAACCGTTTTCGAGAAAATTGGAAAAATAGTTGTTAAATAAAGTTTTTGGATTAGGAGTAGGATCAGGATTTAGTTGCGATTAACATTTTATCATGTTTTTACGCCATAATAATAAAGCCTTTAATAAAGTTTTTGTTTTACGCCATAATAATAAAGCCTTTAATAAAGTTTTTGTTTGGGTACTTAGAATCATGGGATTCAGTTGAAACATTTTCTGCACGTTCAAATTTTGTTTATTATGTTGAAATTTAGGTTAAGTTTGGAGTTAAGGAAGGGTTAGAATAAAATATTTTATTAAAAGGCATGAAAAGTTTTTGGAATTTCGCATATTTTCCTTAATATCTCGAAAACATTTGGAAATCTTGGTAAGCTGAAGGTTACCATTCGAAACCTTACTAAATGCTCTACAAAAAAGATCCTAAAGAAGGTTTTCATTAGGCGATTTCAATGGGAGAAATAAGTGCTTAAAACTTTGAAGTAATTGATTTCATTTATTCGAACGGTTATTTTAGCCTGTTTTTATTTCTTGTTATTTTTTAAGTGCTTATAATAGAATAATGTATTTGACGATAAAATAGGATAAGAAAAAAATTTATTGTTAGAAATGTAGCTTAGAAAATTAATTAAAAAAAAAATTTGAAACAGCTGCTCATTATAAATGTAAAAGAGCAAAATAGCTCATTTATATATATATATATATATATATATATATATATATATATATATATGCATAGGTTTATATATATATATATATAGGTTTATATTATATTATATATTCAGTTATCTCTACTTGACATCTGACTATTTGACATACAGCAATGAAACCAACTTGACGTAACCAACTCTACTGGACTTATTACCACAAAGATATCAATCTTCATTGTTCTCTATATGTTTTTTCGCCAATATTGCGACAACATAAATAAATAAATAAAAAATATACATAGGTTTTTTAACCAAATTACTCGGGAATGCAGTCTAAACTACCCAAATTCTGAGGAAAGTGCTTAGATATGTAGCTCCTGCGTGACGGATTTTTTTAAATCAGCATTTGACTCACCTATCAAAAATACTTTAGCCGGTTAATTATACAACTTAGGCATCTGACGAAAACGTTTTGAGATTTAAAGGATCTGGGCGAAGTGACAATGTCGAGGGTGCTCTGTGAGGATAGATTATCGGATATTATCGAGCATGGAGATAGCCTGAGACAAGGATGCCTCTTATCTCTGCTTTCTCCCTGTTTACTAATGATCTATTAGTGTAAGTATTGATCAAGTGAAAATTCCGTGTATTTTATACGTGGACGATATTATATTGCTCACACAGACTATCGTATGCTACAAGCTATGATGAATAGACACCCACAATATCGTTCTTTCTGAAATTTACCTTAACGAAAAAATTAAGATTTTTTCCCCCAATATGGTAGTAAACCGGCTAAATTTGAAAATTTCGATGGGAAACATAGGAGTATAAAGGATGCCCCAGTTTCGCGTGCCACCACCCTTATAGCCTGCAATTGTTTTAATGCAGGGCTGAGACTTGGTGAGCCCTAATTGTGACCCCTGAAAAATTTTTTCCGTCCATATTCAACCTCATAACCTCCTCCAGTACTCCAGTTACCAGAACTTTGCAATTTACAATAAAATGCCATACTTTTATGACGGATTCTTGTAGGAAAACAAATTCTAAAACGAGTTTATATTAGCGATTTATTTGATTTGCTGCACTCTTTAGCCTTAAAATGCCAAAACCCTGTAAAAAAAACACATTCTTTTTTTTTTTAACACAAGTTGTGGTTTTAACTGAGACATTCATTGCTAAGGGCTGTGGGTTCGATTCTTATTATGGATGACATCTATCCTATAGGGGAAGTAACATGAAAATAAAACGTCAAAAATCGGTGTTATTAATAAAGGTACTTTAAAACAAAAACAAAAAAATCATTAAGTTAGCTGTTTATAACAAATATGACAGAGAAACCCCTGCTGTATTTATTGCGGCGGCGAGGAATTTATTTATTTATTTTGATACTAGTCTGCGAAGTTTCTGCGGGATAGTCTTTTTTTCAAACTAATTTAAGACTTGTTGAGAAACAATGATCGGTGGACTGGTTCAAAACTTATAATATTTCTTTGAGAAAAAAAAGAAAAAAAGTTGAAAACGAGCTTCAGCCGGATAAAACACGAGCGATGTCGTTTTTCCGAGTTTCTCTAACTCCACACAATAATGTTGTTCAGCATCGATAACATTAGTTGTAGTTGGTGCCATGTTTGAAGATAACTACTCATCATTCAACAACCGTATTTGAAGATTGAAATGCCTACTTTATACACTTTCTCATTCTGTTTTTACAATACTCGCATGGCATTCTTTCATGAAACATTGATTTAAAAAATAGTTAGTTATTCGAGGTAAACGCGGCATTTAAAAATCTTATTATAATCCGGTTTTCTTATCATCAGCGTGGTGATGAATTAAAGGGCTCGGTGCCAAAGGTGACTAACCCACAATTAGAACTAACTGAGACAATCGGAGTTAAGTGGCCCCTACACGGTCAGTAATAATGACATTACCTTATCAAAATGACAGTTAAAGTTAAGAAGAATCTGAAAAAAATAGTGTTGGTTACAGGAATAATTTTAATTGGACAAATTAAAATTATTTCTGTCACTAACAATATTTTATTTATTTATTTTTTTCCAGATTCTTCTAATTTTCTCAGTTAGTTCTAATTGTGGGTGAGTCACCTTTGACACTGAGTCCTTCATTTCAATTGTAACTTATTCCCTCAGACAAAATGAGTTCTTACATGATGGCCTTTCTTGGTGTATTGAATGTCTTTGGAGTAATTGTTCATTTTTTTTAAGGCGAAATATTCAGAAATTGTCATAACTTTCTTTAAGGGACAAGGGGTTGGGCTTTTAAGTAATTGGTTATAATATTTTCTTTTTTGTTTAGAAAAGAACATGTAGCGTAGATTTTTAAAAAGCTCCTGAAGGTTATGGCATTTTTTTAGCAGAATGATCTTGTGAATTTGAATACGCGCATGCGAAGAAAAAAACGGCAAGGTGGTGGGAGCATGGTGTTGGAGCAACCATAGAGATGAAAGAAAAGAGATAACTCATGTAATCTTGAACTTATCACCAACTCGTGAACGATCATTCAAATTTAGTTTGTTACAGTTTGATGTGCAGTAGCCTTCTGCTGTGAGCTATTAGATGTTGTAGGAGGTTATTTTAGCTGGTTTACTCTATGATATCAGTGATAAGTGTCTTCCTTCTTTTGTCTTTCATTTTATAATATTGTCACTTAGTTGTTTTTAAAAAAAGTGTTTAATCATGGAGGAAAATACATTAAGTGTTATGTCTAAACTTTCTTCATTAACTGGTTGTCCTGAAGCTGCTTTGCGGTTATTTTTATCAATCCTAGCAGGTAATTATCTCTAAACTGTGTAAATAAAGTAGTTAAATTTAAAGAAGTTCCTTGAGAATTATTTGTTTCCTTTAATTATTTTTATATTTTCACTTTAAATTCATAAGTATCATTTAATTGCTGTATATGAATATTATATTAATGGATATTTTAGCCTTTAATATTTAAAGTTCTCAATCTTAATTAGAATATAACTTGTATTGGAGCACCTATAATTAATAAATAAATAAAACTTGTATTAGAATATCTTATTTTAATTGAAAAAAAAAAACATTTCTTTTTGAAAGTATTTTTTCTTAAAACTTTACACAAATGTTATATTTTATTTATTTTTTTAGGCTTATACAAAAAGCTAGTTTTATTCATAATATATGACTATGTAACAGTAAGACTGAAGTCCTATGAACTTTTTGAATTGAATCATTTATACTTGTAGGTAATTGAATTTGTTAAAGAGGATTTGGTAGTTATGAAGAACAGGGAAAATCCTTTGCACTTGAAACACACACATATATATATATATATATATATATATATAAATTAATATGTATGTTATATTGAAACAAAGTTTGAAACATTTCTTTACACTATAGCATTTATAGGCATAATTTAAGTATGAACTCTTGGAAATAATGTAAAAAACCTGAGATTGAATTTCTTTATTAACTATTTCAGCCAGTACGTGTTGTGAATTTTAAGAGTAAAATACATACAAATATATTCTCTCTATTGTTTTCAGACTGTTGCAGCATAAATATTCTTGCCGACTCATAACATTGAATAAAAATGTTTAATTTTCTTTACACATTTTTGTTGTATCGAATAAAATTAAATCTTATCAATGTTCATCCATATATTTTGTTTTTTGTTTAACTCGTGAAGTGTGTATGTATGAGTATTTTTTTCTTAATTTATAAAATTCCTTCATAGCTTACGGTTTATGCAGATATGTAAGATTTATTGAGAATAAACTGGATTTGAAGGCAATTAGTAGCAAGAGCTATTATATTTAAAAGTGCTAGTATAGAGTTTGTAAATAGATCCTTTTATCCCAGAAATTACGGAAATAACAAGACGTTTTACAACAAGAAAACATTTCGGGAGGAGATGGAGATAGTTAGCCGTTGCAGTGATACAAAGACAAGGGATGGTTGGGTTTCGGCTAGGAGAAAGAAAACGTCAGACCTTCAGGAAGAAATCTGTATTGGACTTTTCGGCTGCACGTTGGCAGCCTTCTTATTTTTTAGCTGAAGAAGGCTGCCAACGTGCAACCGAAACGTCCTATAGAGATTTTTCCTGAAGGTCTGACGTTTTTTTCCTCCTAGCTGAATCCTTCTTAAGAAAACATTTCATTTGTTGCTGATTCTATGAATATAAAATGAATTACTGACTGTTGCTCAGGACAGTTCCTAAATTATATCTTATGATTCATTGTCCATAAACTCAGGTGGATGTAATAATGAACAAATTATTTGCCACAGGAAATTCTTTCTCAAAAATCCAGAATCAAAATGCACGAAGAGACAAATATTTTATTTGGAAATAATATGATATGAAATTAGAGAAAAAAAATGTCTAAGCATTAGTGCTGAATTGCAGAGGCTGTGTTCTTGATGGGAGAATCTTGTGATGAAATATTTTAAATTAAAATGATACGATGCGCTTTTGGCTTTTGGTGGCTCAAGGGTTTGGCATTTCAAGATGTCTTGTTGTAAACAGTCTCAGCTTACAATGACAGTAACTGGTTGAGTGTAATGGAACAATAATGTGCTATACTGCAAAGAAACCTTCAGCCTGTACAGAAAATAATTAAATTTAGACATAGTATTACAATGATCATATTTTTGTCTCTGGGAGTAATATTTTGATGTCAGAGTGAGGATGCTGAATAAACCATCCTGTTAAACTTTAAATTTAATTTACTTGTCTAAAAAGTAAAGATTTGAACATATAAATTGATTCTTATTTAGAGTGTGAATGTTTTTATTTTATTTTTAATTTTGTTATATCCTGGTGAATTAAGTGTGATTTATTTTTTGTAAGGAGATGTGGTCAGCTCTGTGGTAGAGCACTAGACTGATCTGCTAGAGGACCTAAGTTCAAAACTAAAGCCCACCCAAGATTTTATCTTCTAGTGTCTTTGTTCGAGGGTTAAATACGGGGGGCCTAAACTGTCCATAGGTCCACCCAGCCTTTTTAATTAATCTATTAATGGGTTACCTGCAAAGGGAAGAATGACGGCTGGAGCATAGTACTGATGACACTATCTCCTAGTGTGCTGTATGGTCATGAATCAGATACCTCTTGGTATCTGAACCTCAAGGCTCTCATGGCCTCTTACAGAAATGATTTTTTTAATTTTTTGTAATACATTTATGTTGTAAATTATTACTTCATTTATTAAGGTTATAATTTATAGTGTATCCTGACTACTTGAATAAAGGGCATCTGCAAATAAATAAATTACTGTAACACAAACAGGAAATATTATAGTATATAGATGCTTTCAAGAATGCCATTGGCTTGTAATGTTTTTTTTCCCCCCAATGAACTTGCTTCACATTTAAATGTTTATGATGTGATTTTTTAATTACACAATGTCATCCTTCTTTTTTTTTTAATTACAGGCTATCCTATTGCTCTACTTCACCGAAAAACGTTGTATGGAAAGCCTCCTGGAATCCAACATATTTTTTTTACCACAGTTGGGTTGTGTATTGGTTACTTAAATTTTGGTAGGTATCTAAAAAAAATAAGATTTTTTAAACTTGATCTGATAAACTGGTGTTATGGCATTATGTCTTATGGATATATGGAATTTATATTGTGGATTTGCTTAAAAACCGACAGACTAATGATTTAGCAATCCCAAAAGTTTTAATATCTAACAAAGAATACATCTGACCATTTTTATATTTGATCTCATATATATGAATATTTTATATTGTGAATTATATATAAGAAGTAACTTGAGATTCTCTCTTAGGCCCAACGCTAAAATATCTTTCTGCTGGTGCAAAAAAAATGGTTAATCATGACTATGACCAATGAGGCAGGATTCTTCAAAATACCTGAAGTGCTCAGTTTCAGTGTAGTCCATTTTACTCTCCGGTTTATTCAAATGAAGACTTCTTCTGGCGTCGATATTTTAATGTGAACAGCAGTGTTAATCCCTGAGCATAAGAAAGGATGTTTTCTCAAAATTGTTCTTTCAGTGAATAAAAATGTTTTATTCATGTCATTCATTATTCTATGTTTTTTTAATGTAAGGTTTCAAGGCCATTCCCTTTCACCATTCTTGAGAGAAGATTCTAAAAAAAAATATTTTTTTCCCAAGGGTATTCAATACTGATTGCTTAACTGGAATTATTTCTGTTTGTACATCTACATCTTTATAAAATAATTTAAATATCGAGTTGAACAAGAGGAAGTATGCTTTTTTTTTTTTTTTTTTTTTTTTTTTTTTTTTTTTTTTTTTTTTTTTTTTTTTTTTTTTTTTTTTTTTCTAGGTGCTTCTACTAACTAGGTCATTAGCACCAAGGAAGTATGCTATATCCAATTCAGATTTGTGCTTATGCTTTTAAAATTTCAGTTATTCAATGCCTGGGAAAATTGTGATTAAAGTTCCAAATGAATTAGATTTGAAACAAAAAAATGGTTAAAATAACATTTCGTGAGAAAATTTTTCCAATTATTTTTTTTATTCTATATTATAGTTTGGGTATATGTCCTATCAATAATAATCGGCAAACCTGACAGCCATCAAAATGGACCACGAAAAATAAATTTAGGCAGCCTTATTCCATATTCTTATAGCAATAATTTCTTTCTTTGAGACAAACAGGAGTGGATTGAACCCGTAACATAAAAAAAATTAGTTAGTTCAAGAAGAAAATTTAAGACTGTCAAGGCCTTGATATCTTATAAAGTTACTTTTACTGTATTTTGGTCCTGAAAATCTCCTACTGTGATGAACTCAGTATCCGCAGGAAACTGAGTACTTGTCTTTCTCCTCTAGAACCCTTTCCTCCTTCCTTCCTATCAAAAACATTCTTTGAGTAAGAACCGTTGTGGTGAATTCACAGGAAAAAACATTGTAATGCAGACTTGAAAGAAGGAAAACCTGATAAGAATGATGAAAACTGACTAAATAGCATTACTGCATATTAAATTTCATTCTGTTACTTTTCTTTATTGAATTAAAATCTCTTTTATATACACATACAAGTTTGAACCACTATTATTTTTGTTCTCTAGGGATTCTGAAACGTAAAATTTTCTAGTCGGCACTTCCAGATTGCCTTATGTGGTCAACCTCATAAGCAGGGTTCCTTATAAGGAGGAACCACGCTAAAAGGGATGTTCGGTGTTTTGTACTTTTTAGAGGCAATCATCGTTCACAGTGCTCTACTCCTCTTTTAGTCATAGATAACGTCCCACACACTTATAATAAGTTCTAACTTATTATTGGTAGTGAAATAAAAAATAACTTTAGTTCAAATAAATTATTTCTAGTGATTATTCAAAATAATCTCTCGAAATAATTTATGTGGCAAAACATTTGCCGGGTCAGCTAGTATATATACACACATACACACACGCACGTACACACGCACACACACACACGCACACACACACACACACACACACACACACATATATATACATAAACAGTATTTTTCAATACTTAGTAGCAAACCACTTTTGGTTCGTTTAGGGGGTTATACTGCTCCAGATCTCCAATATTGTTTTATTTTAACTCCTTCTTGTTATTAAATCTATGTTTTGGAGTCCTTTCTCAACAAATTCTCTTGGTCTCTATAAATTGTCTGTAGAATTCAGATCAGGTGACTGGGGAGGGGTTTTCAAAAACATTTGTGAAATTATATAGCAGCTATAACCGAGTTCGTAGGCTTTATGTTTTGGATGGTTGTTCTGATAGAATTCGTATGTATTCAAAATTTCCATTTTACTTGCAACATTTCTCAAATTTCCTATTCCATGGTGAGGAAACCCACTTATAATGTCGACCTTATGGAGGTCCGATGAGAAATCTGCAAGTTTCTCGAAAATACGACCTCATGCTCAAGGTTATTAGCGTGAAACATGCAGATGTGGGGCATGTTAGGTCAAGGACTGACTATTTGCTGCATAGTAAGAACGTACTCCAAACAATTGTTTAGCATTAAAAAGAATTAATCATTCCAAATACTTTTGAGACATGTGAATGTTATGTTTTAATCCATTCTTACATCTGTTTTTGTTATGAATAAATTATTTTGCTCATAACAAGGCCCATTTTTTGCTCATAATAAGGCCCATTTTTTCTATTACTTTTGGCAGACACTGTAAACATTTAAACAAGCACACATTTATATGTATTAGGATGGCCCTTATTTATAGGGAATTTTTTTGAAAGTCAAAATGTTGCTGCTCCCACCTTCCAATTCTGTTCCAATCAACAAAAAAACTAGCTTCACAACATTTTAGTGCAATTGAACAACTGCTAGGCGACCCTCAAACGGTTTGAAATTGAAACATAGTGTACGTAACGATTAATTCCGTTAAAAAATGGATATACTGTTCTATCTCAATCCGTTTCTTATTGCCATTTATGTACATACATCCAGGCTACTCAAGAAATTGTTGAAAATCATTCTGAATCATGTATCTCAAAAATTAATTCTAAAAATTGCAGAGATAACATGAAAAAAAATTAAAAAAATATTAGGTTTTTAATAATTCACAAAACTTAAATAAGACAACCGCATTTTTATTTTTAAAAAATTTCTATAGAAACAAGACATAATGTGAACAATAAAAAAATACAAATGTTGAATATTATGTTTTTCTAAGGGAGGATTTAGTAGGAGTCGGGTATTTTTTCCGTCCCCGGCAACGATCAGCAAAACAAATTGTTTCTCATTTTCAACTATTGTGAGAACGTTATTGTAATCCTGCACGAGTTTGACGCCTCTTTCAGCAACGTCATTCACAACAACTATCTTCTCAAGTTTTTCAATGCCACTCTTGTAACCTGGATCATCCTTCCATGTTGAAAGGTCCTTGTCGAGGAAATCGGTGATAATTGAAAATCTTGTGAAGAAATGTTTTGTATCAGGTGTTACAAAAGATGAAAAATCAATTTTTGTGAAGGTAGAAAAATCATTTTGTTGGAGTACGTAGGTACTTCTTTAGTTGATTTTTTTCTTCTTCCTCGTCTTCAGCAATGTCTGCTTCCAGCATAACTTGAACTATATTTGCCCTAATCGCTGTTGGAACATTGTCATCAAATAAGGATATAAGGAAGATCATCATCCAAGGTTTCGGGAACTATATACCAGAGATGATTGGACATTTTTTTTTGCGGCAGCCTTACTGATTTCTGGATCAATATCCTGATAATCCGTATCCGTTTATGCATGAATAGAAAGTCATGATATGGTGCTTTAATTGGGTCTGATGATAGAAACCAGGCTCGAACGTACCCTCACGCAAGGAAAATGCATGTTCTTCTTAAAGAATTTTTCTCGCTATGAGATAACTGAAATTGGTTTTGGAGCAGGTACATTTGAATGCATAAATTGGCATCCACCTAGCTTGACTTAAAGCTCCTGGTAAAGGAAACGATACTCCTTTCTTCCCGTACAAACGAGTGCGTTTTCTGGAAGCAGGAATAGATTTGATTGTTTATATTTTTATCCAACATTAACAAGAACATGAATAATTAATTTCCATTTCTAGTGCTTACCTGCTCAGAAGTGATTAAAAAATAAAATAACTTAAAAGAAAAATTATCTGAAAAAATGACTTTCGGACAAAAATTTCAATATTTCAAGGTCATTGCGGGTCACCTCGGAGTTGTTCGATTTAGCTAAAATTTTACACAGATCGTTCTTTTGTTAATTGGAACAAGATAAGGGGGTGGGAGGTAAACTTTTAGAAAGTTGAAAAATAAGGGCCACCCTAATGTACATACATATCAATTTATTTTTAATTAATAATTTATATATATATATATATATATATATATATATATATATATATATATATATATAGCGAAGTAATCTCAAAAATAATATATATATATATATATATATATATATTCATAGACATAGACACATATTCCTCCGGAATGAAGATGTTGCTTTTTTTCTGCAGGCCAGTCAAATGAAGTTAAAACCCAAACTAATTCAGAAACACTGAAGAAAACACTTCATACCCAAACATATTTTTGCGTACATATTCATACATATATTTTTCTCATATATACATTTTTATTTTTTTCAGGTCTTGATATATTTCATACAACTGCAATGTTACTTATTGTTTATGTTATTCTAAAGACGATTGGTGGTACGCTGCATTCAGTGATTATAACATTAGTTTTTACTATGACATATTTATTAATAGGTGAGTAACCAAAAAAAGTATTAGTTAGTGATTTAATTTTAATTATTTTAAAATTTATTAACAGTAATACAGATTAAAGTAGTAAAAAGCCTTAGACTGAGCATATGAATTTTTGAAAGCTTCAATCTATAACAGGGTGTAAAAAAATCATGATTTTTTTAAAAAAATCAAAAAAATCGGATTTATTTGATTTAAATCAGATTTTTTTGATTTAAATCGGATTTTTTTGATTTAAATTGAATTTTTTTACTAAAACCGGCTTTAAAAAAGAAATCAGCCTTTTGAAATGTATCTAGTCTATATAGAGAGCTGGTTATTACCTAGTTGTTCATTATATAAACCTGTAACTCAAATATTTGCTTATTTACAATGCAAATAATAAAATAACTACTCTAAAGTGGTGGGTCTTAAGTGGATAATTTTGGGAGCATAGCAGAATTGACGGATCATATATACAGAGGTTGAAGTTGACCTATATTTTGAAACAGGAATTTCTGTAAATTTAAAGGCTTAAATCAACAAAAATCATTAATTTTCGGCGTTTAAATTTAAATGTACAGAATCTCTGGTCTCAAAATATAGGACAATTTCGACCCCTGTATATATAATGACTTAATTTTCAAATTTTAAAACAACAATTTTAGAAATGAAGCTTTACAGAAATATTAATCACTAGGGAACAGATGTAATTGTATTTACATATTCTTTTCTGATTCGTAAATCCTAAGTATTGATGTAATTCTGCAAGTTTTAAGTGTTTTAAAAGTATTTAAACAGTTTTTTATTTTACATATTTTGTCAAAACTCCATATTTTTACATATTCTGCCATAAATACATATGTTTGCTACATATTTTAATATTCTTATTATTTTGTAATTGAAGAAATAAAGGAAAACCAAGAAAAAAAATAAAACTTTACCCATTGAGTCTAGGTAACTGTGATTTTTCTAATTCCAAGAAGGTGGCTGTATATGTACTATGTCAATACTAGGTACAGGGTGTCACAAAAATAATGGTCATCCGTTGGCCAGATTATTCTCCAATGCGAGATCGGAAAAAATAACCCCCTTAGTAACCCCCGCAAAATTGACCTTGAAATGTTATTCAAGGTCAAATTTTTTTATTGCATATTTCGAAACTGCGAGAGGAAAAAAAAAGTCAACGGCACCATAGGTCAGAAATGACTCCTTATGGTCAAAGTGACCATTAACAGTGTATACGTGGGCCATTCCATTACAATCGTCAAATGGTGGCCGATTTTGATATTTTTTTTTTTTTTAGTATGTTCTACTAACATTGCCTTACACAAAAATACCTCGTTTGATTTTTTTTTTAAAAAAGGCATCTTCCAATATAAAATAATGTAAGTATATTGAACAACAGCCCTCACAGCGGCAATCATTGGAGGACCAGAACTTCCTTCGGGAAGAACGTCTTCCTTCAGATTACAGCTAGTGCAGGAGTTGAGGCCCGGGGATCAGGAGCAGAAAGCATTGTTTTGCAGGTGGGTGCTGGAACGTCATCCAGACTTCCTCCAGCGATTATTGTGGATGGAAGAAATTTTGTTTTCCAACGTTACCATCCACAGCAGGCAAAATGGATGAGAATAACTTGGGCATTTAAAAGAATTTGGAGAAAGTCTGGCAGCTTGCCTCAGAAATGAAGTCCGAAATATTTAAGCTGGTGAACGGGCACAATTGCTACGGGCGCTGGATTGATAATCTTCCTTATTAAGTTTTTTTTTTTTTGATTTTTTTTAGGATGAAACTTTTTTTTCTGCACACGGGCAAGGACAATTATTCTATCCTCTATTCTAAGAGCGACTCGAGGACTGGTTGGTTCATGAAATTCATACATGACCTATGAAATCCTTAATGATTAATTTCAGCGATTGGTTGAAAGCTTATGGCCAGGAGCTCTTGATAAGCTTCGAGAATAACCTCATGAAGGCATTTCTGTCAATTGTAAAATATGCGTTCTGGTCCTCCAATGATTGCCGCTGTGAGGGCTGTTGTTCAATATACTTTTTTATACATTTTTTTATACTGGAAGATGCTTTGTTTAAAAAAATCAAACGAGGTATTTTTGTGTAAGGCAATGTTAGAACATGCTAAAGAAAAAAAATTATCAAAATTGGCCACCATTTGTCGACTGTAATAGAATGGCCCACGTATACGCTGTTAATGGTCATTTTGACCAAAAGGAGTCATTTCTGATCTATGGTGCTGTTGACTTTTTTCTTCCTCATGACTCGCAGTTTTGAAATATGCAATAAAAAAAATTGACCTTGGAATAACATCTCAAGGTCAATTTTGCGGGGGTTAATATGGGGATTATTTTTTCCGATCTCGCATTGGAGAATCATCTGAACGGATGACTATTATTTTTGTGATACCCTGTACAAAAGGCATGTTGTTAGTGGATAGCATTAGAATCATACGAGAGTAATAGAGAAAATCCAGGTTTTAAAAGGAGTTACTGGGAATAAATTAAAAATAGAGTGAAAAGACAGTCTAGAATAAACCCCTGGATGGAAAAATATCCACATTATTGGAGATATCCATAGCGGCAAAACAATTAACAGTTTAGTTGAATCCCACTCTTCAGAGCAGTTGATTGTAGCCATAAAATACACACCAGAGGCTTTAGTAGATGTTGAAAGATAATTCAGTCGCTTCAAAAGTATACTCAGATCAGACCGGCATCATTTCACGTTTGAAAATTTCAAAATTCAAGTTGTAGCAAACAATCTTCCAAAATAATGTTCATTTGTAGAAATTTTCAACTTTTTCCTGTTTTATAATGAGTTCCTAATTCTTATTTATGCTTAATTTTTCTATATGTTAAACATTTTTAGTCATTTTGTTCTTTCCATTAATAATAGAGTTCCTACTTATTATTTATGCTTTTCTATTCAATATTTTATACTGTTTAAGGTATTTGTTTACTAAATATTTTCAATTTTGTATTACATATTTTATTATAAATAGTTAAATATATATGTAAATATTTTGAATTTTATGTTACATGAACATCACGTACACTAACAGTAATATTATTTATTTAAAGCTTTGAACAAAAAACCCAGTTTGCCAGTCTTTTCACATCTAATTAGCTAGTTTCTCATTTGACAGTGAACAAAACCAAGGGTTGAAAACATTCTTTCAACCCCTGCAGAAGCTGCCTTTCCTGTCATAAGCTACTCTATTATTAACAGTTCTTTTGAGGAAATACAATATTTTAATGCCGACGAAGACTTCCACCAATTTAAAGCATTCACTTTGCCCACTACCTGCCAATCTCTTTTATCTTAAGCTTAAAAGGAGATTTATTTGCAGAATTAAAAACAAAGAAAGGGTCATAAAAGAAACAGACTTTGAATAGATAAGAACGGTCAAGTGAGTGTAGGCCCTAGGGACAAAAATAAAGACGAAATGTTGAAATGGCTGAAAAAAAGGCAGAACTAGTTAGATTTAAGTTAAAAAAAAATAAACTAAAGTTAAAAAAAATATATAATAATAAAATCAATTGGTTTAAATTAATTTTTTTTCATGAAATAAATTGATTTAAATCAATGATTTTTTTAAAAAAATCAAATGATTTTAATCATGATTTAAATCACTGATTTAAATCAATTGATTTAAATCGTTGACACCCTGATCTATAATACTTTTAAAATTAAAATTTGACTAATTTATTTGCCTTTTTTTTCTTTATTGTATTTCTGCAACTGAATGGTTAATATATTCCATTCAATATTAATTCGTTTTGATATACTGTTATAGACTTTTCTCATTACTTCATTCCAGCAATGATGTTTTCTTACAAGTTTATTTTAATTTATTCACAGAATTCGCGGTGTAATATTATATCATCTATTTTAAAAGGTGATCCAGAAACGGTTTGATTTTTTTAAACTGAAATGTGAGCATTTGCTTGCTTGAACAAATAGAAATTCTCTTTTATCGCTTATAAACCAAATGTTATTAAAAGCTTTCCTTTAATTTAAGGTGGTATCTTTCGTATGTCATATGTGTTTATGCATGTTTAAAAATCTCTGGATAGTTCGAAATAAAATGAAAAAATCCCGTACATAGGACATAGGTATCTTGTAAAAACAACTGCATTTTGTTTACAGAAAGGCTTTGTTTTTTTATTATGATAAAATCCTGCTGGTGTAAAGAAGTTAAGCATTGTAACACACTTCTCTCGCCACACTACGATTGAAAGTATTATTATTAACTTTTGAAGTTTGAAAGGGAGTAGTTAACAAACAATAATTACATAAAAATGCTGCAATCAGTAATTGTAACAAAGACTGATGATTAATAATTTAGGGTTATTTCTTCTTCTGTCATTATTTATTTATTATTTCGTCTGGAGCCATTGTCATTAAATCCTAGTACCAAGTTGGACATTAGTTTAAGTTAGTCATTTTGTTTTCCAAACTTCCTTAGAATTCAATTTTAGATTATAATTTGTAATTCGAAGAAAAAATACATAAATATGCTGTAGCAAAATTTAACCTTTGGAATGCATTGCTTAATTTTAGTTATTTATCAATAACTATTTGTCTGAATATAATTCTGCAACCTGCAAGTTGTCTTTACTATTTTTATGTTCTAACATTCTGAATGAAGCTTATGAAACATTCATTTATGTTTTAGCGTGGTTCCTCCCTCCCTTCGTAGGGAGGAACCCCGCTTATAAGACTAGAAAATTTTGCGTTCCAGAACTCCTAGAGACCGAAAATGACAGTGGTTCAAATTTGTATATATATATATATATATATATATATATATATATATATATATATATATATATATATTGTCTGTTTGCGGCCCTGACAGCTCAAAAATGGTCCGATTTTGATGAAATTTCGTACAAATATCTTTCGTCTCATTTGAAAGGTCAAGTTAGTTAACCAGCTGAATCCGCCCACTGGAACATGGTTTTTGGAGCAAATGTCACGGGAAAAAAAATTTTATTTGTAGAATTATTACTATACTAGAAGAACACAAGAAAATGTGAAAAATTTTGATATTTTTCAATGCACTGAAACGTATGAAATAAGTATCTCTAGAAGAGGATTCGGGGTCTGGCGGACCCGACCAGGTAAAGTCATAAACCCCTTTGAACAAAGGCCGAACAAAGTATTATCTGTTTCTATTCTAAGCTTTTCAAATGACAATAGCGATATGAACGGAACCTCGCTAAGATGATGCAGTTCCTGCAAGTCGGACTTTTAGCACTTTCCTCCGAAGGAAAGTAGCTATTGAGGTTGGACTCGTGACGGAATTTTTGAAAAATTTCTTCAAATCTTTATCGATCCTACCTAGTAGACACCGAAAATTACCCCCGTTAAAATTTATATATATATATGCATATATATATGTGTCTGTTAACACGATAGCGGCCAGAGTTTTGGTTTTTTCGTCACGAAACTTGGTATATAGCATTCAATTAGCAAACGATTGAACGAGTTCGTTAACCACCAAAATCGGTCCACCGGAAGGGGGGGTTTACCCCGAACCCATAACACTAATTTGACCATTTCTGCCGTAATATTTGTTATATTTCAACGAAACTTGGTATTCGTAGTGGTAATAAAGAGAGAAAAGTGAGATATAAAAATGAACTAAATCGGTTCATAAGGAGGGGGGGTTTACTCCGGACCGACAATACCAATTCGCCACTTCCAGCCGTGATTTTAGGTATATTTCGACGAAACTCGGTATTCATAGTGGTAATCTACAGGTAAATATGTGTTGTAAAAATAAACTAAATCGGTTCATTAAGAGGGGGGGGGGGTTTACTCCAGACCCACAATACCAAATCGCCACTACCAACCGTGATTTTTGGTATATTTCGACGAAACTCGGTATTCGTAGTGGTAATCTACAGGTAAAAATAAACTAAATCGGTTCATTAGGAGGGGGGGGTTTACTCCGGACCCAAATTACTAATGTACTCATACTGTTCGTAATTTCTGCTGGGTGAACGTGGGTAACTCATGGGAAAGAAGTGTTATAAAAATGAGCTGAATCGGTCAATCGGAAAGGGGGGTTAACTTTGTAATATATTTCAATAGAAAAGCCAGCCAGACATAGGTCCACAAAGGCGCCGCAAGGAGCGCTAGAGGGACTGTATCCGGTTGGTGCGTTAGATCAAAATACGAAAATATGAGGTTTTTTGTATTTATTACCTAGTGTAGTAGGTACCATGTGTAAACATAACTCTGGAAGCAAATTAATAATTTATCAGTTACTCATTACAAAATTAAACGAGAACTATTCATGTTTATTTTATTTATGTAGGATATTTTAAGCAAATTGTTCTGGAAAGCAGTCTACACTACCCAAATTCTGAGGAAAGTGCTTAGTTATGCAGCTCCTGCGTTTTAAAATAAAGTGGGAAGATTCTCATAGAATCAGATGATTGTATGAAGAACTTGATCTCTTTTTAAACCTATTATTTATAGTAAAAAAACGGTCATAACATCTAAATAAGTGTTTCCCGCCTTGTACAATACTAGCTGAATACCCATGTTTTGTCACGGCAGATAAATAGTTATTTTATCGTGTTAAATAATGTATCACCAAAATTAACGCGGCTACATAATTTTGTGCAGTTTATTATAGCATGGTTCCCGTCATACTATAAGTAATTTATCAATTGATAAGTAATCAAAGTATATTGTTTCTTGTCATTGGGGCGCTCCAGACCAGTGTCAAGAAACAGATAGTCGTATAGAACGTATAGATAACCCGTTACCTATAGGTTAGCAGTTTAACCAGTATAAGTTAAAATTCGCTGTCAATAATAAATGTATGTTAAAATTTAAGAAATCATGTTTCCAAGATGTCATTTGGAAACACCCATTATATTTGCGAGCTTTACCAAGAAGTCCTCTGTCTGTTGGTTGGGGAGGCTGTGCAAGGGTTCGGGATATTATTATGTCGGATGGACCATCACCAGGTATCGCGTAAACTCTATGAGGATCAAAATCACAGTTTATTTCTAGTAATTCAAGGTCTGCTATCGTAGTTTAAATGAAGCTCAAATAGAAATAATATTATGAAATAAATACAATACGGTAACAGCTGACCTGTTATCGTCCTAGCAACGCTTGCTGCCTAGGCGTGCCTGCTCTCTAACCAACTAAAAATTCAAACCCCTCTAAAAATACTTAAAAATTTGAATATCAAAATATCCTTTCTTACCGAGTGTTTACATGCTAAAGAGAGTGTACATGCAAAATTTCAAATTTTTTTGTCAAGTGGTTTGGGCTGGGCGATGATAGGTCAGTGAGAGAGTGAGTGAGTGGTATTTGACAAATATATAGTAGATTCCCACTTTATCGGCATAAAACAATTCGGTTGTGCCTAATGCTGCATGTATTAAATTAAGAACTTTAGCAATTTGAGTATAAAACAAGATACTTCATTTGCACTTGAGGTGGTGGCTTCTCTTTAAATATAAAGAAAGCATAATTTCTGGCTAGAAAAGGATGGTCACCTCTAGATAACCCGTCCCGAAATTACTTTTGTCATAGAAAGGGACGTAAAATACAAATATTAATTATCTTTTTATTACTCTTAATTTTAAATTTTCAGGTTATTACAAGACAGAAACTGAATCTTATGACATTGTTTGGACAATGCCTCATTGTATTTTAGTTTTAAGACTTTCAGGCCTTGCATTTGATATCTATGATGGATCATTTCCTGATGTGAGTTGTCTAGTTTTTAGGTAGTTCTGTAATATTCAGTGGAACCTTGATTATGAAGGCTAAATATAATATTATTCTTAGCTTCGAAAGGAGTTACCATTATTTATGTTAACATCAGCATGGAAATCGAATGCAAGGTTTTTAGCCTCAGAAGATCGATGTTTCACTGTCATACACATTTTGATTATTCCTTTTTTAATTGTCTAAAAGGAAAAAAAAAATCCTACTACACTGTGGTCATCACATCAATAACAGTTCACCACAACTATTGGAAGTAAAATTGGTTATATTTTTACAAAGACAAAATGTAACCTAAATATTTCGAAAAGAGTAAAGACAGTTGTGGTGAGCATTGTTTGTGGTAGGTTAATTTTTTTTCTTCTTATGGACAGATTCTTTTTTATTTTTGTTTCACTAATGCTGAATTCAATTCCTTTGTCCTTTTTTTAACTGATAAATTTAACATTTACTTATTTTACAGAGATTTTTATGTTAATTAATCTTAAGATAATTGAGTCAGATAAATTTATTTAGCATGTAGAATACAGTTCTTATGTATTTTATTATAAAGTTGTTATGAGCTACTGGTGCCGGCAAATCAAACCCCATTAAAAAATAATGTGGGCACAGGAGACTCGTTCTGAAATATAGGCATAAGATCATTGGCAAAGAATGTTATCATACATGAAATACTTACTTCTACCAATGCAAGCAGTTCAACATGGTACAAAAAAATCACTCTACAATGTATGATGGAAAAAGTAATCTCATACTTAAAATTTAAAAAAATGGTTCATAACGGATGAAAAAACTCTAACCAAGAAATTGCCAAAACAATAACCAAATTTAAAGTGAAATGCTTAATCTCTTATTCAATCTATAAAAATTGTTTTTAAAAATTCATAACCCTTTACTCTCTTATGGGCTCGGGCTGTTTCATACATCCACTACAGGGGTCGTTTCGAGAGAAGCCAAATAATTGGATATATAAATAGTAAAATTTTATATTTTTTTGTGTTTTTTTTTTTTTTTTTTTTTTTTTTTTAGTATAAGATCAATTTAATCCACCTGTAAAACAATTTGCTAATATAGCAGACTAAAAAACAAAACAAAAAAAACACCATCATTCCTGCTGAAACTCCAAAATGATAAATCAGAACTACTAAGAATTATTTCATTATTAAATAATATAAGTTGTATTTTATTTAATATTATAAACAAAAATTTTCAATATAGGGTCTCCCCATGGTCCAGTGGCTAATGCCTTGGATTCTCATGCGAGTACAAGTCTCGCCTGCAGGAGGTTTAGTTTTTTCATTTAATGGCAGGTTCAATAAATTCCCTATTCCACCCTGGAAGGGTGGAAACCTATAGATAGCCCAGTGCTAATGGCCAAGATGTCAAATGTTTCCCCATAGAGGATAATGAGGAAACTTGATCACACAAGAGCATTAAAATGGCCTCTCTTAAACTGAACATGTAGAAAGCATTACTCCAATATTATTATGCAAAATTTGTTCATTTTGTTTGATTTAAATGCCTAAAAATCCAAATTTTCTGAGTGCTCCACTTTTCCTGTAACTAAGTGTATATTAAAAATAACTAATATGTACTAGTAATTTTGTCAGATCTCCGCTTCAAATATTTTATTTAGTTAGACTTATCTATAAGGTGCACATTCTCTTGAATTACTCCGGGATTATCTTGAAGAAAGGATAATGACTGAAGAAAACACATAAATATGTTGGAAGCATGTGTGTGACCAAAAAAAAAAGCAATAGGAAATGTTACTTTGCCGGCTTTGTTTTCCATGATGAACGTTTTATCAAGCACAAAATCCAATAAACTTATAGTAACTTATGTATACTATAACTTCTTTTCAGGAAAAGTTGTCAAAAGATAGCAAAAAGCTAGCCCTTCGAGAAGTACCTTCTCTTCTTGAAATAGCGGCATTTTCATATTTCCCAACAAGCTTCCTTGTTGGTCCACAATTTTCCATGAGAAGATATCAAGATTTTGTTTCTGGAAAATTGAAAAATAATGTAAGTAAAGTAAATGTTCAGTTAGATTTATTGATTTATTTAAGAGGGAACTGCCCAAAAAAAGTTTCATTGGATAGTGTGTCATTTGGCTACATGACATCGATGAACCATTAAACCAATTTAATTTGTCCTCAATATTATCTAATTTCCAATCAAAAGATTATCTTTAGATTTAATGATTTTTTAAGTCCTACTGACCCTGGCATTGCTTTTCTAATTTATTGAATTGTATAATTGTTTATTGTAGTGGAAACATAAAATCACTTATACAAATATTTGTTTTTAAATTATTTTGAAATATGATTAATTCATTATTTTTTAGAGCCAGGATGTATTGCCAGATTGTATTGCTCCTGCAATGAAAGTATATGCTTTGGGAGTAATTTACATAATGCTTTATTTCTTTGGAACAAGTTACTTTACGGAGGAGTACCTAGTTGGACCCCAGTTTCTAGTATGTTTTACATATTAAGTACAATTTATTGCATATGATTTAATTTATGTTTATGTTTATACATGGTATTGCTTCCCTCTCTTATTTTATTCTCCTCTTATTTTGATGAAATAATTTTTTTATTTATAATATTTGATGGAGGCCGGTGGCCTTGAGCACTTAACACTCCAAAGGGTCGTGGGTTTGATTCCCACTATGGGTGGTGGCTTTTCTTTAGAAAAAAAAAGACATCAGCCCTATCCTGGCTAGAAAAGGGTGCTAACCTATATATAACCCGTCCTAAAATTCTTAGGAGTCTGACTTTATTCATATTGATTTCTAGAAAAATACTTTTGGATTGAAGAATCATTTAGGAATAAGTATTTTTATTTTAGTCTCTTGGTTACTTAATATGTGCTCCTTCATTTCTGATTTAGTAACATTTTCTTTTTGATTTTAGGAATTGTCATTTTTTAATAGACTTCTGGTTTTGGGTGTCTGGGGTCATTTGACACTGCAGAAATATATTGGCATTTGGTTGCTTTGTGAAGGTGCCTGTATATTAATAGGTAATATTGTTTTAGTAGTTTTGCTTTTTATTTTAATATTACAAATAAACCTAAGACCAAACTAAAGAAATTGATCAAAAAATCTTCCTTCCTCCAGGTACTGAAAGCTTTAGAAATGAAATTGTCAATTTGACCAACAGTTATAATTACGGTATTAATAACAGAACATACCATAGGCCATAGCCATGTTGAAAGCACCGGTTCCAAATGATCACCGAAGTTAAGCAACGTCAGGCCTGGCCAGTAGCTGAATGGGTGACTGACCACGTGCTGATGGCATTATAAATGGGTTGCAACCTAGCCTGTCATTAATAGCCCAACAGTTGATACGCCATTAAAAAAAAAAATAAATAAATAAAATAGTTTCATACACCTTTTATAAAACACAGAATACCCACTCTGGCTAACTCCAGCCCTTTGTGTGCCACTCTGATCAGACTCCAGGCCACTTTCATGTCAACCGTAGTCACTTCCAGATAGCTCAAGCGTAAATCTGGTCGACTTAATACAGTTTTCCACCTGCTCAAGTCCAATTCTGACTATTTCTTGACAGATTTGGACCACTTCTGTTAGCTCTGGTTTACTTCCGGTCACCTTCTTCTCACTGCGACTCGCTTCCTGTATCACACTGATGTGAGCACAACTTGAAGGGAAGAGTACAGAAAGAGAGAAAGAAAGTTCTATAGATAGAACTTTCTTTCTCTTTCTTTGGCACTAGAGTGCCAATTGTTTTTATACTCGGACGTTAATTGTAGAATATAATTTTAGAAACCATCAACGATTAATTAATCGTAATTGAGATATTTCACAATTACAATTAATCAATTGTTAATTGTGAGATTTTGCTATTACGATTAAGCAATTGTTAATCACAGGATTTCGCAATGACAAGTAAATGTTCAATGGTAATTGTGATTTAGTGCAATTAAGATTACATTTTTTGATCATCAATAATTTCTGCATTTAATTTTTGCCCAACTTTGGTTTTAGTAGCCTCCTTACTTATAAATTTTGTATTCACTGCCTATCTATCTGTAGATATTTTGAACAATTATTAAATATAAATATGTAAATATTAATTTGTATTTAATGTTCAGTGGGTTTGTACAACCGATTAGACTAGAATTGAAAATAAGCAAGCGGTTAAAAACTCAAATCTAGATTCAGCCATAATTAATAAATTTTTGTTTTATTTTTTTTTTTTCTAGGTCTAACTTATAATGGCTCTGATGTGAATGGAAAGGCCAAGTGGGATGGCTGTTCTAATGCCAATATAAAAGTCTTTGAATTAGCTCAAAATTTTATTGACTATATTGATTCTTTCAACATCAATACCAACTTTTGGGTTTTCCAGTGAGTATTTTTTTTTTATTAGTCCTTCCGAATATTCTCTTATAACACTTTTTATCTTTTATATTTTTTTTCTTGCACAGCAAGAAATATTGATATTTTTCGAGAATGTCTAATTGATATTTCATTCTTTCAATGCCATTTCTTCTGACTACTTTCATTGAAAAATTAATCTTTTCTTTGTTAATGAAAAGCATATAATAAATAGTATTAGTGAGTACAAATAGTATTGTGATAAATAATAAGTTTTCCTCTCATAAATTGTTTGGGCTTCTTGCTTTTTGGCAGTATGCTGATTGGCAACTTCTTGAAATCAAATGAAGATCTCCCCAATTAGAATTATGATAGCAACACACAATAAATGATAGCCAAGAAATTTTTTCTAGAGTTAGAAAATTATTCTTTTTTGTGGGATGAGAGAAAAGTCATACTTATGTTATTATTACACGCAGAATATAGTTGAGGGACAGAATTGTGAATTTTTAGTCTACAATGCCTTAAAATTAATCTCTTCTTTGTTAATGAAAGGAATATTGAAATCTTAAGTTATCCTTGTTATAATTTACAATTTCTCATAGTTATGACATAATGTATGCGTGGTAGAACTCACATGAAAAATCTTCTCTTAGGCAGTACAACTGGAAAGGGCATAGCTTGATACATACTCTAAATGTCCAATTTCAAATACAAGGCAATATCGTAACCAATGAAGGTCTACTGCGGTGGGATTATTGTTAGTTGAAAACTTTTACCAATTTATTTCCTTAAATTTTTTTTTGTGCGATGATGAAGGTTTGAATTTCTAGTCTCTCAGACTATTGCTCTAGGAGGGCAACAACTATATATAATGAGGGTGTAGGGGGATTCGTAAACAATTGACTCCAGGCACAACAGTAGCACTGTTTCATTGTTATAATAATAATAATAAATTAATAATAATAATTATTGCGTCTGATTTTAAAAATCTATCTACATGGCAGGTAGAAAATAAAGGCAATTAATACATGGGCAATATCATCACTGATTTACAGGTTCGGAATCATTAAATGGTCGGATACATTGTTACAAGAACTGGATCGTCTCATACGAACAGAGATGACTAAGGCACATATGCACCACCCCATATCATCAATTGAAAGGCTGTATTTACCAAGGAATAAAGGAGGACGAGGTCTCGCAAATATTCAAGACTTAAGTCGCTCCCAGGAAATTAACCTGAGGAGCAACATAATGGCAAGCGAGAATCGTCTTTTCAAGGAAATGGTTAAACTGGACGAGAATTATACAGCCTTAAAATTGAAAACAAGCAACTGGCCGGAAATTACGTCAGAATCGGATCGCCTTGGCACGTGGCTAAAGAAAGCATTACATGGGCGATACAATAGTCGGTTATTTGATCCGGAGGTGGTGCTCTCATGGTCGGTAGCGTGGTTGACTTCTGGAAGGCTATTTCCCGAAACAGAGGGTTTTGTAATAGCCATCCAGGATCAAGTAATAGCAACTAGATCCTATCGACGTCACGTTTTGAAGGATGTCAACATCTCTGACAAATGTTGACTTTGTAACAAAACGTATGAGTCGATCCAGAATATTACGGGGGGCTGTGAGATCCTTGCGGGATCAGATTATCTTCAGCGGCATAATAACGTGGCCAAAATATATCATCAAGCACTCGCATAAAAATTTGATATGTTGGATGGTGTGGCCTCTTATTACCGCTATGTCCCAAATAGACTTTTGGAGAAACGTACAATTAAAATACATTGGGACGAAGCAATGTTAACGGACCGCACTGTCCATCATAATAAACCGGATATTCTTATCATTGACAAGGGAAAAAAAGACAGCCGATATTATTGATTTCGCAGTTCCCAATGATGAGAATATCCGGAAATCATATGCCTAGAAACTGCGAAAGTACCAAGACTTGGCCATAGAGCTGAAAGACCTGTAAGAAGGATAAGTTGGATTCCGCAAGGATAACAGCCATCATAATCTCGACCAATGGGCTCATTCCAAAAACGACAATCGCCGCAAAAGCCTACCTGAAACTGTCGGAGGAACTTATCAAAAATGCCCAACAAGCGGTACTGCTTGGTACCGCCAGAACGGTAAGAAAATTTTTAAATGAACGCCCGTAAAAAAACAAAAACAAAAAAAAAACAATTCTTTCGGTTGGCAATAGCCCCCGAAAGAATTTATCCCAGGAGACTGAGGAGAAAACCCCACATAATAATAATAATAAACTAAACTTTCCTACTGGGAAAAATTATTTTTAAAGCAGGAAATTATATGGCAAAATCAATTATAATAGTTTTTTTCCAATAAATTATTTTTTTTTTAATTAAAAATCTTTTTATATTGTTGTGACCTTCTTATAAACAGAATTATATTCAAAGAGCAGAGATTCTACTAAATTTGCTTAGTTGATTTTACTTACCTCCACGATACTGCATTATTTATTTAAGAATTTTTGAAAAAAAAAAAAGGTTTTAATAATAATTTTGAAGGGGCAAGCCTGTCTTAGAAATGAAAATATTATGACATTACAAAATATTATTTACATTATACATGTATTAATAACTTTGTGTTTTTGCTCTCTTAGGTACATTTACAAACGGCTGAAGTTCTTAGGAAACAAGTATCTTTCTCAGATTGGAGTTCTATTATTTCTTACTCTATGGCATGGCTTTCACACTGGATATTTCATGTGCTTTGGAATGGAATTCATTGTAGTTATAATGGAAAAAGATGTAAGTTATGAATTTTTATTTATTTATTTTTATTTATATTTCCTTCATTTTTACTCATTTTATTTTTTTACTTGTTTTTAGCTTCAAAGTATTTTAGAAAAGAACCAAGTTTTCTTGAAGTTTCTTTCAAGACCTGTTGTGCGTGAAATTAAATGGATTATTCTGAAGTTCTACACCATTGTATTTATGGGACCTTGTATAGCACCACTTGCGCTACGCTCTTTTGACAATTGGTGGTTTTTATACAAAAACACATATTTCTTTGCTCAGATTTTCTGGGGTTCATGGTTTTTATACAAACCTATTGTTAAAGCCCTTCTACCACCACAGAAAAAACAAGAGTGAACTTGTTCTAAATATTTTCCTAATTGAGAATAAGATATTTAAAAGGTTTTGGAATAGTTGACTTCGGAAATGATGAATTACTTAAGATTGTGTTTTCAATTAATGTTCGTTCTAAAATGAATATTTACAAAAAAAGAAGCAATTTATTTTATTAAGTCTATTTTTAAGTCCAAATTTTGTATTATCATCTTGTCCTGATTGTGGAGAGAGAGAGAAACCGATGCCTTCAAGGTTAGGACTTAGGATTTCTCTGTTGTAATTAGTCTTCATGGTAAATTAAAAGCAAGGGCTAATTAAAATAAATTATCTCATTATGATATTACATTTCTTCACTTTAAAACTAAATCTTTTCTACCATTTCATACCCAATCATTTGCATATATTTAGGTATTTAGTTGATAACTTTTATGTGTTCATATCATTCTTCTTTTTTATATTATTTTCATTTGTAAATTACATTTTACTCGAGATTTTGTATAAAACTTTACAGAAAACAGAACATTGCAGGAAAATCTAATGTTATAATAAGCCTCAACATGCTGTTCTTCTTCCTTTGCATATTTGAAAATCTAATAATTTTGTTGCAGTCGATGCACTAAACAAAAAAAAACTTTTTTGTTAAACAAATTAAAAGTTTATTTCATAAACATCATCTCATTTCTTGTGTTATTGGCAATGAGAAAACAAATGTTGATTATAAAATTATTTGAAAGATTTTAATCCTGCATACCTTTGAAATGTTAATATACTTAAGAGGATTTTTAATTGAAGTAGTAGATTTACATTGATCACTTCATAAATACATAAATAAATGTTTCATGGTATTTGAAAAACAAAAATATATTTAATTAACATTGTCCTATGTGACATCTTCTTTTCATTGAGTTTTTGTGATATTGAAAGTAAAATAAACATTTAAGAATACTTACTCACAAATAGTATTGTGGTAAATTATAAATTTACCTGTCATAACTTCTTTGGCTCCTTGCTTATTGACAGTATGCTGATGCTTGGCAACATCTTGAAATCAAATGAAGATCTCCCCAATTAGAATTTTAAAAGCAACGTACAATAAGTGGGAGTCAAAAATATTTTCCTAGAATTATTTTTTTGTGGGATGAGAGAAAAGTAATACTTATGCTATTATTTCATGCAGAACATAGTTCAGGAACAGAATTGTGAATTTATAGTCTACAATCCCTTTACATTTGCTTAAGATTAAATTTTTCAAAAGTAATACTTCATTGCTTCTCTAAATATTGACTACCAAAGATCTAATGCAAGATAAACAAATAAATAAATAGATCAATGGCCCTGAATACTGTATATTTTATATACAATACCATAGGGGTTCAGGCATTCCAGGGTGTTTGCAGTACTATCCTCAAGCCACCTGATTTTTCTATTTCCAGATACACATATAAATATGTGCTCTAAAGTTACACCCAGGAATCTTAAATCCTGCCAAATTCAACCGCAATGCCTTAGTTATTTTTGTTTAATAGTGTATAATAATGTTTATTTGTTATAACTATTCATGTATTGCTGATTCTAGACTTCTATTAGGCATCTTGAATCTAGATTTCTTCTCTTACTATAAATGTTTTTCTATTTATTAAAATACCTTTAATCGATTTTTTAACCTCTATGATTATGAAAATAGCTTTTAGGAGGGAGGAATGAAAAAAACTAGTTTTTTCACAAAATGTTGGAGGTTATAAACTTCCATTGCATCATTGATTTGGTATTTTTAAATAAAAAAATCCCAAAGAATATAATGTTTTAAGCTCATAAATTTTATAAAGTTAATCTGTGCAAATTTTTCAACTCTTTTTTTTTTACTTTTAAAGTTTAAATTATTTTTATTAATGCCTTACAGTTTTTATGTAACATGCTTATTATGTATACTCAAACAAGGCCCAAACGAGTATCACAGGAAAATAAACACTCCTACTTGCTATGAAAGAAAACTAGGCAGAGCATAGTACTAACCACATTATCCTCCTGGCAGGTCATTTAGTAAAGAGGCCTGTGCAATATGCTCCGAGTTGAATTATATGATCTGGTGTTGCTTTGTCCAAGGAGTTAAGGTTAACTTATTTTTTAAGAAATAAGAAGAGTGTTTTTCAAGTTTTTTGGCTGAGAGAAATGCTTCTATGTATTGATCAAATGTGCACTTAATATTGTACAATCTTCTATTTTGATGTTATAATATTTTCTTACATTTCATTTAAAGACTGGCATGTTAACAAATAATCAAAGGACTAGTCTAATGGCTTTGTTACCAATGTTATTAATATCCTTGCAGGAAACTTGCTTCTTTTAATGCTGCCTTGAAGTAGGTAGTGATTCTTTAAATTTCCTTTGGTTGTGAAAATGTATCGATTAAGTTCTAATTCTAATTATTCAATTCAATAACTAATTAAAGAGTAAGCTGTGATGCCTTTACCACTTGATGGCCGCTTGTAGCTTTAGGCATATTAATGAGAACATGTACATATGTATTTAAGACAAATTAAATAATAACCAAGGCAGATAATAGAACATTATTAAGAAGAAGAAATTCTCCTGAAGATTATCTAAATTAATTATAATATGTCAGAAAAGTTAAATATTGTAGCTTTTGAAAATATGGCAGTAGTGTAAAAAAAAATTCTTATAAAAGAATAAGGGTTGTGAAGAATAGAAACAATTTTTTTCAATTACATTGATACTTGAATTGAACACATACATTTATGTTGATTACTTTATTATGTTTTATTTCCAGATATGTGGCAAATATGTTTCCTTTGTTATTATAACTAGCTTTGCTGAGTTATTCATTCAGACTTAGCTGATCCCTTTGAGTATTTTGTACAATGGTTGTAGTAGATGTAGTTCCAAACATTTTTTTTTGTTTTAATGTATCAGTTTATTTATTATTATTCTGTTTATACTTATTTATATTTTTATTATGCCATTATTTATGAAAATGATTTAATAATAAAAATCTTGAATACTTTTAATTTGTTTTTTAGTTAAACAATTATCACACACACAAACATCACTTGATGGGGATGTCTTCTTCTCTTGAGTTCATTATCAAATTGAGGTAAATTTGGTGGAGCTTGGTTTGATAAAGGAAGATTTACGATAGAATCAATGATTATTATTTTCATAAACACTAAAACTAATTAAGAAACCAGCTTTTCAGAAACATCAATCTAAATGGTTGCTAAGAAGATTTTTTTTTTTTTTTTTAATTCTGATAAAGTCTGCTCCAATTGGAATGGGAAGGTAGCAGCTTGGTCATCGTACTGCAATTAACTTCTGGTCCTATAGATTTTTGAGAGAATCACACTGACATTTACCCAGGTTCACTACTACACTAGTAAAGTACACTCCACTCACTCCCATACTTCATAGACAAAGATCATCTACAATATACACCCCATGCCTACTTTCCCCAGGAGCCACTCTGGATGAAGAAGCAGGTGAAAGAGCGCAGCCTCCGTCCGAGCAAAGCAGAGTAGTATGATAATCTTATCTCCTCAACACATTCAGGCCCAGCGTTGTGGCATATGCATCTGAGAGATGTGTTCTGAGGGCCCAGCATCGTGGTGTGTGCTTCAGAAGGTAGCTTGGCTTTTTTTCTATCCCCACTACTCTGGGCCCCACTATTCCCGGTTAGGTTTCTGGTATCATATGATACTGAATCCGCCAGAAAAAATTCCTTCAGTGGGCCCACTGTAGTGGCTTATTTGACACTTAACTAAATTATGATTAATCCCCTGAAAGTTTATCATTTTAAAAGTTTCTTCACTTTCTTTTTTTTTTAAATGTGATTGCCTATATAACTATACAAAAAGAAAACTTGGGCCCTCATGGACATTTTTTTCGAGGCCATCCGTCCTGAAAGTGTCAAACTACTAATATTTCTCTACAAGGAGAGCTGGGCATATTAAATAGAAGCAACTCAATGCTTATCTATTGGAATTAAAAGTAGGACAATGAATTGTTATATCATTGTGTAAGCCAAGCTAGCTTTACATCAGCTACTAAAAAAATCTGACCATTATAGTCTTGCCATAACTCCATTCTAATAAATGTGGTGGATGAGTCAAGTAGCCTTCAACCAGAAGAGTCGTAACAGTTCACTAAAATGATGATCATGGCTAAAAATAATCGCTATTTTGGGCTACAGTAGTTTTTAATGTGCTGGGAAAATTCTTGGACCAATGAAGATTTAAAACTCTAGTAACAGGAAGGCTCCTTGATACTTCCATCTTTTTTCCTAAAATGCATACATATACCTCTAATAATTTTTTTTTTTTTTTTTTTTTTTTTTTTTAAAGGTGCTTCGACTGCTTGGGTCACTAACACCAGTCTTAATTTGCCTTCATCAATGAAAGCACGGTGTGGCAGTTTAAAACTGCTTAATTATTTTTCAGACTATTTACATCGGTTCTTCTTTTAAACATATACCAGAATTACCGTTAAACTTACACCTAGAACTAAACCTAAATATACAATATTATTTACATATTTACATTAAGTTAAATGCACTCACTCAATAAATACAGACACACACAATACACACATTTAATGATAACTTTACGATGCATTCTCATTCACAAACTTAATAGGGCGGTTCTATATGAGGTAATAAATATTGATTTCTTTTAAAAATTCTATCAATCTCTTCACAGATGGCTCATTTCTATTCAACAGTTCATTTAGACTACCAGCTAGTTGGTGCCGCTGCCTGGCCTCTTGGAGCGAAGTGCAGTCCACCAAGATGTGTCTTACATCAAGGAGGTCCCCACAATGCGAGCATTGAGGCCTTCGTCGTCCAACCAGGTGGTAGCCGTGACCTCTAATAATGTTTACAAATAAAAAATTAAGAGCTTAATATGTAGAACTTAATTTGAATATATGTAATCCCAAATAATCCAGTTGGCCGGCTGAAGCGTAACTGGCCTATAGACCAGTTCCAGATTGCAATCACACTGCCTTGTGGATATTGCAGCCCTGCAGCTTCTCTCCACAAGAGCCCCCCTCCGAAATCGGTAAAAATGTGTCATAAAAACCTTAAAAATAAATTAAATGAAACCAGTTAGTTCAGAAATTTTTTTGGGTGTAATAGCGTGTTAATTGGCTAACTATTCCAAGTTCTAGATTATTAGTATGCCATTCCCCCGAAATTCTCCGAGCTCCTCCCGAAAATATTTTTTATTTACGCCCCAGCCTCTGCAACACTTGCCGCTCCTCCTTAAAAAATGAAGAATGAAAGACTTAGAGCTTTAATAGGTAATGATAGAAACCCAAACACTGTTTTGGAGGAATTATTTGGAAAAACCATTCAAAAATTGAAGGCTCAACTTAGCATAAAAACGCGTAATTAAAGGTTTGAGTTTTCAAAATTTTACGGGGGAAGGCCCCCCGTTTTATTGGGACGTAGTGTACATTATCCTTCATCAAACTGAACTGGACACCAATGAATGGAGTGATTGGGATCACAGCCTCTAGGAGCACTTCCTCAATGTATCTCTGCGCAGTCAGGGCCCCATTATCAATAAAAATCAGTTCGGTATAAGCGTGGAAGTTTATTTCACCGCAACCCAAAACTGATCGCTGTAAGAAAGGCTGCGACTCACGGAGAGTTCATTAGGCAAATAGCTCCACTTTTCACCAATACAATCGACCATCTAAATGGTACAGACCAAAGCGAGACCCATCTGTGAATAAAAATGCTCTCCGTTGCTTCATAGTCCAATGGATCATTGCTTGGGCGTATATAAGGGGGGGGGGCTCCAGCCCCCCCGAAATTTTGAGTTGATCGGTAAAAATGTGTCATAAACCGTTAAATTAAACAAGATCACTTAGCTCATAAAAAATATTTTATTTTGTGTGTAATAACGTTTTAGTTGGTTAAAACTATTCCAAGCTCTAAATTATTAGTATTCCATTACCCGGAAATGGTCTCAGCCCGCCCCCCCGAAATTTTCCCAGCCCCTCCCCCCAAAATTTTCCCAGCCCCTCCCGAAATTATTTTCTATATACGCCCGTGGATCATTACAAGCCTGTCCCGAAGCTAAGGTGTAGTCAAATGGCGATCTTTCAATACCGAGAGCTTAATAAAGGGTCAAGGGTCGTCTTGTCCATTTTGATTGGACTGTACAGTCTGACACTGCCGGTCACCTTTCGTAAAATAAAATGCCTCTTTTTGAAGGTTAACAAAAATTTTGATCATTCAAATATACTGTCTTCACATACCGTCATATGGGGTGAGTTCGGACAATAGTGCATGAAGCAGGAAATCACGTGACCTTCAGCAAGTTTTTTCATTAGGGACATAATTGGCTTGAGAAATACGATCGATATTCCATTTTTCCCATATATTTAAGCCGAAATCGCCATGAGAAGCACTTTGAAGTGAGAAACGAATATTTTAATGTGAGTTGTAATTTCCATGATTTTCGAAATGCTAGAAACAAACGTCTGTGTATACCTATTGTACAGTAGTTTTATATGTTTTCTAGTGATACATAAATAAATATATATATTTTTTTTCTCTCTCGTTTAAGTAAAAAAACTATCTGACCATGGGGTGAGTTCTGACATGCCTCAATGATACCCATTGAAAACAAAAAAAAACAGTGGTTTTAAAAATATACAAACGTTTGAGTAGCTCTACTACATTTTCAGATAGAACGCTCATTTTTGTGCCAATGAACTACAAATGAAGTGCAGAATAAACCTCCCTGCCGCACGTATTCCCTAGCAGCAATATTTCACTTTTTAAAGCTCGACAACCGAAATTCAGGACTGATTTTTCGCAGGCAACCCTATACCACCGTGTTCGTAATGAAATGATCTTTATTTTAACTTAACTTTTATTCATTAATCAGACCGATGCAAGTTACTCGTTTCGAGTTACCTGTTTACACCCGGCAACCCAAGAGTTGTGACAGGAAAAAAATAGACAACCTATCGTTTGCATATTCTATAGGCTTCATACTTTCGATTGATATGGAATTTGTCTATTAACCAAACCGATGCAATTTTTTAAAGAAAATAATTTTTTAAAATTCATATTCTGGACTGATTAATTTCAGGCAACCCATTCAAAATATCTTTATTGACATAATTAATTTAGTATAAAATAATTTTCATCCATTGAGCAGCTCGATAAAGGTCATTGTATACCGGGATCTTAGACCATTACTAACATGTATTACGGTGCCAAAGAGCTTCAACGCTGTATTTTTTTCTGTTCGTTAGCTTGTCATTTTATTAAAATCATAAAAATTTATTCGAGCTACAAGATGAGTGGAGAAGGACTGAAATTAAATTTTTTAAAAATGAGCCAAGGAAGGAAGGCTACATAGTGAAAAATAATATAGGAAGGAGGCAACGAGTAAGACGATTTTTTTTTTTTTTTGCAGACTGTCCCTTTTATCATTTTTAGCGCGGTTACTCCATATCTCCAACCCGCTTATGAGGTTGACCTCATGACGCAATCCGGAAGTGCCGACTAGAAACTTTCACGTTTCAGACCCTATAGATCACGAAAATATAGTGTATATATATATATATACATATATACATATATATATATATATATTTATATATATGCTTGTCTGTTCGCGCTCTAGCAAGCTCAAAAATAGTCCGATTTTATCGAAATTTGGTACAAAAATCTGTCGTCTAATTTGAAAGGTCAAGTTCGTTAACCAGCAGAATCCGCCCACTAGAAGATAGTGTTTGGGGCGAAATTCGCGCAAAAAAATCGTAACGCTTACGTTTTTGAGTTTATATGCTTGCAGGTACTTGTTTTATAGGTTTCTTGATATAAGAAAACGAATGAAACCATTTATAAGGCGATATCTGTAACCGTTCCTGAGAAAAGTGGAATCAATGTTTTTGTAAGTCATTATATTTTTGTGAATACTTAGAATCGCGGGATTCAATTGAAATATTTTCTACAGCTTGGAAATTAATCCCAACTAAGATGTTTAAATTTTGGTTATATTTGGAGTTAAGGAAGTATGCGAAAAAAATTATTTTATGAATAGATATGAAAAGTTTTCAGATCTTCATACATTTTTCGTAAATATCTCAATTACGGTTGGGAAATCGTGCTAAGTGGATGGTGACCATTCGAATGCTTACTAAATTCTCTAATAAAAAGGTTCTGAAGCAATATTCGATGGGGCAACGTCAATCAGAGATATAAGCGCTTAAAACGTAAAAAGTGTTTGTTTTGAAAGGGGTTTTCTCTTTGCTTAACTCACTTTTTAATTTGGTTGTTTCTTGTTTTAAATTGCATTTATCAGTAAAATTAGTATTGTAGTAAAATAAGCTAAGAAACGGTGAAAGGTATTGGTAAGTTTGGAGTGGCTGTGGTAATCAAGATGGCTGTGGCTAATCATGATGACGTAGTTTGTTTTGATTTCTTCCGTCTATATAACCTTCCTCATAGCCTCTAGCTATAGTTATTGTTATTTCTTATTTTATAGAAAGATTTAACCCACGACAGAATGGAATTTTATTCGCCATGAAGCACATATTTACAGTTGATTATAACAATAAAACGAATTTGCTAGTAAAACAAGATACTTAAAGTGACAACGAATTTTTGGTTGTTTAGAATAGAGCCTTCTCAGCAGTAGTCGAAGAGTAAGTACGTTTTCAGTACATAATTGTATTGACTTATACAGATTAAGAATTATCCGCTCCTGTTTAAGTTGGCTACTGTCAGTTTCCTGTGATTTGTAATGCTAATCGATTCCATTTCTTCGAGATGTACGTAACCGCGCTAAGATGACGCAGTTCCTGCGAGTCGGAATCTTTTATATTTACTTGTCCTTACAAACGAACCATTAGATTCATTTGTTGAGATAAAAGCCTTGGGCATGGGCGTCAGAAACTGCCTGTATACTGATATGTATATGAATGGATACAAATATAATTTAAATGAATTAACAGTATTCTACATTTATTTATTTTAGCTAGCAAGCTCATACTATTGGCAAAATTATAAATTAGGTGACGTAAATAAATAGGTATTATACAATTATTTATAACACAGTATTATTGTTTTTTGGAGTGTTGCATTGGCTAAACTGGAAAGGATATTATATTACTTGTGTTTCCCCCTCCTATTCTGGGTGGGACTGAGAATAGAAATTAATGGGGTTAAATTCCTGGGAAGTAAAATGACAATGCTAGGTCACTAGAGCAAGCAATTTGCAGTTACTACTGAAGTGTGATAACAAAATTGGCACAGTCATGGTCAGGAGATAGTGAGAGCTTATAAGAGTAACCTTATAAGCTGTCTCTTAAGTAAATATTTTTATTTTATTGTTGTTGTTTTTTTTTTGCTTTATTATTCTTAACTGAGGATATTTGCCACGGTTTACTCATAACTTCAATTAAAAATCATGGCATTCAAATTAAGCATTTACAAAATCTTGTGTTTCTGGGACAAACAGCTGAAAACAGATTTGTACTAAAGAAATGAAAAACAAACAAAAAAAAGTCTACATTTAGGCCATCTTATCAATCAATGTCCATGATTGCCAACTTTTGATAACATTCAAGTGTTAGTGTGTCAACACTCAAGAAAATGTGAGTTCTAAAAGTAAGAAAAAAAAGTTTTTTTTTTTTTAAATGTTTCCGTATTAGATGAAACTTGGTGAAAAATTGATTTAACATGGTACCATTATTAATGTTTATTGGCATGGTTCAGATTATTGAGATAAGTTCAGCGGCTAATATACTTGCAATTTTTCCATTTACTGCTCGCAGTCACTTCACCATGTTTGAAGTACTTTTAGAAGAACTTCATTCTAAAGGGCATAATCTCACGGTAGTAAGTCACTTCTCGCTCAAAGTTCCTAAAGAAAATTATACAGATATAAATTTGGCTGGCACAATAAAGTCCTTGAATTCAAACATGACTCTTTCTAAGCTGAAGAACTTCGGCCTAATTGATAACCTTAATTTACTCAATGAACAAATAGATGACTATGAACCTATATTCAAAGTTCCAGCCATCAGAAATTTGATACAGTCAAACCTTTCTTTCGATTTGGTGATCACTGAAGTATTTAATACGGATCTGTTCTTAGGTTTCGCCCATAAGTTTAAATGTCCTAATGTTGCCATGAGTGCAAGCCCTCTAATGCCATGGGCGTATGGAAGGGCTGGCCTTTCTATACAGCCTTCTATTATGCCTGTATTATTCTCTGATCGGACCTATCCTATGGGTCTTATGAGCATGGCAGCAAATACAATAGATTGGATTATTGCTTTATGGTATTACAAGTTAATTATGAACCCAAAATCTGAAAAAATAGCAAGAAAATACTTTGGTGAAATCCCACCACTTGAAGAACTATCCTCATGTACCAGTCTCGTTTTAGTCAATACACATTTCAGTCTACATCCGTTTATGAATTCCCAACGACTGATAGAAGTAGGGGGCATGCACATCAAGGAACCGAAACCTCTCGACACAGTAAGATTTTTTTTATTTATTTACAAAGAAGTCAATAAAAGACATAAGTTAAAAGTTTTTCTCTCCATTTAGAACGTGCAGAGTTTCCTGGATTCATCAAAACATGGAGTAATAGTGTTCAGTATGGGCAGTATGTTCCGAACCGAATCTATCCCTAAGGAAGTATTTACTATTTTTATAAATGTATTTTCTAAATTAAAGCAAAATATTTTATGGAAATGGGAATCGGGTGAACATCCAAACGTAAGAAATATTAAGTTTATGAAGTGGCTACCTCAACGAGATGTCCTAGGTAAGAACATATTTTGTAGATTAATCTTTTAATTTTCATCACCTTTTCTTTCTTTAAAATTATATTTGTTCCTCTTATCTTCAAACAGATTGGGATCAGAATGTTCATGTTATTACCCTTTATGAACAGCTCAATCTTTGTGCTACAACATAATCTTTACATGACTAAGAATGTTATTTAGAAATAGTATTGATTATATTGAATCCAGGCAAAAATGTAAAAAAAAAAAATCAGTTCCGTAGCACGCCACGAGGGCCCAGATGGGCAGATACTGTAGAGGAATCTGATTCTCGAGCAAACTGCTAACTAGGGAGATAGTGTGGTCAGTACTATGCTCTGACCACCTGATTTTTCCCTTTGCAGGTACCCATTATTAAATTAAAGGCCCCCCCCCAAAAAAAATTGTAAAGTAAGACTTTTTACAAATAGGATCTAGGATAAGAAATTTAGGGAAAATATGGAAAATATTTGTATAGCAAATGTTAGCAAAATTAAACTTTTAATTTTGTTCATTTTTTAAAATTTATATTGAATTTATCTGCTTATGAAACAAGTTTAAATTATGAGTTGTTTTTTTTTTTTTTTTTCAATTTGTTCAAGCTAATTTCAGTCGGAGATATGGAAAATATAATATATAACATATTAGAAAAAATACCCTTCTCTTTTATATAAGGGTCGGTCGGCTTGCCTAGATAACTGCCCAGATTTGGGGAAGAATTGAATCTACTTGCTCCTTGGTTTGAAAAGTCAAAAAGTAATCAACATTTTATTGGCTTGATCATAGACATTTTTTTTATTGTGATTTGCCATCCACTAAGCATCAATAGCAAACAAGCGGATTTTTTCAGAGACCAGGAGGAAGAATTCAAACTAGGACCTCTTAAGAGACAGTCCAAAATGATCATGGCAACTGACTCCTCTAGAACCAAAAAGCCAGCTAATTATTTAGATATTTTTAATGTTTTTGATTTAACTAATTATTCCTATTAGCGAAAATTTTGATTTCTCATATTTTCGAGAATCACCTTTTGTCTGTATTAATTCCACAGTAGTAGATCTTGATTAATTTTCATCCTAATTTGAGTGGATTTCTTCAGATTTGCCATCCTTCCTTCCAGGCGATTTGTTAACTGGTAATCACCTCAAAAAGCAAGAAGGATGGCAGATCTGAAGAATCCTTTCAAATGAAGATGAAAATGAATAAAAAGTCAGCAGTAGTCGTCCTTTTAGATAGAAACCCATTTTCTTGCCTTTTCTTATTAATTTTTTCCTTAGCTACTCTGCTCTCTTTATAGCAGAGAGAACCCTCTTTAAAACATTCATAATTAACTTAAAAAATATGTAAAAATTCTTCCTTATCATAGTTCTTAATCCATTAAGGAAATGGCCAAAATTGTGATGATACTAATAATCTTAAGTTTTAATATTTTTGAGTTAAGTTTGTGCATGGTGGGTACAAATATGTCTTCCATTTCAAATCAAAACGATTTTAACCTTTGTTAATTTTGATTAGAAATTACTTTTTCTATTACATTTTTACACAATTTACTTTTATTTATTGAAACTGGTAAACTAAATTACAAAGACAGTTCATTTGAAAGAGAAATATTCACTCCCTCTGAGTTGTGCATTCATTTTTGACTAAAATTATGATATGGCTATAAGGCTACTCTAGCCTGTTCAGAGAAATATTTCTGATGGTTCCACCATTTGCAAACTTCTATTTCAAGGAACAACACGATACGTGAAACATTATAAAAACTGTTTTTGTCTCCTTTAACACTAGGGAAGGCTTTGAGAGGTCAGACAAAGTAAATAGATTCTAATATTTATCAATACTTAGACGAAGCTAAGACTAAAAACGTTTGATACCTCCTAGTGATAAAGTTATAACAGAGAGAATTTTTACTGCCAATTTCTTGCACAGGGAATATAAGCCATGCCCTTTTCCCTCCAACAAAACCATCTATTTGAACAGGCTAAAGCTTAAACTGTTTTTAGCCTTAGCTTTAGGCAAAGTATTGATAAATATTAAACACTATCTCCCTTGCGTAACATCTCAAAAGCATGTTGCTCGTTGTAATGGAAATGCATATGGCTGAACCGTTAGGAATATTTCACTTTTCTCGCATATGGTATTAGAACGATTCCATCTAACTGAACGGTCTATAACAAAACATATAAAATTCATATGCTAGTAAGAGCACCTGCTCAGATAGCAAATCAACATACTAAATTATAAGAAATGTTGCATATACTCATACACAAACCCTGTGACTATCTGTTACGATATTTCATAATGTGCATTTTTAATGAAACAGTTCATTGAAACCATAATTTTCTGTTCAAGCTCACCCTAATGTAAAATTATTCATCTATCACGGAGGGCTTTTGGGAACCTCAGAGGCCATTTACAGTGGTGTACCTATTCTTGGTCTTCCTCAATTTGGCGATATGCCTCACAATATTGCAGCCATTGGTGAAGCAGGCCTATCATTGTCATTAGCAAAACTTACTGAAGAATCTCTTTTAGAATCCATAAATATTCTTCTAAATGATGCAAGGTAAAGTATCTCTTGTTGACCAACTAGATAGAAATATGCATAATCGATATAACCAGGAGGTTAATTTCAATTGAATTATTTATTTTACATTCAGCTTCTACAATAGTCTTGTAGCTCTGCAGAGTAATAAAATGTCAAAATAAAAACCAAAGAAGTTAGGTTCAGGGTTCATACATACAGTGCTGAATAAAATGCTTCAAGTATGATTTTTTTTTTTTTTATTTGCTGTCATTTGGGCTTGAATTACAAACCTTTATTGAGGCTATTGTATCACTTTCACAATATGAACAAACTAATTAAATTAGACAAAAAGTATTTGAACATACGTTAATTCAGAAAAAACTTAAAATGAGAAATACTACACAAAATAACTATTTTTTCTAGTTGGAACGATAATAACGAGTAATCATTTTTTAAAAATAATATAAGGGTAAATCCACAGAGTAGGAAGAATGAAAGTTAAAAATATTAAAAAAAAAAAAAGAAAAGAAAAATATATCGAAGTCCATCTTTCTCATGTTAAACAATGTACTCATGTAATACAATAAAGAGATACTGATATAAAGAGAGAAAGAGCTGACTGGTTCTTGAGTTAGTTCATTACTGTTAAGGAAAATGAGGAGGGGGTGTAGAATGCAGGTATGGGTAAAAAGAGATGCAGTTATGGGTAAAAAAAGAGCAAAGCTAATGGAATATTATTAAAATATGTTAAATGTAAAAATTGAAAAGGAATTTATTGCTTGTAAATTTTGTAATTAACTGATAGGGAATACATGACTTTTTAATCTAGCAAATTCTCAATATTTTTATAAGATCCCAATAGACTTGCACAAGAACCCCCATAAGAAAACATATTGCACTAGTATTTCTAAAGTGACACAACTAAAAAAAATACTCAACTAAGAAAATGTGTCACTCTTGCCTATGTGGGGGGAATAGCATTTAGACAGAAAGAGTGACACAAGTATTCTCTGGATTACAAGCTCTGAAACTTGCCAATGTATTTCATAGCCATAACTGAAAAGCACAGATTTTTGGGTTGTGTCCCTTTATAAATACTAGTGTGATAAGATGAATATTTTTAAAATATTACTACTTTTTTCATGTAACCTTCTTTGACCAATACATCCTTAAAATGAAGCCGGTGTACCCCCATGCAATTATATTGCATTATTCCAATTAATATTATAAAAGTCCGACTCGCAGGAACTGCGTGTCTTAGCAGGTTCCGTTCATATCCCTAGAACTATTAGTAAAGGAATAGTAGCAGTAATTGGTGGGGTTTGATCTCTTGCGAAAAATATAAAATAAAATCTTTAAGAGAAAATAGAATTAAGGCGCCACAACAGGATACTGACAGTATCATAAGCGACTCCCCCACCTTCTCAACGTTCACTCTTGGAAACACTGTTTCACATTTTCTTACCTTATTTTACTATTAAATGCAATTAAAAAAAAAAGTAACCTATTAAAACGTTAGGTAAACAGAGACTAAAACCTATCGAAAAGAACAAAACTAACAATTTTAAAGTTTTAAGCACTTATTTCTCGGGTCGACATCGCCCCATTGGAAATTACATCTCAACCTTTTCAGTAGGGAATTTAGTAAGCTTTTGAATGGTCACCTTCCACTTACCACGATTTCCCAACCATTTTTGAGGTATTTTCAAAAATATACTAAGATCGGAAACCTTTTCATGTCCAGTATTAAGTTCTTTTTTTCTAATACTTCCTTACCTCCAAACGCAATCAAAATTTAAACTTAAAAACCCTATGGAGGAAGGGAGGAACCGCACTAAAAGAGTTGTTTTGTAGAATCTTATTACCAGCAAATAAACAAGCGACCTCAGGATTTGAGCCAAATTAAACTCTTGAAAAACAACTATCACTAATGATTTTACCTTTATAATAAGAATTTCAAGGAATGAAGAGCTTGGAAATAAACGATAAGCAGAAACTGAGAATTTTTTATTGTTTAACATACATAAGAATTCTTTGCTTAAAAAAAAAAAAAAAAAAAAAAAAAAAAAAAAAAAAAAAAAAAAAAAAAAAAAAACATAAAAAAATGAATGTTTTGTTTCTATAAAAGAACAAATACTTAACATTCTCAATTTAATTTGCAGTACCATTTAATAATTATGAATTTTAGAAATCATTATAATAACAAAAATAAATATTTCCATGATATATATATATGTGTATTTTATAATTGTTTATTTACAAAAAGTAAAACGTTCAACAATTTAAATAGCTTGGGTACTTGCCTATTTTAATGGCTACTGACAGGACATTATTGGTTTACTGATAATGATACATTATTCAAGCACTAACATATCTGGGAGAGTAGGTGTAGTTTGGGATTAAATGATTTTGTTATGATGTAGAGTTTAAATAGTAGTTTGTGGAAGATTTCCATAGAATCAACATTTACTTTTCTTTCAAAGTAATGTCTACTTCTTCAAGAAAAAACTTGCCATAATAGTCAAGGAGGTGTAATGTGAAAATATGTCGGACAAAAAGTGTATTGAGAGAATAGGTAGAGGGTTTGTTGAGTGAATATTGGAAATAATTGGGTTCTATATGCTTTGTTGGTGTAAAAAAATTATGAAATTCTGACTTTTAGTCATGTGCCTTCAAACAACACAGCAGAAATAGTCGAGGTAAACTGTTCTAGTGTTTAACGTAAAAAAGAAAAAGAAAAAAAAGAGTGTTAATTGATTAATTAAATATGCCAATGAGATTTAAAATTGTTAACCACTCTATTAACAACCAATTATTCCTGAGAACATAGACAGCAACAATCAATAAGATCAGAAGCATTTTTATAGTTTATAATAAAGTTAATGTTTTATGTGTGTGATTTTTGTTGTTTTTTTATTTTAATAATAACTGCTTCCGTGATTGATTAGATCAAGAAACGTTCCAGCAAAAATTTACTGAGCATGTAGATAACTTTAGGTGGCTCCTAGAATAGGCAAGTTTTAAATAAATTGAACATTATCAGATTTTAATGACTTACATAGAGTCAGGTCTCTTAGAGGACAACATTACTCAAGATTTCAGTCTCATCAATATTTGAAGAGAACTAATCCACTTAACCGAGGAATGCTTAAAGACTGAGGAATGTTATTAGTACTGACACAAATTAGATTTGTATTAAACTCTTAGATAGTCTTATCTCACAAACTCAAGTTTATAAGTTCATGTAACTAACGTTTAGTTATTGTATTGCTTATCATTTTCTTTCTTCCTTCAGCTGTAATCATAACTGAAAAAAAAAAAAAAAAAAAAAACTTGGCACTGTTATTTATTTAATTTATTATAATTACATTATATATATATATATATATATATATATATATATATATATATATAGAGAGAGAGAGAGAGAGAGAGAGAGAGAGATTACCTGAATGCTTTTTAAAAATGTATAACATCAATTAGTTTTAGATAACACATAATTAATGTTTATGATGACGTTCATTACAAATAGGCTCAAATAAAATTTCAAAATTATTAACCCTTTTGATGCGACGCCCGAGAATACTCGCCGGAGAAAGATGTTCCTCAGAGGTGACGCCCGAGTATTCTCGCCACAGCTGTATCTCTTGATTGCAAGCCCTCTTTAGCCTTGAGAGTGTACAGAGTGCTCCAGCAGGAATGGGGGATATTTTCTGGTTTAACCCTTAACTGGTAACATACAAATTTTGAGCGTTATAAGTAACATGCGTCTGCGAGACGTGTGCACGGTAAAAATGTTCTTAGGGCATTTTTTTAGTGAAACTGAAAATAATAAAGGAGTAGCTTATAGTAATAACTAAAACAAAAAATGTAATTGCTACATTTAAAAATCACGTCTAAAAACAAGCAGTTGTTTCGGAATGAAATAGAAAGAGAAATATAGGAAAGAAAAGTAAGTAAATGTGGTTTTAAATGATTATTGTAGGCTTGCTGCATACCTAAATTGTAGTAAATAAATTGTTTCAAGTAATAAACATCGTCGTTCACGTCAGATAAACATGAAAATGATGATCAGTAATGAGCGCCTAAGTAAAAAAAAAAAAAAAAAAAAATACTGAACCAGCTATTAACCAGCTTAGTATTCAAACCCTTAGATACAAGTTGGGCGAAAATCTGTGCCATAATTTCTGTGATTTTGATTTTGGTTTCTTGAATTTCTGACTTCTACTCAAAAAGTGTCATAATATCCATCATGGATGGTGGAATCGAGACTCTGAAATGAAAAATTGTCGAATTGAGTCTTGTTTAGCGGAATACTATGCTGATGTCATTTTGCAGTTTCTGAGTTAGCATATTGTTCCGATTTCAGTAACTAGATTCATCTTATTACTTTTAAGCAGCAATATTCTTTCATATTTTAGTAATTACTTACATTTTATTTGTAAGTTATTAGTTGTTGGTAACTAATTGAGCTCCTATTTCAAGGGTCAGATTTTGTCTTAAGATGTTATACCGTCTGTGTGTTATCACATCCCCACACAGAATACAGCATAATATTTAAATTTTCCATTCCATAGTAAATATAAAATTTTGATTACCTTTAGAAATAAATAAAAAATAAAGAAAATGCAAACTGAGAAACTATGACAGAATGATACATATAGCTAAAGGTTAATTATTCCACTTTTTGACTATTAGTTAACAAGTTCCTTTGAAAGAGTTAAGATTCACTTATTGGTATGTATCATAATTCAAACATTACTTGTTACTCATTGGGGATATAATGACTATAAAATACTTTTTCATTCATTTATTAACCTAATGACATGACGACCTGCTATCTATTTCTTATATTTTCCCATTATAGAAATATTAATTTAGGTTTTTGTTTTACTAGGTACAAAGCAAAGGCGAAAAAATTATCTGTGCTCTATCGAGATAGACCTGAACATCCTCTATCAAAGGCAGCCTACTGGGTTGAATACGTCATTCGAAATAATGGAACAAGCCATATTGTCCAACCTCCTTCAGAAATACACGATTTAATTTCTGCATCAGCAATATTGTTAGCAGTCATCAGCCTACCGATAGCAGTTGTTCTATTTATTTTCATATATCTCCAGCCAACTACACAAAGGGTCGATAGGAAAATGAAAGAAATTTGAAAATACAAGTCTGTTTATAATTATTTATTTATTTGTTCGTTTTGCCTCTATCCTTTAGGACTGTTTATAATTATTACCTAATATTTTAATATAGAATATCACACAAGGTTTTTAAAAGGTGTGTGTGTGTATATATATATATATATATATATATATATATATATATATATATATGTATATATATATAAAACAAGTGTATGTACATTTTAAAAGTTATATCAGGTATAACAAAAATAATGAAATATGTCCTTCCTACCGAATATATTATTTATTTTTGTTTTGTTTTTGGGTGCGTCGACTGCTATGGTCATTGGCACCAATTTTTGTTTATTCTATTAAAGTTTAATAATTAAACACCCAAAAAATATTCAAATATTTGTAACACAATTGTTTACAGAAAAATAATTGACACAATTTCTTTCAAAATAAATAGTATGTTTTCAAAATAGTAATCGGAAAAAAAAAAAAAAAAAAAAAAAAGGTCAAGAAAATAGTTTCTAAGCAAACATTTATCAAACAAATTGTTTGTGAATATTTCTGATCTCATTATAATTTGTTCTATTGTATTATATATATTTAAATTTACTTTATTTTTGGAAGTTGATAAGTCTGAATTGGTAAATAAACAAAACAGTTAATTTTTTAATTTTCATTTTTCAAAAGCATTTAGTATTTATTTTGTTTTGGAATAGATTCATTTTTTTAAAATTTCTTAAGATTCATATTTGTTTGACAAATGATACAATTTAGAAACTAAGGAATGTAGCCCTTTTAAATTCAAAAGATATTCAACCAGGACTCAGGATGAAAAAATGAGAAAAAGTTACATTTGTTAAAAGAGAAAGTAGGCAGTGGTACCTCAACGTCTAATAAAGATGAAAGTTTTAATCTAATAATTAAAAATATCATATTTATAAAAATTCAAATATAGAGCAACATCATTATTTTTCTTTCAAATTCAATCTCATCATTGCCACTAAAATTAGACATATGTGTAAAGACTTTGGAATTGTCACAGTACAACACAGCTGAGAGGAAAGCTAAGAGAGAGTCATGGAGGAATATCTGCACGGAAGTGAAGTGTCACGGAATACTCAAGACTCCATAAGGTACTAGCCAACAGCCCCACAAAACTTATTGGGACTGTTAAGAAGGCTTATGGCTATACGGAATCGGTGGAAGAAACCATGAACTATATCCTCGCTACTCATTTTCCTAGCGAAGAGGCTAACTCAAACGAAGGAGATGACTATCCCATCAGACGAGGTAATCCGGAGGCATGCGAGGGAGATTGTCAAGGCAGCGCACGTCAGATGGGCCATTGGGGCGTTTAAACCATATAAATCACCGGGCCTAGATGGCATATATCCAGCATTCTTGCAACATGGGGTAGATATACTCATGCCAACGCTCCTAAAACTCTTCAGGAGTAGTTTGGTTATGGGACACATTCCACGGACCTGGAGAGTGGCCAAACTCTGTTTCATTCCCAAACAGGGTAGAGCGTCACACCTGTATGCAAAGGATTACAGGCCGATCTGTCTATCATCCTTCCTACTGAAGACACTGGAAAAGATCATAGACAGGCAAATAAGAGACACTGCGTTAAGACGGAACCCCCTTAACGAATATAAATATGCGTACCAGTCTGGCAAGTCATGTGAATTGGCTAACCACCATCTAGTGTGCAGACTGGAGTGAGCACTACAGTACAAGGAAATTGCTCTGTGCGCGTTTCTTGATGTGGAGGGAGTCTTTGACTGCACCCCTATTAGGGCAGTTGAAGAAGCCATGACCGAGAAAGATGTCAAAGAATTCGTCACATACTGGACTGTCAATCTTCTGAGGAACCGCATTATTAGGCTGACAGAGGGGAACTACTGCAAGAATATTGTACCTAGGACAGGATGTCCCCAGGGGGGCATCCTGTCACCCCTCCTGTGGTGTCTAGTGGTGGATACACTGCTGACGAAGTTGAAGAATCAGGGCTTCTCAGCACAAGCATATGCAGATGATCTGGTAATTACGGTGGTTGGCAAGGTGCAATCAACCGTGAGTGAACTGCTGGACACAGCACTGTATTCAGTGGACGAGTGGTGCCAGGAGAAGCACCTTAGAATCAACCCACAGAAAATTACTTTGGTGCCTTTCAAATTGAAGAGGAAACTGGATGGACTGGGCACACCTAGCCTGTCAGGCCACAACTTAAGTTTTGCCAGGACAGTGAAGTACTTGGGTGTCACGTTAGACTCGAAGCTTAACTGGCAGGAGCATAGACAGTAGGAAAAGCCACACAAACCTTGTGGGCCTGCCGGAGAGTGGTGGGGAACAATTGGGGCATTACCCCTAAAGGTATGCACTGGATTTACACTATGATTGTGAGGCCTATCATCTCCTACGGAGCAGTAGTGTGGTGGCATCGATGCGGCACTGACAGTGTTAGGAAGACTCTGTGCTCCCCACAAAGGCTGGCATGCCTGATGATTACGGGAGCAATGTGTTCCACACCGACAGGAGCTATGGAGATTCTACTTGACCTTAAACCAGTAGAGATATATATCGAAGAGATAGCTAGGTGTACAGCGTACAGATTCGCCATTTTAGGGCACAAACCTTGCCCAACCCTAGGGGCTCACTGTGCAATTATCCGAAGGAATTGGCAGGACCCAATCCTCTGCATGCCATCAGACTTTCAGGACCAGCACTCCTTCACCTTGAAATTTACAACTGTGATCAAGCCGAGGGAAGCAGCGCTGGAGCACAAGTTAACACCAAGCCGGGTGGATCGGTTCTGTTACACAGACGGCTCAAAAACCGAATCTGGCACAGGAGCTGGCGTGTGGATTCAGGGGTCAACACATAATGTTGCCCTGCCTCTGGGGAGGTTTGCTATGGTATTCCAAGCCGAAGTCACCGCTACTGGCGCATGCACAGACCTTATGAACAGCGGCTTTCCAATAGACAGGCACTTCACTATTTTTTCCGACAGCCAAGCGGCCATAAGAGCTCTATCCACGAATAGGATCAGGTCAAAGGTAGTACAGCAATGCAAGGACAGCTTAAACATACGGGGACAACGTAACAAAGTCAGACTAGAGTGGGTTCCAAGCCACTCTGGTATCCAGGGCAATGAAAGAGCTGACGAGTTGGCCAATATCGGTGCAGCGACAATCCCCCTATCACCAGAACCTTAGTGTGGGATTGCGCCAGCTGTGGCCAGATTAAGTATTAGAAGGTGGGCGGAAGCTGAGCATAAGAGGAAGTGGTGTAGCAGCTCCACCCAGAGACAGGCGAAGCTGTTCCTTTCCTTTGTGGACAAGAAGAGGACGGAGACTCTCCTTAATCTGTGCAGGTCCAAGGTAAGACTAGTAACAGCTCTTCTTACAGGTCACTGTAGAATGCACCGGCACCTCTATTCTATGGGGCTGACCAGGACATCATGGTGCAGACTGTGCCTTGAAGACGACGAGACGCCACACCATATCATATGCAGATATCCAGCACTTGTAGCGAAGAGATACCTGCATTTTGGTGCAGACTTCATAGATGACCCTAGAAGGCTAACTGAATTGAACCTTCGGACTCTATTAAGGTTCATCTCGGATAAGGCGCTGTTGGTGTAACAGGCTGGCTTGTCGGGTGGCACAATAAGCCTTGTTGGCCTCGGTGCACCTCCCTTCCTCCGGGCATCCGCCTTAATAATAAAGACTTTGGAAATTATATAGAACAAAATAGAAGCCAACGGCCATAGGCATGATGAATCCAATGGTTCCCGTTGATCACTGGCATGGCACGTATCTGAATGGGTGACCGACCATGTGCTATTGGCATTATAAAAGGATGTCAACCAGTAGAAAACCCAGCAGTAATACTGCAACTGTTGATACGCTATTAAACACAATAAAAATAAATAACAAATAATTTATTGAGAGGAGATTGTTGACCGTTGGTATTGCAAATGTACATACAGTCAGGGTTCGGTCTTGATATCTTAATAAAACTACATTTTTTATTAGAAAATGTATTTTATTTTTGCCAATGTTTCGATTTGAAATTCAAGCCTTCATCAGGATGATGAGAAGGAGAACTATGCCTCAAGGGAGTGCAATAATTTCTCTGCAGTTTTTAAAAAAAATAATTTATTTGCATTAGTGATAAAATAAACTTTAAGAAAACTAAATTGAATATGTACCAAATAAACTGAACAAACTATAATACAATACAATAGAAGAATAATTACCCAGACAGATAAAAAAAGTAAACCCAGAGTTTATTCATTCTGGTAGAAGGAAAGGCTACTTCCAATCATTCTTTGGTCTAACTTGAGAAGATCAACTAAACTTTTTAACGACCATTCTTCCTAGGAGTGAGGAACTCGTTTTTTCATTGTGGAGATGTTTATTTTTAATAATAATTAGTATATGAAAACAGCTCAATGTTTTCAATAATGCATTGGCCTAGGGCGACACCATAGAATATGTGAATCGTTTCCAAGTGTTTGTTGAAGAAAACCCATGATGTTCAATAAGATACTGTTCCCAAGCGCTTGCAATTTTGTGTGAGACCCTTCAAACCATTAAGAAACACCATTCCAAATTCCTTGCTTTCCAAAATAGTAGTTGTCAAGGTGCTCTTTCTAACTGACAATGTTTACTGTCTGCAATTTAGTGAGCAGATGTAGAATATTCTTCAGGATGAATTTGCATTGGTCATCACATTGGATAAAGCCCTATTTAACGTTTATAACTATGTGAACAAGCAAAATTGCTCATATTGGGAAAATGAGAGAATTGCCCAAGAGGCCTCTGAAAGACCAAAAAGTTATAGTGCAGTGTGATTTGTCAAATTTTGGGATGATTGATTTTATTTATTGAGGATGAGAGAGAGCAGGCGTGGAGGCAAATTCAGTGCTTCTTGATTTTTTTATTTCTTACTTGTAAAAAAAGGACTCTTAGAATATCTGATTTGAACAGGACGGAGCCATTGCACATAATGCTAGAGTGTACACCACCCTGCTTGCCAAACCTAACTCGCTGCAATTTTTCCTTAGGGGGTTTATGAAGTCAAAAAGCATGTTGAAAAATCAAACACTAGTTCACATTTAAAAGAAATGTGGAATAATGTGAAGTCACAGCAATTTTGGTTGAAATTTTGGAGGTGTGAAGAACTTCACAGGGAATCTGCAGGAATGTGTCATAGCAGATGGACAGCATCTGACATTCTTTATCATAATACATTTTTTCCCAGCATTACAATAAAACTTCCTTAAATTAGTTGCAAATTTTGATTATTTCATCCCAATAACTCGCAAATTAAAGGTATGTCCTCCATTTCAAATGTGGCCATTTGGTCTCTGCCAATGTAGACTGGTTTATCAAATCGTAGTAGATTGGACTATTTGTGAATGTTTGTGCATTGGTAAAAATACTGTCCAGTATAAGATGGGTTGACTAGTAATAGTTTAATAGTAGTCAACCAATTCTTAAAAAAACAGCTAATTTCCATAATTCAACCATCCTATCTTCGAGGTTCTCAAAATGTTACTAAATAAAAATCAAATAAAAGAAGTTGTAGGTCTAGGATTTTTTTTATCCAATCGAGGCTTCCATATATTCTAACAGTCTTAATTAATAAACAAAATCAATCAGATGTCCTAAATTTTATGTACTTCTTTTGAAACAAAATATTTTCACACGCATTTCTCAAAGGGTTAACCCAGATTATAGAGGCAGCACAAACCAGACAACATATTTTCACAAAAATTTTGCAATGATTTGCAGATCCAGTATAAACATGATTGAGCTTGGTGTGAGGGGGCATGGAAGTTAATCACGCTTTAGTAACCATATCTTGCTTGGATTGTAACTGTGAAGTGATTACAAAAAAGTATGGTATAATGATATATATTTATATCTAACAAATAAAAAAAGTTATAAAGAAAATTATATTTTTCAGTATTCTCAACACTCACCAAACCATAATGTGCCGAATTAAAATGTTTAAAGTTCATCATCAGCTCTCGAGGGCCCTATTTTTCCTTCATCTTCAGCCTGAAAAGTAAAATTAAATAACCATTTTATAATTCATAATGTTGCATTTTAACTCTCTTAGAGCATAGAATAGATATAAAATATTCTCTTGTCAGTAAGGAAGGTGTCTTATTATTCTGGATCTTTTTGCACTATAAAAGAATAAAATCAAACGTAAACACAATGAATTCCAAGTCAAGTTATTTTCAAGTTTAATACATATACTTGAGACGAAGTCTTCTCTGCTTGTTATAAGAGTTCCAAAGCCTTTTCAATGCTCTAAAAGGGGACTTAATCTCTTCTCCAATAAATAGAGTTAAGCTTTTAAAGTGATTGACAATAGGCAGAGTTGGCAACTATAACTATACTATGAATGTAAATAATAATATTTAGGCTTCAAACCCTTCTTTTCTATTCTAAACAATAATTTATATTTTGTCAAATATATTCAAAAATATGCTTGTGTTTTCAAGGAAACTAGTATTAAACATTTTTTTACACCAAAAATAATAGTAGATTTAAAATCAGCACCCCAAGAAACCCTAATGTAGTGAATATCATTGAAAACAAAAAATAATGATTTTTGCCAGTCTGGAAAAGGCTACAAATTTGTAAACGAAAAAGTAATGTGACGTTTTGAAATCCAATATCTCCCCTTGAGATAATCCGATTTTTACGTCATTGAAATCTTTCGAAAGAAGAAATACTCCTTTTTCTAACCACATAAATGAATATTGTATTATCTCAAAAGGTACTTGCGAAAAATGGTTCTCAAAATAAAAATAAAGTGTAAACGTTTTTGCATATAACGTATTTTTTTTTTGCGTATTTTAAATTTCGCTAAGGGGGGGACCCTTAAAATTTTGTTAGAGATTCAAGAATCCGGCCATATTTCAAAGAATATTTACCCAATTCAAACCAAACTTGGAGGGTCGATAAAGGCCATAATGTAACACATTTCCTTCCAATCGGGGTGTTTCAAGGTGTTCTGGAATTGACGTTATATGCAAAAAAGTTTACATTTTATTTTTACTTTGAGAACCATTTTTCGCAAGTACCTTTCGAGATAATACAATAGTCATTTATATGGTTAGAAAAAGGAGTATTTCTTCTTTCGAAAGATTTCAATGACATAAAAATTGGATTATCTCAAGGGGAGATATTGAATTTCAAAACGTCACATTAATTTTCCACTTAAAAATTTGTAGCCTCTTCCAGACTGGCAAAAATCATTATTTTTTGTTTTCAATGATATTCACTACATTAGGGTTTCTTGGGGTGCTGATTTTGAATCTGCTATTATTTTTGGTGTAAAGAAATGTATAATACTAGTTAACTGATATGAACGGCGCTAATGGCCAAGATTTATGTCGATGCGCCGTAAAAAAAAAATAAATAAAAAAATATACTAGTTTACTTGAAAACGCAAGCATATTTTTGAATATATTTGACAAAATATAAATTATTGTTTAACGATTATATTTTTCTTTTAATCTACTCTATAAAACAAATGAATTGGTGAAAAAATCATGTTGATATCATTTTCTAAACTCGATATAAAAAATACAGCACTTTCAACCTATTTTATTTTATTTCCCGGCTCCTAAGGCGCATTGGACGGAACGCTCGGACACGTGTTGACTATTTTTCGATGTAGAATCACCAGAAAAAAATTGGTCCAAATCAGTGACCCCATCGCTGTGTATGCCCCTTGTTAGAATTAATTAGTTTAGATGGAAAATGTAAGACTAGTGACAGAGAATGTTAGGGATATTAGTTATGAGAGCTGGATATGTGATGGAGGGGCACTTATTATCAAGAACAGATTAGAGACAGTGTGATTTTTAGGAGGGTAGATTGGAGAGTATATGAAGTTAGAGGCAAGATCAATTATCAGGGCGAGATTGTAGGAATATAGACAAGCTGGAAGGTTTAGGAATCTTGTTGAAGGAAAGAAGCATTCTTTTCCAAAAAGTTAGAAATGTGAAAGTTCTTAAGAAAAATTGTGCCAAAATTCTCAGTTAATAATAATGGACATTCAAAATTTAAATAAATAATGAAAAATTGAAAATGTTTAGAAGACAGAAAGGAAAATTTTGATTAAAATTATAAGAATAATCTCAGGACAGGACTCAGGTGCCATTGTGAGAAGCTGGAGGGAGAATAATTTGGGGGAAAAAATGTTTTTATGATTAATAAAATCAGAAGGGTTAAAGGGGAAGATAAAAAGATAATCCTGAAATAAATAATTAATAATTGGGTTATTGAGAACTAATTAGAAGTCTCTTAGTTATTTATTTATAGCTTAAAGAGTTAAATGTTGCTCATACCTTACTTGAGTGCTTTCCTTTATACGATTTATTTTCAATCACAACTTCTTTACATCTCTCTTGTTCAATAAGGAAATCTTTAGCATCCCAGGCTTGCGCGCCATCTTTAAACATGAAAATTGCCCTGTTGTCTTCGACTAAGTACCTAATAGATGAAATAGGAAGAATTAATAGCATTTATATGATTAATGAGAATACTTTTTTTTATAAATAAAGAAAATTATACTTGAGATGGTATGAATAAATTATATAGAAATAGTATAAATCTTAAGACTTTTTGTGGAAGATAAATTTATTAATTAAAAGCTAATTTTGTGAAATGAGGGTAATGTGTATTTCCTTAGCTGCTTAACGGGATATCAACAATTAGGCTATCTACACAGCACGTGGTCGGTCAGCCATTCAGGTACTGGCCACACCCAACGTTGCTTAACTTCAGTGACCAATGGGAACTGGTGCATTCAATGTTATGGCCGTTGGCTCCTGAGCAAATTCCAAAGGAATGCAGCTATTCAGCTTGATCTCATAACAGAATTTTCAAAAAATACTTAAAATCTTCATTGATGCTATCTAATAGGGGCCAGAAATGGAAAAACATAGCCTTTAAAATTTAAATATGTTATCTTTAAAAAAATATTTGAATTTCCTGCCTTGAGACCACCAAATCAATAGCTCTGATTAGCAAAATATCTTTGCATAATTTCATGTTGATTAATCGTCAATATTTAAATGAATTGATTTAATCATTTTTAGTTATTGTTAATTAGTTTACAATAAATGGTGTTTTTATCTCAACTGAATTCAAAACAATATCTACTGTAATTTTAAACATCCATAATATAAATTAATATTTGACAGTTTGAATATTGCTAAAGTAAATACAATAACTAACTGCCAATGACCAAAGCAGTCGAGGCACCCAAATTAAAAAAAAAAAAAAAAAAAAAAAAACAGGGTGCGTTTACACTTGATATTTCTGGCAGGAAATATATGTCGCGATATAAGTGTCGGATAGATATTCTCTTGCAAGTTTACATACGGACAGAAATAGCTAGGCATTTATGTCATGGATATGTATAGGACAGTTCTCTCTTTGCAATAAATGTCCGGCCTGTTTACACTCAGACATATATGTCCTGTCTAGTCCATTCTGCTTGGTATAGAAGTTTCGGCAATATAGCTAGAAACCAAGATATTTCTGTCTGACATTTATTTCTCTCTTTATAATCAGCGTATTCACCTGACGGTATAGAAGTGTCAAAACTTATTGCTCGGGATAGAAATATATATCTCAGACATAAATTGCTCATGGTTTACACTAGTCGCAATTTCTGTCTGACATAAATTTCCTGAAATAACTATCAGGTGTAAACGCACCCTAACAATATAGTAACTGACATTCCATTACTAGACAATTAGGAATTCACACCAAGAAGACAAAAAATTAACAGTATACCACCAAAAAAAAGACAAGATGTGTAGTCAGTCTCCTGTTACATTTTCAAGGTTTCACTTTTGGTAAAGATTTTTTAAGAATTTTTGTGATCTAACACAGTGAATATAGACATTACCTGAAGAAAATGTAAATTACGAAAAAATACTACAACAGTTACATAAACTCACCACGCCCTAGTGTAATGTTTGTTTTATTACAATGAAACCCACTGTAAAATATACAGAGCTAATGAGAGAGATGTATTACGAATATAAGAAAAATTGACCCATCAAGAATGTGGGTTAAAAAAATGAGTTTTTTATTTCCCAATTTTACATCACTGCGCATGTTTACAAATATAGTTGTTTATGCTAGCTTTCTTAACCTTCATAACAGGAAAATTTAGTGGTTAATAACTTTTTCCTAGTTGAAACCGACTTTTTAGCACTTTCCTCCGAAGGAAAGTAGCTATTGAGGTTGGACTCATGACGGAATTTTTGAAAAATTTCTTCAAATCTTTATCGATCCTACCTAGTAGACACCGAAAATGACCCCCGTTAAAATTTATATATATCTATATATATATATATATATATATATATATATATATATATATATATATACATATGCATATATATATATATATGTGTCTGTTAACACGATAGCGGCCAGAGTTTTTGTTTTTTCGTCACGAAACTTGGTATATAGCATTCAATTAGCAAACGATTGAACGAGTTCGTTAACCACCAAAGTCGGTCCACCGGAAGGGGGGGTTTACCCCGAACCCAAAACACTTATTTGACTATGTCAGCCGTAATATTTGTTATATTTCAACGAAACTTGGTATTCGTAGTGTTAATATAGAGAGAAAAGTGAGATATAAAAATGAACTAAATCGGTTCATTAGAAGGGGGGGTTTACTCAGGACCCACAATACCAATTCGCCACTACCAGCCGTGATTTTTGGTATATTTCGACGAAACTCGGTATTCGTAGTGCTAATCCACAGGTAAATATGTGTTGTAAAAATAAACGAAATCGGTTCATTAGGAGGGGGGGTTTACTCCGGACCCACAATACCAATTCGCCACTACCAGCCGTGATTTTTGGTATATTTCGACGAAACTCGGTATTCGTAATGGTAATCTACAGGTAAATATGTGTTGTAAAAAGAAACTAAATCGGTTCATTAGAAGGGGGGGTTTACTCCGGACCCAAATTCCTAATATACTCATACCGGTCGTAATTTCTGCTGTATTGTAACGAAACGCTGTATACGTCGTGGGTAACTCATGAGAAAGAAGTGTTGTAAAAATGAGCTGAATCGGTCAATCGGAAAGCGGGGGTTTAATTTGTAATATATTTGAATAGAAAAGCCGGCAGACGTAGGTTCACAAAGCCGCCGCAAGGAGCGCTTTCTACCACTATAGTGACTGTATCCTGTTCCTGCGTTAGATCAAAATACGATAATATGAGGATTTTTGTATTTATTACGTAGTGTAGTAGGTACCATGTGTAAACATAACTCTGGATGCAAATTAATAATTGATCAGTTACTCATTACAAAATGAGTACTATTCACGTTTTTAGTTTATTTATGTAGGATATTTTAAGCAAATTGTTCTGGAAAGCAGTCTACAGTACCCAAATTCTGAGGAAAGTGCTTAGTTATGCAGCTCCTGCGCGACGGACTTTTTTTTAATGGATTCGTGTATAGTACATCAAAATGGATGTCGGCGCTAATGACCTAGAAGTAGATGCGCCGTAAAAAAAAAAAAAAAAAAAAAAAAAAAAAAAAAAAAAAAAAAAAAAAAAAAAAAAAAAAGTACATCAAAATACCCCATAGAACAAGAAGTAAAAAAAATCGGTGAAGAGGCCCCTAAACTTCACAATTACCCTCGTGTATATATGTTCCAATTCCCAAATATTTATATTATTTTCAATTAATGCTTCAAGTGAAAAAAAATATCTTATACAGTGGTGAAGATATAAGTACCTCTCAGCTTGAATATGGTTGTTCCAGAGACTAGTCTGCCAAAGTTTAGTGATTGTTTCAGTCTCTTCTCTAGTAGGATTACCGTCTACAACAACAAAACTCATCAGGGTTCTTCCTTTTTTTGTCAGTTTTAAAAGAGATTCGGGATCGGCTCCTTGAATCTGAATTTAACCCACAAGTAACAAAAACAATAAAAAAAAAGTTCTGAAGTGATATACTATAAAGATTATTGTGATATATTGTATTGAAAACGTACTTTGCTAAGGTCTAAAGATGGCTGAGGTCGCAAGTATTCAGGAAGTTCATCAGGTTCAAGAGGTTCCTCATCTTCCTAATGATTATTATATGCAATACATAATAATTGTTATTATTCATAAATAAAATATTTATAAAAATAATTGTACTTAACACTACAATAATTAACTTTTGCCAAAAGTTAATTATTTGTGAAGTAAATGTTCTTTTATAGCAAATTCTTCAGTTTTAAACTAATTCTATCATTAATTATTTATAACTTTAGATTAAACTATTATGGTTGGTGATCCTTCCTACATTCTAGTGCTAGTGGTATACAGATTGTCGAGGAAGTTAACGCATTAGGGACTGTGAGCTACTATTATAGCTCGGTGACTGATGGGCTCCCCGGACCGTGAGCTACTATAGTAGCTCGGTGACTGGCAGGCTCCCAGGACCATGAGTTACTATAATAGCTTGGCTTCTCCAACGTTTCTAGACTATGAGCTACTTCAGTAGCTCTGTTCCAAGAGACATCTAGTGGTTCTTATGACAAGCTAAAGAAATGCTACCCTTTTCGCACTTTTTTTTTTCTAAACCTTTTAGCGCGGTTCCTCCCTCCCCCATAGGGAGGAACCCCGCTTATAAGGTTGATACAATGAAACAATCCGGAAGTGCCGACTAGAAAATTTTGCGTTTCAGAACCCCTAGAAACCAAAAATAACGGTGGTTCAAATTTGTATATATATATATATGTATATATTTATATATATATATATATATATATATATATATATATATATATATATATATATATATATATATATATATTTGTCTGTTCGCTCTCTAAATAGAAGACGAATGGTCCGATTTTGATGAAATTTGGTACAAAAATCTGTCGTCCAATTTGAAAGGTCAAGTTCGTTAACCAGCAAAATCCGCCCACTGGAAGATGGCGTTTGGGGCGAAATTCGCGCAAAAAAAATCGTAACGTTTACGTTTTTGAGTTCATAAGCTTGTAAGTACTCTTTTTATAGGCTTCTTGGGCAAGGAAAACGAATGAAACCATTTTCAAGGCGATAGCTTTAACCGTTTTCGAGAAAATTGGAAAAATAGTTTTTGAATACCGTTTTTGGTTTGGGTACTTAGAATCACGGGATTCAGTTGAAACATTATCTGCATGTTCTACTTTCATTAAAACTAATATGTTGAAAGTTATGTTACGTTTGGAGTTAAGGAAGGGTTAGAATAAAATATTTAATGAACAGACATGAAAAGTTTTGGGAACTTCGTATACTTTCATTAATATCTTGAACACGGTTGGGAAATCGTGGTAAGTGGATAGAAACTATTTGAAAGCTTAATAAATTCTCTACAAAAATGATTCTAAAACTATTTTTGATTAGGTTATGTCAATCGGAGAAATAAGTGCTTAAAACTTCAAATACGTCTGTTTTGTTCTTATGAACGGGTTTTTGTCGTTCTTTTTGTAATTTTTGTCTCTTTCCCTTGGTTTTTTATTGCTTTTTATTTTTTTAATTTCTTATGTTGTATTTGTAAGGAAAATGTATGTGTGTGTAAAACAGGATAGGTAAAATGAGACCTATTTTCTGTTGTCAGAAATAATGAAAAGTTTTGGGAACTTCGTATAATTTCTTAATATCTCGAAAACGGTTGAAAATCTTGGGAAGCGAAAGGTTACCATTCGAAAGCTTACTAAATGGTCTACAAGAAAGGTTCTAAAGAAAGTTTTGAATAAGCGATGTCAATCGGAGAAATAAGTGCTTAAAATTTGAAGTAATTGATTTCGTTTATTCGAACAATTCTTTTTGTCTGTTTTTATTCCTATTTTTACATTGCTTATAGTTGGATAATGTATTTGACAATAAAATAGATTAATTAAAATAAGAAAAACAATTCATTGTTAGAAATATATCAGGCTGTACCGTATGAAATGTCAGTTTTGGATTTGCCGATTTCCTTCAAATGTCTTGAAACTGTCGAGGCTCCTAATCCGAGTTCTTTGGCATATTCCCTATTGTTTGCAATTGCTTATAGTAGTCAAATGTATTTGCCAATAAAACAGGATACGTATAATTAGAATATTTTATTTTTGCGGTATCTTGGGGTTCTCAGATCCCTTATGAATATCTATTAGGCCCCCTTCGTATTTTTTCCTTAATATCTCGAAAAGGGTTAGGAGATCGTGGCAATTGAAATGTAACAGTTCGAAAGCTTACTAAATTCTCTACAAAAAATGTTTTACAGAAATGTTTGATGGGGTCGTCACATTAGGAGAAATAAGTGCTTAAAACTTAGTTAGTTTCCTTTATTTAAACGGATCTATTTATGTGTTTCCCGAAGTTTTTTTTTCACTGCTCGTTATTTTTGTACTTGCTTATAGTAGTCTAATGTATTTTTCATTAAATAGGATATGTATAATTAAAAGCATTATTTTGTTTGTTAGAATTCGAAGATGCCGTATGAATATCTAGATTACAGTACTGGTTTTGATTTCGTATTTTAGAATTGTTCTTGGTATTCCCTATTTTCATGTATTACCCTTAGTTCTTTATTGCTAGTAGTTTTTTTTTTTTTTTTTTTTTTATTGATTATAGAATATAAATCTATTTGGCAATAAAATAGGATACGTAAAATTAGAAACAATATGGCGGGTATTTCTGAGCGAAATGCCTTGTAAGATTGTCTACCACCACGAACGGCGTTTTTCCTCTATTTACCTCACATTTTAATTGGTTGCTGTTTTTAGCTTGTTTCCTGCTTCACTTCACAGATAGGAAACACGCTTCTGACGTCGACCCAATGACGTAATCCGAAGTGCCTAATAAATGATTTAACGTTTTAGAACAGGTAGATATCGAAAATAGCTGTTTTTAAATTAGAATCTATTGTTGAGTAATTATATGAATCTTTATACGGCTTTATTAGCCGTATTATTCTATATAGGCTTTATAAGGCAGGAGATACTACTTAATCTTGAAGACTTGTTCTTAGTCCTTCTTTATCAACTAGATGGGCTTTATTAGACATATTATTCTTCATAGGCTTTATTAGACAGGGAATTCTGATAAAATGTCGTGTTGTCGCAGCAAATTGTAATTACGATTTATCTAAGGTCAGGTAACATTAGCGAGTCTACATTGTTAAGATCACCGACAGCGAAGGTAGACAATTGCTATGATTTAGTCTACATATGTATATTAATTCCTAAATGTAGAAAATAAACTTTACAACGGTTAGATACTATGAACGAATAGACAGTCGGTTCAGTCCCAAACAAACAGAGGGTTTACTAGAAATTTACCTGCTAGGAGTTAATCCTCAAGAGAAGTAACCCTTGTAGGGTAATATAACCCAGGTATCTGCCGACACAAATACAAAGCCTTGCAAGAGTAGGTAGAGCAACTTTAAGATTTCGTTCACTAAAATTTCTTAAACTGACCTAGATTCAGACATAACATAACATAAATTATATTGTAAATATTGATAAAGATTAATTAGTTGTCAACCTATACATAAATTAGCAATCAACAGTTTTCTTTGTACGACTATTATTAACGACTATTTAGTTATGAGACAATCCATAAATTAGCGATCAAAAGTTGCAGGTGATTCCGTATTAGATATTTATTAAATATTCATAAAGACTATTTGGTTGTAAACCGATTCATCAATAAGCAATCAATATTTTTAAACACTGGATATATACTAACCAATTATAACGACTGTTTAGTTATGAACCGATTCATAAATTAGCGATTAAAAAACACAGGTTTATTGACTAAATATTGATAAAAGTATTTAAATAGAAGAAAAAAAGATTTCCTCAAGACTTGCTCTTGTTCAATTTGTATTTACTCTATTGACTTTATTAGGCATATTCTTCTATATAGGCTTCATTAGGCAGTGGTATCTACTCAATTTTGGGAACTTGTTCTTGATCCTTCTGTATCCACTAGATTGGCTTTATTTGGCATATTATTCTATATAGGCTTTATTAGGGAGTGGTATCTACTCAATTTTGAGAACTTGTTCTTGATCCTTCTGTATTCACTAGATTGGCTTTATTAGGCATATTATTCTATATAGGCGTTATTAGGGAGTGGTATCTACTCAATTTTGAGAACTTGTTCTTGATCCTTCTGTATCCACTAGATTGGCTTTATTTGGCATATTATTCTATATAGGCTTTATTAGGGAGTGGTATCTACTCAATTTTGAGAACTTGTTCTTGATCCTTCTGTATCCACTAGATTGGCTCGCTGGGAAAATTCCTCGCTGCACCCTGGATGTCGGAACTAATGACCTAGATGTAAATGCGCGGTTAAAAAAAAAAAAAAATAAAAAAAAAATAATAAAAAAAATAAATAAATAATATTGTATATATGTGTACATAATTTAACTAATTAAGAATATCCATACGTATTTGTTTTTATGTATTCTAAGTGAACTTGGGCACTGTGTGCGCCTCCTCGTGGCAGAATACGGGCAACTGATTGGTGGCTCACGAGGCGGACCTGACATTCAGGTCTCCGGTTGGGGAGAAGGAATTGAGTAAGGTTTGATTGTTTTAATAGCCAAACCTTGTTCAGTTCTGTGGCAATCAGGCTAAGCACCTTAAATTCCAGGCAAGTTAGACGTAAAGAGATAATTTTAGCGCGGTTCCTCCCTCTCTCCATATGGAGGACCCCGCCCTCCAAATGGAGGCCTCATGACGCAATCCAGAAGTCCCGACAAAAAAGTTTGCGTTTAAGAACCCCTGAGAGACCGAAAATAACGGTGTTTCAAATTGGTATATATATATATATATATATATATATATGTGTGTGTGTGTGTGTGTGTGTGTGTGTGTGTGTGTGTGTGTGTGTGTGTGTGTGTGTGTGTGTGTGTTTGATCGCTCTCTGGACACCCTTAAAAAGTTTTGGGTACTTTGTATATTTTCCTTAATTTTATTTTTTTAAATTATTTTCCTTATATCTCGAAAACGGTTTGAAATCTTCATAAGCGGATCCTTACCATTCGAAAGCTTACTAAATGCTAATAATTCTGAAGCAATTATCGATTCATCGGAGAAATGAGTGCTTAAAAAAATAGTTTTTGAATACCGTTTTTGGTTTGGGTACTTAGAATCATGGGATTCAGTTGAAACATTTTCTGCATGTTCTACTTTCATTAAAACTAATATGTTGAAATTTTTGTTACGTTTAATATTTTATGTATAATGTATTTGACAATAAAACTGGTTAAGTAAAATAACAAAAACAATTTATTGTTAGAAATATAGATTTCCAAGATTCATAGACCTTGCCACTAGCGGGTCCGTTTCTAGTGTAGCCGACCCTTCCAGGTAAGATTGTAAATCATGACCTCTCAAGACTTTACTACTCACAGGAATGGCATTAGTGACCTTAAGGGTTGACACGCCATTATAATAATTAATTAAAAAAAAAGACTGGTGGAACCAAAATAATAACTGCTTCTATTTTAATCTTTCAAAATTAGACTAGGGATATGAACGGAACCGCGCTAAGATGATGCAGTTCCTGCGAGACGGACTTTTTTCTACCTGCTGCATCTATTCAACCCTCCCTTGCAGGTCCCCTCAGTCTACTTTCTGGCTTTGAGCAGTGTAGTTCCGTATTAAAATTTCCGTGTTTCGGCATTTACCACATGCAAAAGAATTTTTAGTTTCTTAAAAAATATATAAAAAGTTAATTTTAAACGCGAATCTCAGGCTTTAGGCAATGAACCACCATTTATATAATAATAAAAAATACATTTTAACATATAATTATTTTTCTTCCTTTGAAATCAGCAGTTGGTATAAAATCCTGTTTGACTTGAGAGAATTAAACTCTCTGGGCTAAGTTGGCCATGTAGATTGAATGTTTTTTACAACAAAGTAATCAAATAAAACATACAATACTTTGTGACAGAAAGCGTTTTACCATTCTAAATAATAATAGCTGGTGTTATTTTTATCTCCTATTTAGATTTAAATCTATTGGTCATTCCGAGTCAAATCAACACAGAGATTTTTTTTTACCATCTCAGATTTAAATGAAATTTGGCGAGGAGGAAGCCTTTGTATAGACCAAGAAAAATACCAAACATTATTGAAAAATATCCACTGATTTGGAAATTAGAGCTATGTAAAATTTCAAAAATTGTCAAAAAATGCTGGTACCTGAAATTTTTGAATTGCTATTGTGGCTCTAATATTTAAGCTAGAGAGCTGGGTGGGGTGTTATTTTAAAGCTCTTTGTAAGAACTTTCTTATGATATGCAACATTTTTTTTTATGAAAAAAAAAATTCTCAAATTCAAAAACAAAATTTTATTTGTATATATCTCAAAAAGCGTATTTTTAAAAAAAATTCAAATTCTTACATGTTTTCTAAGTGTATTTGAGAACTTATTCCTAAAGGTTTATGATGGGATTCCAATGGGTAACCATTTATTAATTTTTTTTTTTTTTTTTTTTAAAGACGCTAATATTTTGAACGATGTACAAAACATGATCATATATATATATATATATATATATATATATATATATATATATATATATATATATATATATGTTATGTACTTGCAATTGCAATACAACTTTAATTTCTCTTTAAAATGTTTAAACATAATTGTTTTTTATTAAATAAAATTGGTTGATTAATTAGAAATTATAATTATAATAGCGTAAGCATTTTTATTAAAAAATAAAATAAATCAGTACTAAATTAAACTTATATTATCATTACATTTTCTAATGATGCAATGGAAGCCCCGGTGGCGATGAGTGTCAAGGTGTGAGCACTTAACTTTCTGTGCCATGGGTCGTGGGTTCAAAACCCACTATGGGGTAGTGGCTTTTCTTTAGAAAAAAGAAAAGGCATCAGCCCTATCCTGGCTAGAAAAGGCTGGTACCCTGTAGGTAACCCGTCCTAAAATTCTTAGTTAATAATAATGGAAGTAAAATTTAAATAAATAAAAAGTGTCTAATAACAAACCTTAAACAAAATTTTACTTGCCTTCATCAACAAAACTACTTTAAGGAAATGAAAAGTAATGCTGAGTAGCTTATGTCATATCCTGCAAAGCTTCATTTGAGTGTAATTTTCTGTGGGTAAACTCTTCCAGTTGGTGTAACGGGATTAAATTTATACAATATATCATTATTTATTTAAATTTTGGAGTGTCCATTATAATTAACTGGCATCCCAAGAACATCAGGTTTTTGTGGAAATAAAAAATATGGGGAAGGTCCAGCAGGGTGCAGGAACATGACCTTAACATTTTTATACAAAACATATGTCAACCACCATTTATTGTCATATGTAGCACTTACGTAACCTCTTACATCCTTTATTAATAGTTTTTCTAATTATGTTGTAGTGGACACAGTTTCCAAAAGAAAAATAGATTACTTTGATTTTTAAAAGGTTTCAACTGGTAAAAAATTATGAAATTTTTAATGTCTTTTCGGAGACCCGGTAGCCGTGAGGGTTAAGGCATGAGCTCTTAACACTCCGTGCCAAAGGTCGTGGGTTCGATTCCCACTAGGGGCGGTGGCTTTTCTTTTGAAAAAAGAAAAGGCATCACCCCTATCCTGGCTAGAAAAGGGTGGTAACCTATAGATAACCCGTCCTAAAATTCGTAGTTAATGATAAATGGACGTTAAAATTTAAATAAATAAATAATGTCTTTTCAAAACTGTCACTTAAGAAATTTCGACTTTCTATGTACTCTTCTTGAGTGACATAGGTACTTAAATTTTACTAGTCATCTTCTTAAAGTAGTTTTATTAATGAAGGCAAGTACAATTTTGTTCAAGGTTTTTTATTAGAAAATGTAATGATAATATAAGTTTAATTTAGTACTGATTTATTTTATTTTTTAATAAAAATGCTTTCCCTATTATAATTATAATTTATAATTAATCAACCAATTTTATTTAATAAAAAAAGATTATGTGTTAACATTTTAAAGTTGTATTGCAATTGCAAGTGCATAACATATACAAATATGATCATGTTTTGTATATCATACAAAATATTAGCGTCTTAAAAAAAAAAAAATAATAAATGGTTACCCATTGGAATCCCATTATAAAACTTTAGGAATAAGTTCTCAAATACACTTAGAAAAACATATAAAATTTTGAAAATTTTTAAAAATACGCTGTTTGAGATATATACAAATAAAATTTTGTTTTTGAATTTGAGAATGGTTTTTCCTACTAACTTATATCGTGTTGCATATCATAAGAAAGTTCGTACAAAGAGCTTTAAAATAACACCCCTCCCAGCTCTCTAGCTTAAATATAAGAACCACAATAGCAATTCAAACATTTCAGGTACCAGCATTTTTTGACAATTTTTGAAATTTTACATACCATATAAATTCTACTTTAAAAACAACTAAATAGCTTTAAAATACAGAAATAAAAAACAAATTATAAAAAAACAAAAAAAACAGGCAAGTACTGTAGACATAACTGATTCTTTCTTGACCATAGGGAGATAGTGTGGTCAGTACTATGCTCTGGCCTGTTTTCCCCCTTAGCGGGTACCCATTAAATTAATTAAAGGCTGGGTGGGCCTAGGGATGGCATGGGGCCCCAAATTCAACCTTCGAACTATAAGTTAAAATTTTTGGGTTTCATCTGGGTTATGAAATCAGGTCCTCCAGAACATTAGTTCAGTGCTCTATCACTGAGCTAATCTCACCCCCAGGAAGCAAATTATACTAAGAATATTCTTGCATGAATCAATTGAAATATTTTAACATATTAAGATACACTACGCTAGTTTTAGTGGTGTTTAAAAATGCGGAACTTTTGCACATACAATCGTAAGCAAGCAAACATATGGTTGGCAATTGAATGCAAATAAAAAATAAAACAAGTAACAAAAAAGAACATAATTCCAGCGATAACAATAAATCAAAGGCATTACTTAAAAATAAAAAACATTACTCAGACTTCTTCTTCAAATAGGATTTAAAATAATAATAAATAAACTATAATAATTCGTTAAACACAAGATCATCAACAACCCAAGCCTTAAAATGGTATTGTACTCACTTCCCACTGATCAAGAAGTCTTTCCATGTCTGCATCCGAAAAGTCTCGAATATCTTTTTTTGCCCATTCCGGTTTAACTGGACTTTTTTTCCCCGAAACCAATATTACGTGTAAAGCTACAAAAACTAATATATTTAAGAAGTACATATCGAATGGAAATGTAATTAACCAGAATTTTAATCTTAAGAGAAATACAATTTGTATAACAGTCTTCTTGGAGAGACTCAAACAAGCATAGAGAAATTTGATTCAGCAAAGAAGTAGATGAATGAAATGCTGTTTAACGAAAGTAGCTGTCGGATCAAAACTTAATGAGATTTACAAAATTACAATAATTATTTATATATTTAAATTTCAAATATTATAATGTATATATTTATAAATAATACAGAATAGGAACTACAATAAAAGAATATGGAATTAAATGTCCCTGACGGTCGAAATGTTTGTTGTATTGCAACAAAACTCGGTTTACTTAAAGCGCCATTAAAGAGAAACATGTTAAAAAAAAAAAAAAAAAAAAAAAAAATTAGAGCTATGTAAAATTTCAAAAATTGTCAAAAAATGCTGGTACCTGAAATTTTTGAATTGCTATTGTGGCTCTAATATTTAAGCTAGAGAGCTGGGTGGGGTGTTATTTTAAAGCTCTTTGTAAGAACTTTCTTATGATATGCAACATTTTTTTTTATGAAAAAAAAAATTCTCAAATTCAAAAACAAAATTTTATTTGTATATATCTCAAAAAGCGTATTTTTAAAAAAAATTCAAATTCTTACATGTTTTCTAAGTGTATTTGAGAACTTATTCCTAAAGGTTTATGATGGGATTCCAATGGGTAACCATTTATTAATTTTTTAACATTACATTTATAATGTATATATTTATAAATCATACAGAATAGGAACTACAATAAAAGAATATGGAATTAAATGTCCCTGACGGTCGAAATGTTTGTTGTATTGCAACAAAACTCGGTTTACTTAAAGCGCCATTAAAGAGAAACATGTTAAAAAAAAAAAAAAAAAAAAAAAAAAAAAAAAAAAAAAAAAAAAAAAAAAAAAACAGTCCCGTAACAGGCCAAGAGGGCACAGAGGGGCAGATACTATAGAGGTATCTGATTCATGACCATACGGCACACAAGGGAGATAGTGTGGTCAGTACTATGCTCCGGCCGCCTGATTTTCCCCTTAGCTGCTTCGACTGCTAAAGTCATTAGCACCCAAGGTACCCATTATTAAATTAATTAAAGGCTGGGTTGGCCTAGGGGTGGTCAGTGTAGTATCCTGTAATGGTAATAACCATATGTTGTGTTGCTTAGCAACCAAGGGTTAATTGTAGCTAAAAATAAAGGACAATCAGTCTAGTGTTTCATTTCAATGAGTATACATTAATTTAAGTTAACACTACATTTTGGCGCAGTCGGCAGTTACCGAATTGTTGTTCCTTACAATTGGAGGTCGGTGGTCCAACAGGCCGGGTTGTGAAGGCTCTTGAAAATATTCCAAGCCTAGTTTAGTACTGTGAATGTAAAAATCATCTTCGGTAAGTCTATATATTTTTTCCCCCCCAATATGGAAGTTGCTGTAAAACCGGGGCCATTCGATCCTCATCTGGATGAAAATGCAGCGAGTCGCTGGTCATCTTGGTTGAGCGAATTCGAAATTTTCTTATTGGCGGCTGATGTTACAGTGGATGTACGGAAACGCGCACTAATGTTGAATTGTGCAGGTCGTGAAGTTCAGGAAATATTTCAAAATTTGCAAGATGTAGGCCTTTCTTACGAGGAAGCGAAGGAAAAGTTGACTAATCATTTTGCCCCCAGAAAGAATGTTTTATACGAAATTTACAAATTCCGGAAAACCCAACAACAACCGTCTGAGTCAATTATGGAATTTTATATTCGCTTAAGGAAAATGGCGGCAACTTGTGATTTTGCGGAAAGGACTGATTTTGAAATTAAAGTCCAAATTTTACTCGGTACAACATCTGATAATTTGAGGAAAGAAATGTTGAAAAAAGAGAATATGTCACTTCAAAATGCTTTGGATTTTGGTAAAACGGAAGAAATTGTGAAAACTCAAATTTCTTCGTTTTCCGGGTCTAATTCTGATTTGGTGCAAAATGTCACTCGTTCTTGCTTCAATTGTGGTGGTTCTTGGCCACACAAAAGAGGGCAACATTGCCCAGCAAGGGGTAATCTTTGCAAGGCCTGCGATAAATATAATCACTTGCCGTACACGAAAAACTGTTCGTTATTTTCAAAGAAGAAATCGGAAAGGGTTAATAAACGAAAAAATCGTTCAATCAATCAGACTGTAGATAAAAATTCTGAATCATCTTCCAGTGATTCTAATGCTGAATTGTCCTTCAATTTGTTAAATATGGCCAAAAGTAGAGGCATTCCAACAAAGAGATTGAACATTTGTGGAAAGTTTATTGACTTTATAGTAGACACTGGGTGTTCAGTGAACATAATTAATCGAAAAAGTTATGAATCTTTAATTGATCCACCTCCATTGAAACGTACTCGCTGTTCTCTCAAAGCTTATCAGGGCCGGGCTGTGAAGGTGCTCGGTGAATTTAGATGTAATTTTGTCGTCAAACGTTGCACTGTGAGAGCTAAAGTGGTTGTCGTAGAGGAAGGGGACTCGCTATTAGGCTGTGATACTGCCAGAGATCTGAAGATTGTATCACTGGAACTTAGAATAGCCGACAGGAAGGATTTGATCAAGAAACAATTTCCAAAGATTTTTTATGGGATTGGCAAATTAAAAAATGTTTGCGTTAAATTGCACGTAAATCCTGATGTTGAACCGTCCGCTATCATGTATCGTCGTACTCCTTTCCACCTCAGGGAGAAATTAGAGGAAGAGATTGATAAATTGATAAAACTTGACATCATTGAGAAAGCTGATGGACCAACATCTTGGGTTTCACCAGTTGTAGTTGTACCTAAAAAGGATGGGAGCGTGAGAGTTTGTGTTGACATGAGGAAACCAAACAAAGCGATTAAAAGAGAACGCTACCCCAATCCTACGTTTTCAGAAATTGCGGCACTAATTAATGGGTCTACTGTCTTTTCAAAATTGGACTTAAACAAGGGTTTCCATCAACTTGAATTACATCCTGATTCACGCTCCATCACTACATTTGCTACCCACTTGGGCTTGTTCAGATACAAAAGACTAAGTTTTGGCATTAACTCAGCGCCTGAAATTTTCAACGCTGTTATACAAAAAACTATAGCTGACATCCCGGGCTGTGTAAATGTTAGTGATGGTATATTAATTTTTGGCGAGTCAGAAGATAAACACGATCGTACTCTGAAAGCTGTTTTGAAAAGGTTGCAGGACGCAGGCCTTACATTAAATGAGGAGAAATGCCTTTTCAAGCAGGACACAGTGCCTTACTTGGGCTTCGTGCTTTCACGTGAAGGAATTTTTGTGGACCCTAAGAAGAAAAAAGCCATTCTTAAATTGAAACCACCAACTGATGTTCACGGCATTAAAAGTTTCTTGGGTATGGTAAATTTCCTTACTAGATTTATACCAAATTTAGCTAATCTGACAAACCCTCTTCGGAATTTGGAAAAGAAGGACGTTAAGTGGAAATAGGGAGAAAAGGAACAATCCTGTTTTGAGCTTATAAAAAAAGAAGTTAGTAATGCCATTTCTATCAAGTATTTTGATAAAAGGGAAATCCTACATTTATACACAGATGCTGGACCCGAGGGTCTTGGAGCCATCTTAGCACAACCTGGTAATAAGAAGCCTGCAATAATAGCTTGCGCGAGTGTCAGTTTATTGAACGTACAAAAACGATACAGTCAAATTGAGAGGGAAATGTTGGGAGTTTCTTGGGCAACTCAATATTTCCATGAATACTTAGCAGGGTCTCGGTTCGTCATTCACACTGATCATAAGCCACTAGTGTCGCTACTGACCAAATCGGGGCACAAGACCTCGCCTCGTCTGGAAAGGCTTATTTTCAAGTTAATGGGCTATGAATTAGCAGTATCCCACATTTCTGGAAAAGATAACCCTTCTGACTATATGTCCCGTCACCCTTTCAAGAGGAGAGTCACATCAAGTGAAGAAGACTACATCAATCTTGTGACGACTGCACACTTGCCATCTAGAATATCCCGGAAGGAAATTGCAAGTGAAACTCTCAGAGAACTCATTTTGAGAGAGGTTATTGATGCTGTTCGCACCGGAAACTGGTCAGATTCAATTTTGACTCAATACCGCCCAATCAAGGATGAGATCGCAGTAACAAGCGGTAACATTGTGGTGCGAGGATCTCGTTTAGTAATTCCTCAAAATTTGCAACAACGGGTCGTTAGACTTGCCCATCGTGGTCATCAAGGGATCACCAAATCAAAGGAGTTGTTGAGAAGCAAAGTTTGGTTCCCCAAGATGAATTCACTCGTCGAAGAACTTGTCTCAAAATGCATCCCGTGTTGTGCCAACAATCACACTAAGAAAAGAGATCCAATTCGGCTCCAGCCGATGCCATTGGGCCCTTGGGAGTCTCTTTCGGTGGATTTTTCAGGACCTTGGCCAAACGGGCGTTACGTTTGTGTAATCGTGGACGATTTCAGCAAGTTTCCCATCGTTGAAACTCTGAGTTCACTGAAAACTGATGTAGTGACTAAACTCTTATTCAAAACGTTTTCACTATTCGGATTACCAAACACTATCAAGACTGACAACGGGCCACCCTTCAACAGCATAGAATTCGAAAGATTTTGCATCAATCTTGGAATAAAACATCACCGGGTTACAAGCCATTGACCTGAAGCTAATGGCAGGGCCGAACACTTCATGTTCAATTTAAATAAAACCATTCGATCAGCCGAAATCGAGGGTCGTAATTGGGAAGAGGCCTTACTCGAATATTTGCTGCAGTATCGGGATACACCGCATAGCTCGACTCGTATCGCTCCCGCCAAAGCTCTTCTGAGGAATAACTTCAGGTCTTATCTTCCAGGCATTCCAGACAACATTTTAGACGATGAAATCGATGAAAAATTAATCAAAAATGAAGAGACTAATCGCCAGAAAATGAAAGAGTATGCAGACCAGAGAAGACATGTCAGAGAGCATAGACTTGAAGAGGGGGATACGGTCTTGGTCAGACAGGAAAAACAAGTATTCAACACCTTATGACCCTTCCCCATATCAGGTGAAGGATGTCAGCGGAACGAAGATTACTGCAAGCCGAGATGGATCCGAGGTAACTCGAAATTCGTCATTCTTTCAAAAGATTCAGCCAGAAGAATCTTTAACAGAGAACAACCAGGAAGAGCAATCTATAAAGTCTAATGAAGAATTGAGTGAACCAGAGCTTTCGCAAGAGAGAAGTACTAGAAGCGGAAGAATAGTGAAAACACCGGTCAAGTTCTAAGACTATGATTTATACAAATAATTTCGTAAGGGGGGAAGATGTAGTATCCTGTAATGGTAATAACCATATGTTGTGTTGCTTAGCAACCAAGGGTTAATTGTAGCTAAAAATAAAGGACAATCAGTCTAGTGTTTCATTTCAATGAGTATACATTAATTTAAGTAAACACTACAGTCAGGGAGGCCGAATTCAACCCATGAGCGAAGACACCAGAAGAAAAAATCTTTAGTGCTTGCTCGGGATTTGAACTCAGGTCCTCCAACTTATTAGTCCAGTGCTCTACCACTGAGCTAACCTCGCCCCCGTACAACTGGAAACAAAATATTAATTAGCAAAGAAACTACTAAAGTACTAAGTTAGGTACACAGTGTCACCAATGGTGTTAATTTTATACCTGGAAATATAAATTAACAATTGATAGGATAACCACCCTTTATTTTAGCGTTCTCCATAGAGAGGTAAACAAAAATATGTTGTTTCTATGTCTTTCATTCTCGTGGGAGTTTTAGTGCGGTCAAGGGAATCACCTAAATGACAAGTATAACAATGAAATTTATCCTTTAGCTGTGCTGGTGGTGAGTCACCACCAGCACAGCTAAAGGATAAATTTCATTGTTATACTTGTCATTTAGGTGATTCCCTTGACCGCACTAAAACTCCCACGAGAATGAAAGACATAGAAACAACATATTTTTGTTTACCTCTCTATGGAGAACGCTAAAATAAAGGGTGGTTATCCTATCAATTGTTAATTTATATTTCCAGGTATAAAATTTTTCTTTGTGACGCCATCAGTTCTTGTTACTTAAGCACAAAGAGTTTCGGCTATTTAAAAATTATATCTCTCTGGTATGTTATTAAAATAATCAGTTTAGTGCTGAGTTATATTGCTAAATTAAGAGTATTTTCACTTCAGTTGATATTATGCATGTATTAATATATTAAATTGAAATTAAAATGTCTGGGCCACTCAAAAACGAAGTAAGGACATTCAAACTCTTCATATTGAATAGAAAAAGTCATCATATCCTTTAAATTCTAAATAATGACAGAAATAAAGTAGAAAAGAGATATGTACATTTTTGAAATTACACAACTTTTTACCTATATTTACACCTTACATTGGAGCTATAAGAATTCAAACTCTTAGATTTGCTATCACTTTAATTTACAGGTTTTACAGGCATTCAAACAATTGCATAGGGCTAGAATTACTCTGTTTAAAGGTGATGAAAGGATATTGCAAGGTAGGTTTTGATATTCTATTTATATGCTCTATAAATTGTAATTTATTTATGTTATTTTGAAGTCGTTTCATTAAAGACTGATTTTTTTTGGGAAGGGTTATTTACAGGTTATCATACTTTTCTAGTCAGGATAGGAGTGGTGCATTTCCTTTTTTTTGAAAGAGTAGCCACCAAGCCACAGAGGGAATTGAACCCAGGATTCTTGGTGTTGGAATGTTATATAATCTGGACTTGGGTTAATACAATTTCACAAGGTTTTATAACATATAATCTCTGTTTATCGTTTTAATATTGACTTAATTCAAGTTGTTAGTGGCTCTCTGTGTACAGTCTCAAATATGATTCTGGTGTAGATTTTCTTCAGTTATAGCTTGATGGCTTTAGAGTTATTTCTCAAATCCTTTCCTTTTCCCTACCTACTTTTGATTTGTGTTCTTTTATATTTGGTTCTGGTGTAATTTTGTTCTGCTATATTATAGGTAGTTGGTAACAGCTTATTCAGTCTTCAATTATTTTATATCAGGGTGTCAACGATTTAAAGCAATTGATTTAAATCAGTGATTTAAATCATTTGATTTAAAAAAAAAATCATTGATTTAAATCAATTGATATCATAAAAAAAAACATTGATTTAATCCAATTGATTTTTAAAAAAATTATTATTATATATCTGTTTTAACTTTAGTTTATTTTTTTAACTTAAATCTAACTAGTTCTGCCTTTTTTTCAGCCATTTCAACATTTCGTCTTTATTTTTGCCCTAGGGCCTACCCTCCATTGACCGTTCTTATCTATTCAAAGTCTGTTTCTTTTGTGACCCTTTCTTTGTTTTTAATTCTACATCTATACCTATTATGATAAAAGAGATTGTCTGGTAGTGGGCGAAGTGAATGCTTTAAATTGGTGGAAGGCTTCGTCGACCTTAAAATATTGCATTTCCTCAAAAGAACTGTTAATAATAGAGCAGCTTATGACAGGAAAGGCAACTTTTGCAGGGGTTGAAAGAATGCTTTCAACCCTTGGTTTTGTTCACAGTCAAATGAGAAACTACCTAATTAGATGTGAAAAGGCTGACAAACTGGCGTTTTTGTTCAAAGCTTTAAATAAATAATATTACTGTTATTATACGTGATTAATAGGGAACGGATGTTCATATAAAATAAAATTCAAAATATGTACCTGTATATTTAACTATTTATAATAAAATATTTAATAAAAAATTGAAAATATTTAGTAAACAAATACAAACACTATAAAATATTGAAAAGAAAAGCATAAATAATAAGTAGGAACTCTATTATTAATGGAAAGAACAAAATGACTCAAAATGTTTAACATATTGAAAAATAAAGCATAAATAAAAATTAGGAACTCATTATAAAAGGGGAAAAAGTTGTAAATTTCTACTATTGAACATTATTTTGGAAGATTGTTTCCTACAACTTGAATTTTCAAACGTGAAATGATGCCGTTCTGATCAAAGTATACTTTTGAAGCGACTGAATTATCCTTCAACATCTACTAAAGTCACTGGTGTGTATTTGAAGGCTACAGGGTCAATCCATGTCAAATCAACACACTTTTTTACCTCACCCTTTCAAATATTAATGAAAATTTATCTAAAACGGTCTTCAAAATACGGCCATGTAAAGTTTTCAAAAAGCGGTCAAAATCTCGCTTTTTTAAAACATTTAAATAGTCATAACTCCTCTCCTGTTTACGTCACAAACATGGAGAATGGGAGCTGTAATATATCTAGTCTTCTTCACAGGGCCGCCACATGGGGGGGGGCAACAGGGTACAGTTGTCCCGGGCCTCGCTAATTGGAAAAAATGTATAGGTTATGAGCTTGGGTCATTCCATGTCAAATCAACAAGGGTCACAACCCAACCTTCTTGGATTTTAATAAAATTTGGTAGGTTGGTTACTATAACAAAAAATAACCAAAAACAATTTTTTATCTGTTTCTGTTTTTTTAGTATTAATTTTCAAAGTATTGAAAAACCGCCTTTTTTTGGTCAACTGGAAAATGTTAATTCCTTGATAGATTGAGTTCTATTCTAGCTAGAACAGTCAGCATAGTCTCATTGTTTAGCTAATTAAATGGACTTTAATTTGATATACAACAAGACCAACTTATTACAAATTTTACATTTCAAAAAAAAATTTCGAAAACTTGTACGCAACGGTTTTCGAAAAACTGTACTTTTAAAATTCTGAAAAAAATATATTTGAATCTTCAGTTCATTGACTACATATGCTGTTAGTTTCATTATGGGATGGGAACGGGATCATTTTATAACGTAATTTTGACTTTATAATTGTCACTGCGTAGTTGGTAAAAATATGGTGAGTGATGGATATTTGTATTGTAAATTCAGCAATAAGCATCCCTGATCAAAATTTGAATTGTTTTCAGATAGAACTAAAATTAAAGGGGAGATTTGAAAAAAAAAACAAAAAAAAAAAAAAAAAATTACTGGAACCCAGAAATTCCACCCTTTCATTCCTTTAACTAAGAAAGAAAATTAAGACTCAACTTTACTCGAACTTCAATAAAAGTGAAATTGAACTGGTAGGTAACTGATTTAGACACAGATACAGTAGCCTTCAATGAAAAAATATGCAGTGGTTTTATTGCTTGTGAATATGACGACCAGTGGTGGCTCACATGTGTACTCAACCAAAATGAGGAGATGGATTAAATACAATTTAATATCCAACATGTCTCAATTATTACAAATTTCATTTTTCAAAAAATGTTTTGAAAATTTGTACAAAACGATTTTTGAAAAACTGTACTTTTAAAATTCTGAATATATTTCAATCTTTAGTTCATTGACTACATATGCTGTTAGTTTCATTATGGGAACATTTTACAACATAATTTTAACTGATTTAGACTCTGATCCAGTAGCCTTCATTGAAAAAATATGTGGTGGTTTTATTACCTGTGAATATGACAACCAGTGGTAGTGTGTACTCAACAAATTACACAGTTACACACAATAGCACAAAATGGATATGACCGTGTATTTAATGTTATAAATGGTCTTTTTTTTTTTTTTTTTTCCCATTGCCATCCCTTAATAAAACCAGCATCATTTGTAGTCTGAAATTATGTAAAACATTTTTTGAAAAATAAAATTTGTAATAATTGAGACATGTTGGATATTAAATTTTATATCATCCATCTCCTCATTTTGAGGCAATAAAACTACCACATATTTTTTCATTAAAGGCTACTGTATCTGTGTCTAAATCAGTTACCAGTTCAACTTCACTTTTATTGAAGTTCGAGTAAAGTTGAGTCTTAATTTTTTTCTTATTTAAAGGAATGAAAGGGTGCAATTTCTGGGTTCCGGTAATTTTTTTTTTTTTTTTTCAAATCTCCCCTTTAATTTTAGTTCTGTCTGAAAAAAATTCAAATTTTGATCAGGGATGCTTATTGCTGAATTTACAATACAAATATCCATCACTCAGCATATTTTTACCAACCATGCAGTGACAATTATAAAGTCAAAATTATGTTATAAAATGATCCCGTTCCCATCCCATAATGAAACTAACAGCTTATTTAGTCAATGAACTGAAGATTCAAATATATTTTTTTCAGAATTTTAAAAGTACAGTTTTTCGAAAACCGTTACGTACAAGATTTCGAATTTTTTTATTTAAGCGTAAAATTTGTAATAAGTTGGTCTTGTTGTATATCAAATTAAAGTCCATTTAATAAGCTAAACAATGAGACTATGCTGACTGTTCTAGCTAGAATAGAACTTAATCTACCTAGCAATAAACATTTTCCAGTTGACCAAAAAAAAAGGCGGTTTTTCAATACTTTGAAAATTAATACTAAAAAAACGGAAACAGATAAATTTTTTGAAAAAATTGTACCATTCAAGGAGTTGTTAGAGCTATTAGGATTCAAAATTTCAAAAAAATCTAAGAGGGTCGGGTTGTAAACAGTACTTTCATTGGTTGAATTGACGTGGAATGGCCCGCTTGTAAAAAGAATGGGGGTTAGAAATATTGACGAGCTTAGCCTATATTTATTGGAATGGGGTCTATATTGTTTTTAATGTACATGAACGACAAAACAAGTGCAGTCCCAGAATAGTATATTTCATTAGGAGTCGTAATAAAACTACAAGTACCAAAAGTGACCTTTGCTCAGCAAACGATTGTCGGATTTTATTCTCATTTTGCTCAAAACTCAAGATGAAATTAATTTTAAAATGCCCAAAGTCCTATAGCAAAGTACTAGAATTTTCATTCTGGCCCTGAGAAGTAGGGGCCCAGCTCTGAGAAGTGGGGGCCCGTGATCTGGTCCTGGGCCCGGCTCTGAGATGTGGTGGCCCTGCTTCTTCATCTGTAGCTGAATGATGGAGAAGGTCCTTTGGGATGAAGGAAGGAAACTTTTACTTCATCGTCTTTGTATTTGTCTATTACATAACCAAGGCACTAGTTAGAGTCATACACACACACACACACACTACAGAGAGAGAGTCATACCACGCTTATGTACTAATTTATTATCTACTGTGAATCCCATAACTCCAAAATGGGGAAATTATGTGGTAACAGAATATAAAATTTTAAGAAGCAATGAAATGTTATCCCGGTACCTCCAACACTTGTGAGACCATATGTACGTTTCCCTGTAAAATATTCAACCACTTTAATAGTTTAACATTTATAAATATGTAAATTGTTGATGTTTATGTTTTATTTAAGTTCCTAGTCAATTAAAATATTTTGAGTACGATATATCATTAAATTTTAGACAAATATTCTAAATTAAACTAATTACAACAAATTATTAAGGTATAATATTTTTTTATATAAGCTTTGTAATTAAGGTAGTGAAGTTGAAGTGTGTATAAAATATATGCAACAGTAAAGTTACGATTACATTTTAAAATTAAGTATTTAAAAGCTTTTATATATAAAAATACGTAAAATTAGTCCAAAGCCACCTTCGGTTTTAAATTATTTTGACTTAGAACCAATTTCCATCCCATAACCAAATTTGCTATACAAATTAGTAATAATATGACCTATTATATATAATGTTTTCAAAATTTTTAAAGATGCGTTTTTAAAAATATTTAGATTCAAAATTTTATTTTTTATTTTGAAAAAAATTATGTTGTCATAACCTATCATTTGTTGCATGTCTTTTGAAAGGGCATATAAAGAGCTAAACATTGACACCTTCTCCATGTTTGTAACATAAACAGGAGAGGAGTTATGACTATTTAAATGTTTTGAAAAAGCGAGATTTTGACCGCTTTTTGAATACTTCACATGGCCGCATTTTGAAGACCGTTTGAGATAAAAATTTGAAATTTGCTATTTTTATTTGTCCCGACGCCTACTTTGGGTATACCAATTTTCATTAATATCTGAAAGGGTGACGTAAAAAAGTTGATTTGATATGTAAGTTGATTTGACATGGAATGACCCTACAATCAACTGCTCTGAAGAGTCGGATTCTACTCAACTGTTAATCATTTTGCCACTATGGATATCCCCAATAATGTGGATATTTTTCCACCCAAGGTTTTTTCTAGACTGTCTTTTCACTTTATTTTTAATTTATCCCCAGTATCTCCTTCTAAAACCTGGATTTTCTCTATTACTCTCGTATGATTCTAATATTATCCACTAACAACATGCCTTTTGTATATAGTATTGACATAGTATATATACAGCCACCTTCTTTGAATTAGAAAAGACACAGTCACCTAGACTAGGGTAAAGTTTTATTTTATTTTTTTTTTTTTTTTCGGTTTCCTTTATTTCTTCAATTACAAAATAAAAAGAATATTGAAATATGTAGCAAACATTTTTATTTATGGCAGAATAAGTAAAAATATGGAGTTTTGACAAAATATGTAAAATAAAAAACTGTTTAAATGCTTTAAAATCACTTAAAACGTGCAGAATTACATCAATACTTACAATTTACGAATAAAAAAAAAAAAAAAATTAAATATAATAACATCCGTTCCCTAGTGATTAATATTTCTGTAAAGCTTCATTTCTAAAATCTTTGTTTTAAAATTTGAAAATTAAGACATTATATATACAGGGGTTGAAATTGTCCTATATTTTGAGACTAGAGTTTCTGTAGACTTAAATTTAATGTCTTTGATGGACAAAAATTAGTGATTTTCGTCGATTTAAGTCTTTAAATTTACAGAAATTCCGGTCTCAAAATATAGGACAACGTCTACCCCTGTATATATGACCCGTCAATTCTACTATGTTCCCAAAATTATCTACTTAAGACCAAACACGTTAGAATAGTTATTTCATTATTTCCATTGTAAATAAACAAATATTTTAGTTACAGGTTTATATAATGAACAACTAGGTAATAACCAGTTCTCTATATAGACAAGATACATTTAAAAAGTCTGATTTCTTTTTTAAATCCGGTTTTAGTAAAAAAATCCAATTTAAATTAAAAAAAAACGATTTAAATAAAAAAAATCTGATTTAAATCAAATAAATCCGATTTTTTTTATTTAAAAAAAATAATTAAAATCATTAAATTTTAATTATGATTTTTTGACACCCTGTTTTATATTTTATATTACATTTTTGTTGTTGTACCAGGTCATTCAAAAAGTCCTGTCGTTTTTTTGGGGCAAATTATAAATAAATAAATATTTTCAAATAATCACCTTTATTCATCAAAATATCCACCGTTACAGTCGGTAACCTTCTCCCAACGAGATGGTAAAGCCCAAATTCCTTCCTTAAAAAACTGTTGATTTTTACTGCAAAAATAAGTGGTCAGTTCGTGAATTAGGTTGTCACGGTCTTGAAAACATTTCTGTCTCAGATTGTTGTCGAGATCTCTGAATAGGTGATAATCAGTGGGTGACAGGTCAGGGGAATATGGTGGGTGAGGCAAAATTTCCCAGCCTATTTCTGTCAATTTTTGACAGAAATTTGAAAAATTGACAGAAATTTGAAAAATTGACAGAAATAGGCTGGGAAGTTTTGCCTCACCCACCATATTCCCCTGACCTGTCACCCACTGATTATCACCTATTCAGAGATCTCGACAACAATCTGAGACAGAAATGTTTTCAATGACAACCTAATTCACGAACTGACCACTTATTTTTGCAGTAAAAATCAACAGTTTTTTAAGGAAGGAATTTGGGCTTTACCATCTCGTTGGGAGAAGGTTACCGACTGTAACGGTGGATATTTTGATGAATAAAGGTGATTATTTGAAAATATTTATTTATTTATAATTTCCCCCAAAAAAACGACAGGACTTTTTGAATGACCTGGTAGAAACGTTTGGGCTATAAGCCATTTTCAATCTAATTATCTGTATGATTTTGCATTATTTTTTATAAATTATAATCTTCAGATTATGTGCTTGTAAATTTCATGTTATTGAGTTTGAGAAGGAAATTTCATTTTTTTTTAAATTGTATGGTTCGTGTCTCTATTATTACATGGATATTATTATTACCTCAATTATTAAATATTATTTTATATATTTGTGTCTGCTTCTGTAAAGGAGGACTAGATGTGCAAGACTAATAATAATATCATCCATGTAATAATAGAGACACGCCATACATGACCATACTATTTAAAAAAAAATGAAATTTGCTCCTCAAACTAAATAACATCAAATTTACAAGCACATAATCTGAAGATTATAATTTATAAAAAAATAATGCAAAATCATACAGATAATTAGATTGAAAATGGCTTATAGCCGAAACGTTTCTACAACAACAAAAATGTAATATAAAATAAAAAATAAATGAAGACTGAATAAGCTGTTACCTACTACCTACAAAATCTCAGTTTTCAACTTAGGATCTACACATATAACTGCTACATTATGTCTCCAAGAGAATAACTGTATTTATTTTCTGATTTGATATGTCTCATTAATTGTGAACTTGTTGGGTGCTCCGTGTCAAGGGCCGTGGGTTCAAGTTCTGCAAGCTGAAGTGGTTTTTGTATTGAATAAAGAAAAGGTATTCTCTCTAACATGTAATTTTTCTGATGATAAAAATATCTCTCATAATTATTTTGCAGAGGAAATTTTGTGTATATTGTTGTTTGTATATGTGTACATATATAAAATAATTAGACCACCAGAAAAGGTTTTTTTGTAGCATAAAGAGTAAAGGAAAAAACAGTACATTTTTTTGCCCCATTACTGGCCCATAAGTTTGGAGGTTCATAACAAAAATAATTAACTAGAAAACTCCTTAAATGTATTATGTAATGACCTTAGTACTTATTAATTTATTGTGGAATATGACCCAGCTCCTTGGTGATCACTAGAGCCCGGAAGTTAGGCAAAATGCCTTTTTTATCTGAATGGATATATTGAAGAATCAGATAGAAATAAATATGTTTTCGTGCATTTAGGAAGTGTCGCGACAAGTTTTATTTTGCCTATTTTGGCTTTCGATGCCTATTTTTGCCTTTTTTGCTTGTTACGCAATTTTTTTCTGAGATTTAAACATTTCAAAAAGCACATATTGAATTTCCGTTCATCGAAGACCAAAAAGGTTGCACAAATTAAATTACAAATTGCCGTCACAAATATCTATTCGAAAGCTAATTTTCCCAACCCGTGGATTTAACCTCTGTAAATAACAGAACCTTCCTTAGTAGAAGGAATGCACAGGCATAATGAATAGCAGGAAACAGAGAGGATGAGAGAAATAAGTCATATCTCCTTTTTCACACCCCCTTTACTGTGACAATGCGCAATTACCTGGTATTCCGGATTTCTAAATTATAAGATAATGCAGAGGAAGTTTTTCCATGATGAAAAAGGTTTTTTTCTGAGAAGGTCTATAACAGTTGATACTTTGAAAAAGCATCTTGTTGTTGCTTGGAACAAGGGAAGTAATTCCCTTGAGAGTAAGTACAATAATTCTGTGATAAATCTATTTACCTATTTATATATATAAAAGTCACATGTCTGACTGTTTGTTCTTTATACAAATCCACACATTTTGACCAAACTTGGAATACGAATACTGGTAGGTCTTGATCCGGGAAGTCTCGTAGGCCATGTTAAAATCGTCCCATAGAGCCATAGACTATGTTAAAATTGTTTATGACTCACAGTTCGGAGGTCACGGGTTCGAAACAATGAACGGGGTTCCTAATTTATTTTTGATTTTATGGAAGCAGAAAGTAGGCGTAGCATGGCACGCCGAGTAACAGCTAGTTGGTAATAAAGAAATGAATGAGTATTTAAAATACATATTTTCATCATTAATAAGTAAGGTTCCTCTTTGCCTTCACTCCTAATAAATGCCTATTTTAATTACAGTACTGCCTATTGGTGCTAATGGCCTAGATGTAGATGCGCCGTAAAAAAACAAAACAAAAAAAAAAAAAGTACTGCCTATTTTCAGTATTTTAAGTGCCTTTTTGCCTGCCTATTTCACCCAAAAATAAATGCCTAACTTCCGGGCTCTAGTGATCACTCTTGGTTCATTTAATTTGATTACTTATATTTTTCTTAAAACGCTTTTAACATTAAGCATTAACTGTGAAAAATTTTCTTTTCTTTTTGAATAAAGCAAGATCTGAAAGTTATTTATTTATTTTTGTTTCAGATGCCCGTATGAAAATAAATAATGAATTTAAAAAAAATAAAAATGTCACTGATTGGGCCGCAGTTCATGATGTAATTATTTAATGCTAGTTGAACTTTATTATTTTTTTCTATGTTTTATGATTATCTTTTAATTTATTTCAGATGATAGGATACGCTAATGCTGTAGCTTCCGAATTGAGAACTTCTGTTATTCAGGCAGAAGAAAAATCACCTGGAGTCTACAGTAAGTTTTAAATATATATATATTTTTTTTTTGCTGGGGCCCGGTGGCCGTGAGTGTTAAGGCGTGAGCACTTAACACTCCGTGCCAAGGGTCGTGTGTTTAATTCCCACTATGGGTTGATGGCTTTTCTTTCGAAAAAAGAAAAGGCATCAGCCCTATCCTAGCTAGAATAGTATGGTAACCTATTGATAACCCGTCCCAAAATTCTTAGTTAATGAAATGGACGTTAAAATTTAAATAAATAAATCTTGTTCAATCTTTTTCCTATTACAGTTTCATTATTATCATCAAGATTATGCATTCCTTCTTTCTAATAATTTTTCAGGCAGATCTGATGCCTCTTTAGGAGCCTAAAAACTAAATAGAATGTAGGCAAACCTAAATCAAATTATAATGAGCAGTCCCTCAGACCACCGTGGCATACAGCAAGAGACTTAGGCCGGGTGCCACTAGTGTAGAGCAATTTGTCTGTATCTCTGTGGTTGGTGAAGTGTGGCTATTCTGATACCGGCACAAAGAAGAAATCCTACAGTCCTAAAGGCGCCGGCAAAAGAGGGTCCACATGAGCTCTGCTGGTGTGCGGTCTGTTGTCTTGATTGATGTTGTCTACTTTATTCTGTTTTATTGCATAAAGCAGTGCTTCCTTAGGTAGTGGCAATTTAAACTCCAGGACCCAATCCATCCCAAATGAGATTAGGTCTTATTTTGTCCTAAAGTTGTTTTGAAACAGACTTTCATGGCCCCAGATACCGACATGACAGATTCAGGGTGTCTACTGCACGAAAAAGTCACGAAATGAAAAATAGGGCACGAAAAAGTCACGAATTTGGAAACCATGTCACGAAATTTTTCTATTCAAAGAGCTAAATTCAGGGAAGTTTCTGGAATTAATCTTTTTCCACTAAAACTGTGTACAATTCGGCGGAGTGAAAACTCGCAGGTATTAGCTAGGGCTCTTGCGATGATACCTGGCTTTACAGGTACCATCGCACCTGGTACAGACTGCTCGAATATTTACTGCTCCTGGCAAACCTCCATGGTGAGTCACTCAAGTCTTAGTAATGGCGTTACTGGGGTATGGTGAGGTGAGACAGTTTACACCAAACAAAGTGCTTAAAACTTCAAAATTGTTAGTTTTCTTTTTTTCAACTGGTTTTTGTCCCTGTTCGCTTATTGTTTTAATTGGTTATTTTTTTTTAATTGCATGTAATAGTAAAATTAGTATTTTAATAGTGTTTTGCCACGGCGAACTGTGAGAAGATGGGGGAAGTCATTTTCGTTTAGGATACTTTCAGTTTCCCGTGGTCTAGTGGCTAGTGCCTTAGATTCATAAGCGGGAGCGTTGTGTATATTCCTCTGTGATGGCAGCTGGTGACAGAAGAATAACTAAAGGAATGATTTCTTCAGATGTAAAAGCATCAAAAAGGAGGAGAGAGGTTTTAAATATCAATGATAACTAAAGATCAGATGCAGACAAACGTTTTAAGCCATTAACTCAAATCATTAAAGCACTAGAAGAAAAAAAAGTGTCCGACTCTCAGGAACTGCATCATCTTAGCGCGGTTCCGTTCTTATTCCTAGTGTCATTTGAAAAGCTTAGAAGAGAAATAAACATTTTGTTGTTGTTGTTGAAATTTCGCGAAAATGTTGAACACCCACTCGAACATGCTGGAATAGTACCGATATTAAGGCGTAAGGACACAGGAATACGACAGTAGCCAAATTACACTGAAGCAGAAATTACACATGTTTAATATTCTTTATTTTCTTCCGGCTTTTTTCTCCAGCGGTGTTCGTTCCATGGCCATTATATTTCGCCCATCTCCTAATGGAAACCACCGGCGCGGAAAGTAACGATTCGAAAGCTTACTAAATTATCTACAAAAAAAGTTCTAAGGCAATTTTATATTTGACGGTCTCATTTGGAGAAATAAGTCCTTAAAACTTTGAAGTAGCTGGTTTCGTTTATTTGAAAGGTTCTTTTCTTCTGTTTTCAGTTTTTGTTATGTTTGTAATTGCTTATAGTAGGAAAATGCATTTCTCAACATAACAGGACAAGTAAAATTAGAAAAAAAAGCTGAAGTGGCTGAAGTAAAATTAGAAAATTTTGTTGTTATAAATAGAGCTTTCCTAGTGGGATTCGAAGACGCTGTGTGAATAATTTTATCTCTGTTTATCTTAGTTCTTAATTGGTCTTTTTTTTTTTTTTGCTCTTTTTGCCTTAGTTTTTAAGAGGTTGATATTATTTTGAAGACATTTTTAACTTATACCAAAGATGCGCACATGTCCAATGCTCTCCGTGGCTCAACTGCCCCCGGGATTGATGATTCAATTGACCCCTTATGACATTATTGTAATTATTAGTAGTTTTTTGTTTTTTTTTTCTTTTTTTTTTTACGGCGTATCGACATAATTCTTGGCCATCAGCGCCGACATCCAGGGTGCAGCCAGGAATGTTCTCAGCAAGCCCTGAAATGAGAAAATTCCTGCCGTCGGTGGGGATCGAACCCAGCATCTCCCGCTTATGAATCTAGCGCCCTAGCCACTAGACCACGGGAGATCCCTGTAATTATTAGTAAATGAAAAATGAATACAATATTATTTTATTATTAATGAAGTTGGGAATTAAAAAGTATGAGTATATGAAACTATTACAATGGGAATTTTATAATTTTATTAAAAAATTTAAACATTATTAAATAACTTGTCACAGGTTCGAAATAGAGATGTGGGGTGGAAAATTTTCCGTTTTGGAAAATTTTCAGCTATGTTTTTCCGGAAAATGTTCCTTTTACAAAAGGCTATTTTTTGGTAAATTTGTTCTAGGACATATATGAGCAATCCATATTCTCTTTTATTAGCTAATTTCTGAACCATTTAAACAAAAACTACAGGTTATAATTCAACTTTTTAATTCACACGAATAAAATTAAATATGATTATGTTTTACCTAACAATTATCATATTGCTTATGTAATAACTCATAAAAAGGCAATTCACCCTATTTCATGATAAAAGAGCACTCACAGAAAATGAATCGCTCTTTTCTCGAAATATTTGATAAACAAGGTTGTAGCGGAAACCAGTTCCACCACTCTGTACTAGCTGCAACAGTTTTAAGAAACTTCGCCTTATTTAAACAACACTAGATTGGAATTAAAAAATACTGCTCTCTGTCAAGAATAATGGTTAACCAGAAAATAACAAATGTGTGGACGTTCTACGTTTTGTAAAAGTCCAGGAAGGCAACAAAATTATAGGTAAATTGTGATGTAAATAGATTAACAGATTAACAAGGCGAAGCTGATATCAGTCGCACAAAACCTTCATTTGATGAGCGTTGACAAAGTCATCAAGTCAAATACTGCTTCTTTTTCCAAGCAGAGAGAGAAAAATGTTATTTTTGAAAAAAAAAAAAAAAGATTAGTTGCTTAACTATATTGGGTTGCTTTCCACACAGAGTACTTATCAGAAGGCATAGGAACTTAAGTTTAATGTATAAAAAAAATATGCAAATCGATAAAACAAAAAACTAAATAAAAAAACTAAAAATATAATGATGAAAATGTTTACAAAAATAAATTAATAATACAAATAAAATTAAAGAAACAGACATTCTCGAATTGTTCATTCCATTTAATAAAATCGTAGTGTTCCACAGTTAGGTTCTTGTAAAATTGCGATCAACATCATATACTGTATTATATTTTATTTCTTCCCATAAATCCTTGAATGTATAAACTTCGATTTTAGCGCGGTTCCTCCCTTGCTCCATTGGGAGGAAAGCCGCTTATGAGACCTCAAGTCGCAATCCGGAAGTGCTGACTATAAAATTTCTCGTTTCAGACCCATTGATCTCAAATATACATATATATATATATATATATATATATATATATATATATATATATATATATATATACACACAGGCTCAAAAATGGTCCCAATTTGATGAAATTTGGTACAAATGTCTTTTGTTGAATTTAAAAGCTTAAGGTTTTTAATCGTTAGAATCCGTCGACCAAAACGTGCGAAATTCGCATCGGAAAATTTGTAATACGGACGTTTTAAAGTTAATATGCTTGCAGTTATTCGTGTAATAGGTTCTCTAATGTAGGAAAACAAATGAAACCATTTTTAAGTCGATATCTGTAACCGTTTTTGAGAAAAATGGAAACATAGTTTTTGTTACTCAGTTTTGGTTTGGTTACTTAGAATTGTGAGACTGTTGAAATATTTTATTATACATGTTTGAAATTCATCCATACATCATCATTCTATGTATTTATAGTATTTAAATGTTTGTTACGTATGGAGTTAATTACGTATTAAAAAAAAAATTATTAACATACATGAAACGTTTTGGAATCTTCGTATGTTATCCTTAATATCGTGAAAACGGTTGAAAAATTAAAATAACTGAAACATAACCATTCGTTGGGTTCCAATACATTCTTTAGAAAAGAAGTTTTTAAAGTAATTTTCGATGGGGCGATGTCAATTAAAGAAATAAGTGCTTGAATCTTCGAAATTGTTACTTTTGTTCATTCCAACGGGGTTTGTCACCGTTTACCTAACGCTTTAACTGCATTTAATAGCACGAATAAAGAGAATGCGGGAGAGTCATTTCTGCTTAGGATACTGTCAGTTTACATTTATGGTGCCTTAAACTTCCTTCTCTTAGAGATTCTTTCCTTTACTAATGATTCTAGGGATACGAACAGAACCGTCCTAAGATGACGCTGTTGGACTTATTATCATTGGGTCAGTGTCATATATACACAATTATTTTTATGTTCTTGTAGAGAAGAGAATATGCAGTTACATTAAAATATATTTTGTTTCCATTTCTGATATCCATACATCAATTTAGCAAATAAAATATTTTGTCCAATATGGTATTCTTTCATTAATTACTGAAATATTATATATGCATAAGAGTTTTTAAAGAATTGCTATATTTTAACTTTTCAGCTATATACATGATTAAAAACTTATAAATCACATTTATAACCTTTGTTCATTATAATTTTGCTTATTATTTTGGTTGGAAGGGGGAAAATTCAAAAGGGTATCCTATCCATAATATTATATAGTTAATAAAAATACTCCAGTGCTGCTTACTTGAAGTATCTAGCAATCAAAGTTTATTTTACAATACCGTGAGCATGTGGCTTGGAAAATTTTCTGGAAAATCTTCTGATTCAAAATTTTCCGGAAAACCCACATCTCTAGTGCAATAAGAGAGTTTGCATACCTAAAAAGAAAAAAAAAATATCGGAGTTTTCCAAAATGTATTTACCAAAATGGTTCCAAATTTTGGGCATTTATTTTTAAGAGGATGAATAATTTTTTTAACTTTTTAAATTTTTTTAAGTAGACTGGTTCAATTGCTCCGTGGCTCGATGACACCCCTCTCCCCCTAATCTCTGAACTATTCTCTGATGCTGCGAAGAAAAAAATAAGACTTCCAAACATGATTGCTTTGAAGACATTCATTATTTACATATATTTTTATTGTTCCTAATTCATATTAAAAAATAAAATTGTTTGTTCTTTATTCATATTCAGAGGCCCAGTGGTCATGATTTTTAAGGCGTGAGCATTTAACAGTCCATGCCAAAGGTCGTGGGTTCGATTACCACTGTGGGGTGGTGGCTTTTCTTTAGAAAAAAAAAAAAGGCATCAGCCTTATCCTGACTAGAAAAGGGTGGTAACCTATAGATAGCCCGTCCTAAGCTTCTTAGTTAATAATAATGGGCATTAAAATTTAAATTTATTCTTATTCACTTTAGGCCCAGGTCACACGGTTTGGTTGCAACTCCAGTTGCACGCGCAAAGTTTTATCTGAATGCTTACAAGTTTTCAATGTGAGAATCATTCGTCCTACTTCAGGTCTATAAGCCGAGTTCTTCCTAAACGTTAATCAATGTCTCTGATATACTTTATTTTTATTTTTATGGCGCATTGACGTCTAGGGCATTAGCGCCGACATCCAGTGTGCAGCGAGGAATTCTCTCAACGAGCCGTGGGATGAGAAAATTCCTGCCGCCAGTGGGGTTCGAACCCGCCATCTCCCGCTCATTAATCAAAGGCGCTAGACACTAGACCACGAGAGACCCCTTCAATTTTATTATTTTAATATCAAATCTTATTTAAAAAAAATTGTTTACATTAATCATTTGTTGTAATTAGTTAAATTTAGAATATTTGCCTAAAAATAAATGACATTGTACTCAAAATATTTTAGGTGACTGGCAGCTTAAATAAAACATAAATATTATCAGCAACTTTCCTATTTATAAATGTTAAACTATGAAAGCGGTTGGAAATTTTAAAGAAATGTGTTAGAGGTACTGGAATAACATTTCATCTCCGGATAGGAAGTAAATACTCCCTGTTGGAGTTTTTGGATTCACAGTACATAATACATCAGCGAATAGTACAGCGTTTGTGTTACATGTAATTTTAAAGGGCACATACATAACTAAAAATTGACACCATCATGTTTCTACCGTAAACAGGAGTGGAGCTATATATTTTGCCGCAGCAAGATTTTGACCACTTCTTGAAAACTTTACATGGCCGTATTTTGGAATCCGTTTGAGACATTAAGCTGAAATTTGGTGTTGTCTTTAAGCAAGTAACCCGCGTACCAAATGCCAACATATTCAGAGATGGTGAGGGAAAAAATGGCATAAAAGTGTGTTGATTTGAGACAAAATTACCCCAACGTCTTCTTCGTCTGAGTCTGACATAGTGAGCTCACACGGCCAAGCCTAGGCCTTAAAGACAAACACATACAGCACTAAATAAACTTTCCACTTTTACTGCATCATAGGCGTAACTGATTTACTACTAGCCCTTTGACAGTACACCCGTGTGCGGACAGAAGTTTGGTTTCAGTTGCAAACTGGTTTCAGACGTAACTGGTTTGCAACGGAGTCGCATTGTGTGAACTGGGCCTTGATTATTATTATTATTATGTACATTGACAATAAATATTTCTTTAGTAATTTATTTAGAAATTTTGAATTCTGCTACCATTGTTTAATATTTTTGAGTAGTCATTCCAGAGTCATCGTGTCTTCACTTTTAAAATTAATGTAACTTTCCTCTTTAACACATCGTCCCTGCCATGTCAAACTAACGAATATGCAAATCGGAGCTAAATAGGAACGAACATATTTTAACCATTGCCGAAATAATATATTCAAAAATGGTCTTATTCGATACTTTATTTAAGGCATTAAAGGCTACTCTATAAAAGTCCGTCATGCAGGTGCTGCATTACTAAGCACTTTCCTCAGAATTGGGTAGTGTTGAGTGCATTCCTGAATAATTTGCTTAAAATAACCTATATAGATAAATAAAATAAAAACATAACACCTGTTTCAATTCAATTCAAACATAGTACAAAGTAAATCCCTCCCTTCCGATAGACCAATTTAGTTCATTTTTACACCACTTCTCCCTTATTACATACCCAGGGCCGCGTTTCGTTACAATACAGCAGAAATTACGACCGATATGAGCAAATTAGTAATTTGGGTCCGGAGTAAACCCCCGTTCCTAATGAACCGATTTACTTTATTTTTACAACACATTTTTCTCTTTAGTTGACCAGAACGAATACCGAGTTTCGTTGAAATACAACACAAATTATGGCTGGTATTGACAAATAACTACTTTGTCTCCGGAGTAAACCCACTCTCCAGATGTACCGATTTTGTTTGTTAACGAACTCGTTCAATCGTTTGATTGGGGAATACTACATACCAAGTTTCGAAGGGAAGAAACAAAAACTCTGGCCGGTATCGTGTTAACGGACACACACACACACATATATATATATATAAACTTTAACTGGGATCATTTTCGGTGTCTACTAGGTAGGATCGATAAAGATTTGAAGAAATTTTTCAAAAATTCCGTCATGAGTGCAACCTCAATAGCAACTTTCCTTCGGAGGAAAGTGCTAAAAGGGGTTAGAGTTGCGACAAGCCGTATAGCCGGCAATCCATAACAATGTACCGAATCTAAAAACGAGATTTTGCATATTCGATATTTTGACATGGCAGGGACTATATGATGTATATTTTATAGTTTTTTTAATTGTTTTAAATATATTAAAATTGTGAGTTAATAGATAACACAGTAATCCTTACACAATTTATAAGTTACAAATAATTTTAAGTTAAAGCATAAGGCTTTCTCTTTTTAAGTGAAACTATTTTCTTTTTAATGGGCACGAAATTTGCATTTCAAGTCACAAAATTGACTTTCTCGAAAGTAGTAGACACCCTGCAGATTACAAGAGTACTGTACCTGGAAAATGCCCCCCTAATCCTACTTGTCCCCCACCTGAAAACAAAAAATTAAATTACTTAAATGTACATTTTTGTATTTGTAAATTTTCAGTAGATATAGCATAAACAATAATAATAATAACCTGGATACGGGTATCAGACTCAACACTTTTAGGACTGACGGCTTAGAAAAAAATTTCCATCAGGGCCCAAGTTTCCCTTTCGTATAGTTATTTAGGCACACATAAAAATAAAATAATTGAAGAAACTTTTGAAATGACATACTTTTAGTGGATTAATTACAATTTAGTTGTGTCAAATACCCAACGACAGCGGGCTCGCTGAAGGAATTTTTCTGGCAGATTCAGTATCCTACGATACCAGACCTGCAAACCTAACCGGGAATAACGTAATGAGGTCCCAAACCAAATATGGAGGGTATAACAAGGCCCGGAGTGGGGGGGATAGAAAGAAAGGCAAGCTATCTGCTCACACACATGCCATGATGCTGGGCTTGCAGAACACATCTCTCGGACACATGCCACATTGCTGGGTCCAAACGTGTTAGGAAGGTGCCAATGCTGTCCCTAAAGGCTTGAAATAACCACTTCTGGGGGGTACCGTAGCGTGGAGAGAATATTTTCTTCTCCAAATCTCTTTGGTCCCTCAGACACAACTCGATGGCTCCTGGCAGTCCCTGGGATCGCTTGAGCACGATACATGATAAACATGAAATGACTGTATTATTTCCTCCTGATTATGAATCTGGACGATTTTTTGTGGCTCTTGGAGCAGAGCAGTTGAAGTCTATGGTTGGAAGATATACAGAAAGACCCTTGTGTTAGGATTTTTTTCTTTAATTTTCTGAAGCAGCGTGTACTGGGAATTTTAAGGTGATAGTTGGAGCTGGGTCAGGAAGTTTTTGGATTATTTTCTGTGGGGAGCTGCTACGTTTTAAAATGTTTCAACATAATAATTTCTTGTAGTTCGTTTCCTACCTCCTCCATAGGGAGGAAACCCGCATATGAGGTGGACCTCATGACCTGGAATTGCCGACTAGATAATTTCACATTTCAAAACCCACAGATCACAGAAATAATGGTGGGTCCAATTTGAATATATATAATTGTCTGTTCGCTCTCAGGCTGGTTTAAAAATGGACCGATTTTAATGAAATTTGGTACATAAATATTTTTTGCAATTTGAAAGATCAAGTTCATTAACTGGAATCTGTTCACCAGAGCATGGCTTTTTATGCAAAATTTGTGCAAAAAAAAAAAAAAAAAAAAAAAAAAAACGCTTATGTTTTTCCTTTATTAAGCTTCAAGGTAATTTTTTTTATAATTAGTTGGACATGAGGAATCTAATGAAAACATTTTTAAAAAATGGAATAAAACTCAGATTTCTTGAGGGATTTTCTGATATATCTTAGAATCGTTTGGGAAATCGTAGTAAATGTATAACATCTATTTAAAAGCTTATTACAAATACGATTACTGTTTGAGTTTTGATAGAGCGATCCCATTCGGAAAAGTCGGTGCTTAAATGGAGGAATTTCTATTTAGGATACTGTTTTTCTGTTGTGGCGCCTAAGATCTTGCTTTACTTCGAAATTTAATTTTACATTTTTCTAGAAAGATTAAGCCAATCCTTATCTGTTTCTATTCTAAAATTTTCAAATGGCACTAGGGATAGGAACGGAAACATGCTAAGGTAACACAGTTCCTGTGAGTCAGACTTTTTTTTAGGTTTGTCTTGCCAAAGAGCAAGGGATTGATTTATGAGTTTTTTGGCTGCATTGTACTTTTAATTTTGTTAATGGAATTAGTGACCACGAAGGAGTATGTATTTAGCGTATCATTAAAAAGAAATATACCATTGTGATTTTATGGTGAGAAGTGAATTATGAATGTGAATGTATGTTTCAGGGATGTATAATTAGGTCTAGATCATCAAAATGTGTTTTTTTAATAAGTTAGAAAATAAATTATTTTCTTTTTATCCTCCTGTTCAATGATATTTATAATACTTATGATATTAATATCTTAAATATTTATTATTCCTTGTATGAGTCAATAGTGCTTTCTTTCTTTTAAGAGCTAAATATCAGACCAGAAACGCTCAAGTTGGATAATAAACCATTCAACCCTGATGCTGAAATACCTAGGCGGATTAAATCAAGGAAAGGAGATAATATACCCTGTTGTCGAGAAAATGAGACTCCTTGCTGTCAAGAGACATTATCACCTTGTTGCCAAGAAAGTGAAACGGCTCGGGTAATATTTTTATTTTATTGGTTTTATTACCACTTTTAAGTTAAGTTTTAAGTGGTTTAATATTTAAGTTAATGGTTATAACTCAGGAAAGTTACATTAATTTTTAGAATAATAATTCATTTTTAGAAAGGCTATTGGGAAATCTCAGCTAAATATTAGCAGGAATTCCTCAAAATGGAGGTTGAGTGAATTGTGAACATTATTGGATGAGAAATATTTTGCTTAGCTTGGTAATACTTTCGGCATAGGCAATTCTTTTCAAGTACCATTAAAGTTCAAATCAGGCTTTATCACACAAACAACTCTTTCCTTTGATGTCATTAAGTCAATGTATTGAAGAGGTTGGTCAGCGAAGGAGGCTGGGGCCCAATCCTGCCTAGGCAAGAGGGAAGACCCTCAGAATCAGTGGCTGATTCACCACGTTTGGGTGTATCCCTTCAGTGTCTACTCCATGTGTGACTGGGAAGTGTTTGTTTCACTTGGGATCCGGGCTTTCGTCAAGGCCCTCGTTCAAAGACGTGCTAACAGTGAGAGGCTATGGCATGGGCACAAGACGTGCACTCCTTCGGGAGTTCAGGTAAGTCTCCGCCTGTCCTTCTCTGGAAGGAAATCGTAGGGCTTTTTTTTAACCTCCAGGCCAGTGACCATTCCTGATGCTGGACTCCCAGGGTGCTCAAAAATGGTACTATGTGTGGTGTTTTTTTTTTTTCTGTGTTTAACGGCGTATCAACAATTAGGCTATTAATGCCGGCTATCTACAGATTGCCACCCTTTTATAATACCAACAGCACGTGGTCGGTCAGCCATTCAGGTTCTGACCACGCCCGACGTTGCTTAACTTCGGTGATCTACGGGAACCGGTGCATTCAATGTGGCTATGGCCGTTGGCATGTGTGGTGTTGTTGGCCACTTTGTGGTTCGCCTGTCACAGTGTAGTGGCCATATGGTTGGAAGCACTGAAGTCCAGAGTCCATAACGTGGTGGGGTTCTGAACTGAGTGAGACACATAGCACTCAGCTGCAGGGCGGAAGCTCTGCATAGTGGCCCCTCCCCAAGGATCATTTCCTGAGCCCCTCCTGTCATAAGGGTCTCATAATCAAAGATCTTGATGAAGTGCAGATCATCAAAACTGTGTCAGTCACCTGTTAGTAGTCAGTTGTTTAAAATATGAATATAGTCTAAACTTAAAACATCCATCATCTAAAAAACAAAATTACAAAATCTTAATCTCCTATTAGTAACGGGAGATACTAGACATTGTTGCGTAATATTTTGGGGTGTGGACACTTGTCTTAAGGCAGTCTCTGTATGTGTTTATTGATGATTGTTCAATTTTGTATGGATGTAAGGACAAGATTAAGAGTCCATATCATGGCGCTAATAGCCTAAAACATATGTGACCAAAAAAAAAGTCCATACCCTAGAAACATTTTTCGTTGATATATTTTTAATAATATTTTGTTTTTGTTTGATTTCAGGTGAGGTGACAGAAACCAAAATAGTTGGTAACATAATGATAACACGGTTACTTTAGACATATTGTGATCACTGACTTGCAAATTATATTGTACATAACTATATTTTGTTTAAGAAATAACATTGGTCAATCTGATTATTACTTGTTTAAAAATGCTACAATATATTGTAAGACATTGTTTTCTCTAAAAGTCAATAGAATAAATAAATAAAATAAACCTTTTCCCTAACATTATTCCTTCTCTACATGTTTCGCACACTCTTGGTGTCTCTTCGGGGAAACATGTTACAAATATAAAACTTACAGACTCAACTGAGAAAGAGAACCTTTCACTAGTAGACATGTCACCCTATTAGTGTGAGGTTCTCCTCAAATTGAGGCTGAAAGTTTTTATATTTGCAACATGATTCCTGAAGTGGCACCAATTGTGGGCAAAACATGTAGGGAAGGAATAAAGTTAGTGACGTTTTTTATTTTTTGACTTTCCGCCTATAACGAAAATAACAAAAAAAAAAAACTGCTTCATTACAATTTGCTGTACTTGATTTCAATCCAATACAATCTGTTGTTTTTGTTGATTCTTTCTTTTTGTATCATTTTCATTTAATAACCTAAATTTTTTGGGAAAAAATAAACCCAAATTTATTATGTTTTACTTTATTTTAGTTTATTTTTTTTAATATTTTCTTATATGTTTGCTAAAATGTTTGTGTTCTGCAATATTATATTTATTTCAAATTGTTAAAAATAAAGAGAACAAAAAAGTTTCTAGATTATTTTTTAAGTGTTTTTAAAAATAATTTGCATGTCACATTTTTATAAATTATTGAGTTCAAGAAAACAAAAAACTTCACTTTTTGTTTGCAAAATATAAAGTAAATTTATTGAAAACTGAAAAAAACCTTCATAATTAAACAAAAGAATTATGGTGCTTGGAAAAAGTATTAGCACACTTTCATATTTACAAGTTAATTAAAACTCAGTTTTAACCCTTTAAGGCACAGAGGGACGTATATGTCCCACTTAAATCCACTGCCTGATCAAGGTTGTGAAAGGGCTCACAACCTTAACCTTGTTTGGCTGACAAGTTTCTTTAACAGGGATAACAGAAAATTAACAAAGAAAATCAACATAGAGTTTGAGACATTGGCTGGGCCAGATATAATCTGACGGATCCTAAGAAGAAAGGGATTTGAAGCCAGAGTAAGTAGAAAAAAACTTTTATATGTAATTTTTGTTACATTGCAACAAATTTGGCTTACATCGTGCTCATCTTAAGAAAAATACATGTTATGTATATAAACTAAATTGCTTGGGTTTTCTCTGGAACCAAATTATTAATTAAGCCTGATCTGTCATTATTTTTACTTTCTTGCTACAAAATTCAGTAGATATCATGCCTAAATATGTATTCTAAACAAAAAAAATTGGTCCATTAGACGTTTGGAGAAAGTATTGAGTGAACTGTTCTTTACAAATATAAAAGCAAAATTATTTGTGACTATTTTGTATTTACGTGTATAGGTTATTTAAAGCATGTTCTTCATGGGTTGCAAACTAACCACCTTGCTGAGGAATCTGCTTAGTTATACAGACTTTTTTTTTCTTTTTTGTCTTTGTAACCAAATATTGGAGTCTCTATTATCATGTTAATAAAAATAGAATTAAGTAAATTCAATATAAAACTTGAGATCCGATGGCAATCCGCTAACCCTTTAACCTTTTCGATGCGACGTGGGCTAGCTGTCTACTCCCTCCACTGGCGGACCAAACTCCCTCTCCTAGAGCAGCCGTACACATCCGTGATTATAGGATGCGTATAAACATGTGATTATAGGAATGCGTATTTTTTTTTTTTTTATTTAGGAGCTCGTTACTAATCATTTTCATGTTGCGTGAACGACGACATGTATTACTTGAAACGATTTATTTACTACAGTTTAGGTATGCAGAAAACCTACAATAACCATTTAAAACAAAGTTTACTTACTTTTCTTCCCTACGAGATCGGGCATCGCATCGAATGGGTTAATGGGCAAGGGTCGATTACACGGGGCCTCTACCTGTCGAAATTCAAAAATGACGCAAGTGAGGCGGGATTGGTTTCAATGCTTTGCGCATGATACCGGGGTATGCCAGAAAATAGTATTGGGAGTTTTCAGGCCCGAGGAGGTGAGATATGACGAAGATGACCGAATATTCGGCCCTTAACCGTCCGGTCAGTCTTGGCCATGCATTATTGGCTCTCTGGATTACTCCTCTTCTCCGGAAATCTTTTCAAAGCAAGTAATAATCCTTTTATACATTCTACATTAGGAATTAATTTAAATAAGTGTTGCCGATCCCTGGAACGAATGTGCGGCCTACCCCTATTCATGAATATCATTTTTTTAAATATCCTGGGCTCATATTTAGTAAATGGTTCCCCCCTCCCCTCAGACCTCCAAATGTAAATTAAAAAAGTTCTAACAGACCTAGCGAAATGTGTCTGTTAAAGGGTTAAGGCACATTATGCCAAAAAATATACGTATTTGAGCTTCACAACCAAATTAAACAAAAACAAATCTTTCTTGCCCAAGACTTTCTAAATAGCTCGTCGCTGTTTCAAACATTGTAAATAAATTATAAATGAAGATCATTTTAATCATTTGTTCGTATTCTGTGTCTTTAAGTAGCCTTCTGAACTAGGGTTTTTTTGTTAAATAAAATAGAAAGGGGCAGTTATTTTACAGTATTTTTCAAATACATTGAAAATAGACATTGCAAGACATTACAAAAAATAAAAATTAAATAATTAATAGTAAATATTTCTCTCATTTAATAAAACATAAGTTGTATTCAAAATCACTCTTTATTTAAATTTTTCATAATAATATAACTTAAAAAACTCATATAATTTTTATGGATTTTTGTTGACTCAGATATTTTCTGCTACCTTATTCAGAAAGAAAGAAAACCATTTTTGCATTTTTCACTTCAGAATCAGGTTGTTCTAAGGATCTATAAAGTAATTGTTGTAGAATAATTCATTTCTGAAAATGATGGAAGGTACCGCTAATATACGTTTTGCTTTTATTGTACAAATAAAATATAAAAAACAATTTTCACAACAAAACCCCGCAAAATGAATCAACCAATGATAGATTATTAGCCTATCTCCTTCCTTTACCCTTCTTCTTGCTTGTTCCAGTTTGAGCAGGTTCAGTAGTATGTTTACCTTGACGACTTTTCAGTTTAGGAATCATTGAACAAGCATGAAGCATAACTGATTCACCTAAAAAAAAACAAACAAATGTTTTAACAATTTTTTTGAATTCACAGACTTAAATAAATATTAATATTAAAACACTATATCTCTGTGTTTATTTAACTAAAACACTAAGTGCCTTTAGTAGAAGAAGGCAAAGCAACTTAAACTAATAAGGATAGACAAACTAATTTCTCCCCCTCTTCCTCAAACCTCAATGAACATTTTTTAGAGATAAATATGATTTTCAGATTTTCTATAAAAAAAAGATACTGTTACGAGATGTTACGCCAGTAAGTAAAGATGTTAATGCCAGTGAAAGGTCGTCCAAGGGTTACCTGGATAACCCTTCACTGATGTAAACAACTTACTTCATCCTAATAGAATTACAATTCTTGGTATTTGATATTTGAATTACATAGTTAGTGCTTCAATTACATTACAGGATTACAATGTAATTCTAATTCATAAACTACACATAAAATGTAATTCTAACTCATGAACTACAAATACAATGTAATCGTAATTCATAATTCTTAATTCAATTACAATATGCCCTACACTGCTCAACATCAGAGTTTATTGCTTTTCAGCACTACTGTGTGTATATATACATACATAAATACATTATTAGGTTTAACTAGAAGTTCAAGCAGTTCTAATATTTTCTTTTTATTGTACTGTATATTCATACACATATAAATATTTTTCTTGACTTATATTACTAAAACAGCAAATCTAGGAAGTTGCACGTTTGTTCAAGTCTGATGTTTTAGAGTACTGTCAATGTCATGTAGCCTTAAGTCTTCTTTTTAACAGATTGTTGCTAAGTCTGAATGTATACATGTTGATAGTTATTCATGTTTTTTTACTAGGATAGCAATGATGTAATTACGTAATGTGTACTCATTGAAATATATCCCCAAGAAGAGGATGTCCACTCAGGGCCGCCACATCTCAGAGCTGGGCCCGGGACCAGATCACGGGCCCCCACTTCTCAGAGCCAGAATGAAAATTCTAGTTCTTTGCTATAGGACTTTGGGCATTTTAAAATTATTTTCATCTTCAGTTTTGAGCAAAATAAGAATAAAAAAGGCGCTAATGGCCAAGATGTAGATGCGCCGTTAAAAAAAAAAAAAAAATAAGAATAAAAGCCGACAATCGGTGCTGCAAAGGTCACTTTCGGTACTTTTTTCCAATTAGCGAGGATCGGCCCGGGCCCAGGACAACTGTACCCGGTTGTCCCCCCCCCCCCCCCCCATGTCCACTATAAGCGTTAAAGGCAGTTGCTAGGCACTAGGGGAATAAATTTAAAGTGCCTGAGAAGATTTGCATTCATAAAGTAGTGGATTATAAGTACTTGTTATTTCCAGTAAATTGTTGTTTTACTCTACAGTGTAAATAAGGCAGTCATTTGGTACTTTTGGATATGTGTTGCTTCAAATTAGTGCTTTTGAACTCGAATCTACAAGACTCTAATTTCAAAATGGTGCTAGTTCTACTGAAGACAAGCCACAACTTTCAATGAATAAAACCAAGAATCCCCTACTCCTAAGAAGACCCGTACTCCTCAAATTATTAATGAAGTTAGATGGTTTGTTTTTATAATAAATCACTACTCTGAAAAATATAGTTAAGGTAACTTACGACTAGGAAATTCAGGATTCAAAGGAGCTCCAGAATCATCTTTCAGTTGAACTCGAATTCTGCCTCTGAATAACATTTCTTTACTTTTTTCTCTACAGTAAAGCTTGTTTTCAACACCAACTTTCAAGCCAGCTGCAGACAAAACATCACGTATTTCCTGATAAGTTGGATTATCAACTCCTTTTTCTTTTGGTATCCTCCTGCCCTCTGCAAGGGTTTTTTTACTGTTAATGTATGCTGGATAAATACATATCCACCTGCAATATGGAGGGAAGCATTGTCTGTTATATTAGATATCAAAAGAATCGTTGATTAATCTCGTGCAGTAACATTTAAAATACCTTTCTCGTTCACTATGGGTTTTATCTGGACTCCAAACAGTAGTCATTATTCAAACAATAATAAAAAATGGCAGTTTTTACAATAACGATGGGAAGGTTAATGTAGGTTTCAACGTGTCAATTAATCGATCAGTTTTCATTAGCTTAGAGGTATATTGGTATTACCTTCCAAGTTTATAGAGGCTCGTCTTAAGAAATAACATTCAATTAATTTTACAATATATTTATTAGGCTAGTATATGCTATTCCTTGAGCAGTATATCGCACTAGTATTTCTAAAGTGACACAACTCAAAAATCGGTTTTATTTACACCGTCAAAACTATATGTACCTAGCTTCAGACCTTGAGCAGCAGGGAGCACTTGTGTCACCCTTCCAGTGTTAATCCTAAACCCTTTCCTAAAGGCCCCTTTCAAGTGTGATACGTTTTATTTTGAGTTGTGTCACTTTATAAATACTAGTGCGATATTTTGAGTGTTATATGTTCCCTAAACAGTGTATGTTTTTTGCCCGAAACATTAACTACTGAATATATTAAGGAGAATATTGAAATTAGTATTCATTGTCAGAAAAAATACCTTATCAAGAATAAGGGTCGATTACGCACACCCGCGCCGTAATAATACCGTGACGGGCACATTATTCCACTGTCCGAGCTCAAAGTAAATTCTATTCACACTGGTCTGAGTGCACTTGAGTGGCCAAAATGTCCATGATGATGAACTTGTGATTATCGCAATGATTCTGGATGGAGAAAATGAAAAGATACAGAAAAAACAACGGAAGTGGGTCCATCAACGTGGGAAAAGAAGGGAGTTTTCAACAACTTGCAAGGAATTGGTAGATGACTGAGCAAAATGTTTTGAATAATTCAGAATGTCAGAAACTGCGTTCAATTCATTTTTACCATCTGTTTTCATTTGCGCTCCTTTTCCCCCCAGAGAGTATTCCTGAAATCCAAATCCATGATTTTAAATCGAATTGATCGTCCCGCTGTTTCAGGACTCACTGATGCAATATTGCGCAACTTATGTGTGTGGACGTGTTCCGGAGCAGCCCCCGTATGGATTTGTAGTTCATTTTCTTTCAATGTGTGGACGACTGGATTGACAATAAATTTAATAGAGGACATGCAAATGCGCTTATTTTGCTCTGAGTATAATTTAATATCATATTTATCCAGCTTTAAATCAACACAGTGTATATTTTAGTTATTTGTAAAAAAGAATAGAATGACAACATTCAAAATATATTTTTATTTGTACCTACCTATTATCATGGGCGTATAGTATATAAGGTGGGCTGACAGAACTACAGCTCCCCCCCAAATTTTGATGTAATAAGTAAAAACGTATCATAAAATCCTTAATCTCTTACAAGGGGAGTATACAGCAATGGGGTCACCGATCTGGACCACTTTTTTTCTGGTGATTCTACATCGAAAAATAGTCGACACGTGTCCGAGCGTTCCGTCCAATGCGCCTTAGGAGCCGAGAAATAAAATAAAATAGGTTGAAAGTGCTTTATTTTTTATATCGAGTTTATAATATACATTTTTTTATACCAAAAATAATAGCAGATTTAAAATCAGCACCCCAAGAAACCCTAATGTGGTGAATATCATTGAAAACATAAAAAAAAAAAAAACTTTCCCAGTCTGGAAGAGACTAAAAATTTGTAAGCGAAAAAGGTAAGTGGTGTTTTGAAATTCAATATCTCCCCCTGAGATAATCCGATTTTTATGTCATGGAGATCTTTCAAAAGAACAAAGACTCCTTTTTCTAACCATATAAATGACTATTGTAGGTATTATCTTAAAAAGTACTTGCAAAAAATGGTTCTCAAAATAAAAATAAAATGAAACCTTTTAGCACTTTCCTCCGAAGGAAAGTAGCTATTGAGGTTGCACTCATGACGGAATTTTTGAAAAATTTCTTCAAATCTTTATCGATCCTACCTAGTAGACACCGAAAATGACCCCCGTTAAAATTTTTATATTTACATATATATATATATATATATATATATATATATATATATATATATATATGTGTGTGTCTGTTAACACGATAGCAGTTTTTGTTTTTTCTTCACGAAACATGGTATATAGCGTTCAATTAGCAAACGATTGAACGAGTTCGTTAACCACCAAAATCGGTCCACCGGAAGGGGGGTTTACCCCGGACCCAAAACACTAATTTGACTGTGCCAGCCGTAGTTTTTGTTATATTTCAACGAAAATCGGTATTCGTTATGTTGATCTAAAGAGAGACATACGTTGTAAAAATAACCTAAATCGGTTGATTAGGAGGGGGGGGGGGTTTACTCCGGACCCAAATTACCAATTTGCCTCTACCAGCCGTAAGTTTTGTTACATTTCAACGAAACTCGGTATTTGTGGTGGTAATCAACAGAGAAGAATGGAAAGTAAAAATAAACTAAATCGGGTTATTTGGAGGGCGGGTTTACTCCGGACCTAAAGTACTAATATACTCTTACCGGTCGTAATTTTTGCTGTATTATAACGAAACGCGGTGTACGTCGAGGGTATCTCATGAGAAAGAAGTGTTTTAAAAATGAAGTAAATCGGTCTATTGGAAAGGAGGGTTTACTTTAAACTCTGTTTCATTAGAATTAGCCGGCCAGACGTAGGTTCCGAAAGGCGCCGCGAGGAGCGCTATCTCCCACAAGGAGACTGTATCCTGTCCCTGCGTCTGATCGAAAGACGGAAAATGAAGTGTTTGCGTATTTATTAGGTAGTACAGTATCATGTATTAACATAACTCTGCAAGCAAATTATTTCCAAAATTAATAATTGAACAGTTCTCATAAGAAATGTAAATGAGCAGAACTATTCACGTTTTTATTTTATTTATATAGGTTATTTACAGCAAATTATTCAGTAATGTAGTCTTCACTACAGAAATTCTGAGGAAAGTGGTTAGTTATGCAGCTCCTGCGTGACGGACTTTTTTGCATATCGAATCTGCAAATATCGAATATTCGTTACTCACTTCAAAGTGTTCTCACTGCGATTTCGGCTTAACCGTATGAGAAAAATGGAATATCGATCGTATTTGTCAAGCCAATTATGACCCTAATGAAAAATTTTGCTCAAGGTCACGTGATTTCCAGCGCCATGCACTATTGTCCGAACTCACCCCAAACGACGGTATGTATCGTAAATGACGACCACATTTTTAGAATCTACATTACATTTCCAATAAGAAACACCAGTTATTGAAATGGTGTCATGTAAATTAGATGGTACACTAAGAGCCATATAGATGTGAACTATTGTTATTAGTATTTTCTTAGCTCATTCAATATTTTCTTAATCAGCTATTTTAAGACTTAGAGGTTTGCCTCCGCCTCAAAAGTTGCCTTATTTAATAAGCTTTAAAATAGTGGAGATCTAATAATAGGGGAATCTAAAATAAGTCTAATTTTTTCTGATTTATAAGTCAAAACCAGTAAATGTGCTTTAGCGTGAAGAAGGCATTCTGAACACATTACTTAATTTCACACGGTTATGGTGATGTCCCATCCTTCCCACACTTGGTACATACACTTTTTGCTCTCCTTAGGGACTAGGGGACACTTTGGGAAGAGTAAAATATTACAGAAGTACATATTTGAAATAATCAAAATTATTGTTATTATTTTAACACAATAAATACAGATCTTATATTTGAGGGTATTGTTTCATTAAATTTCTATTTTTAATTCTATTCTACTTAATAACCTTAGACAATACAATTTCTGCTTATAAGTTGCCTGGGTAATTTATTACAATCATTAGAAATTGTATAAAAAAAAATCTCTCCTGCAAATATAAAGCGAAAAAAATAGATTTAAGTGAAAAGACTATTATACTTCTCTTAAAAATAGAAATTTAATAAAACAAGCTCCTCGAAGCATAAAAATATAACATTTGTATTTATTATGTTTACAATAATTGTGATTATTTCCAAAATGTTCTTCTGTCATCTTTCACTCTTTCCTAGGTGTCCCCTAATCCTTAATCAGAGCAAAAAGTGTGAGTACCTAATGTTGGAAGGATGGGACATCACCATATTCGCGTGAAATCAAATATTGTGTTCAGGTTGGCTTCTTCAAGCTAAAGCAAATTTATTGGTTTTGACTTAGAAATCAGAGAAAAATAGACTTAAATAATTTTTGTTTCTAAAACAACAGGGTACCATATTAAAGCTTATTAAATAAGGCAATTTTTGAAGTGGAGGCAAACCGCTAAGTCTACAAATAGCTGATTAAGAAAATATTGAATGAGTTAAGAAAACATTAATAAGAATAGTTCACGTCTATATGGCTCTTAGTGTAGCTCTTAATTTACTCGGTAATATTTCAATAACGGGTGTTTCTTATTGGAAATTTAATTTAGATTCTAAAAATGTGGTCGTCATTTACGATACATTAACCAGAAGTCCAGAAAAGACAGTTTTTCCTTAAAAAAAAAAAACTCATTAGTTTTGAAAATAGACAAATGTTTGAATAACTCTGCTACATGTTGAGATAGGACGCTCATTTCTGCGTCCCTGAACTACAAAAGAGGTGCAGAATAAACCCTTAAAGTTATGACATCTCAATGCGGGACACCCTGTATATGTATGTATGTGTATAAATATTATATATATATATATATATATATATATATATATATATATATATATATATAGAGAGAGAGAGAGAGAGAGAGATAAACACCTGCGAGGACCAGCTGCTGAGACATTTTTGAGCGAACTGGTTCTCTAGTGTGGACGCAATTCTTTGTTGCGGGCAGCCCCGAACCTGACGCGCAACATTGAATCGGGACAGCTCCCAATGCTTTGAATCTCACAAGGGGAGTATACAGCGGTGGGGTCACCGATCTAGACCATTTTTTTTCTGGTGATTCTACATCGAAAAATAGTCGACACATATCCGTCCAATGCACCTAAGGAGCCGAGAAATAAAATAAAATAGGTTGAAAGTGCTTTATTTTTTATATCGAGTTTAGAAAATGATATCGACATGATTCTTTCACCAAGTCATTTGTTTTATAGAGTAGATTAAAGGAAAAATATAATCGTTAAACAATAATTTATATATCGCCAAATAAATTCAACAATACGCTTACGTTTTCAAGTAAACTAGTATTATACCTTTTTTTACACCAAAAATAATAGCAGATTTAAAATCAGCACCCCAAGAAACCCTAATGTGGTGAATATCATTGAAAACAAAAATTAATGATTTTTCCTAGTCTGGAAGAGACTACAAATTTGTAAGCGAAAAAGTAACGTGACGTTTTAAAATTCAATATCTCCCTCTGAGATCATCCGATTTTTACGGCATTGAAATCTTTCAAAAGAAAAAAAAAAGACTCCTTTTTCTAACCATATAAATGACTATTGTATTATCTCAAAAGGTACTTGCAAAAAATGGTTCTCAAAATAAAATTAAACCTTTTTTTCATATAACGTCAATTCCAGAACACGTAGAAACACCCCGATTGGAAGGAAATGTGTCCCATTAGAGCCTTTATCGACCCTCCAAATTTGGTTTGAATCTGGTAAATATTCTTTGAAATATGGCCGGATTGGTGGATCTTTAACAACATTTTAAGGGTCCCCCCTAAGCGAAATTTAAAATACTTTTTTTTTAATTTTTCCAAAATTTGAATTTAGGGGTTTTCAATGTGCTAAAAACGAATCTGACATACGTTTTTCAATCAAAAACTCTATAGAAGTCATTATTCTGCCAAAATATTCCATGTACCTACATTTAAAAACGGATGTCAGATTTGTTTTTAGCACATTGAAAAACCCCTAAATTCAAATTTTGGGAATATTACAAAAAAAAAAAAAAAAAAAAAAAAGAAAATGTATTTTAAATTCTCTTCTACACTGGGAAAAATCATTATTTTTTGTTTTTAATGCTGTTTACCACAGTAGGGTTTCTTGGGGTGCTGAGTTTAAATCTGCTATTATTTTTGGTGTAAAAAATGTATAATACTAGTTTACTTGAAAACGTAAGCATATTTTTGAATTTATTTGACGATATATGAATAACAGTGTCAGCCGAAAAGTAAGCGTCTCTGCTGGTGTACCACAAGGAGCAGTACTGAGCCCTTTACTGTTTAACTTGTATTGCCATGACATCCCCGAGCCTCAAACTGCCACGGTCGCTCTGTTTGCAGATGATACGCTAGTCATGAGTCAAGGAGATGATGTTCCAGGAACCATCGCAGACCTCCAATCATCACTGGACAGCATCACTTTGTGGTTCGAAAGGTGGAAACTCCGGCTCAATCCTTCAAAGACTGAAGCAAAGATTTTTGCACTGAGGCACTTCGATGACAGGACTTCTCCTTGCTTGCGGATTGGACAGGCCCGAGTTCCTTGGACTCCTAGGGACCAAAGTGTGCGCTACCTTGGCGTACACTTCGACACTAGACTGACATGGAGACTTCACATTAACTTAAAACTTCATTTGGTTCACACACGACTAAGACTACTATGCCCACTTTTAAACAAGAAAACACCACTTAGACACAAATGCGCAGTTCTACTATACAAAACTCTATTACTTCCATTACTAACTTACGCATGCCCAGTTTGGTACAGTACCAGAAACACAAACAGACGAAGACTTCAGACATTTCAAAATAAAATTCTTCGAGTTATTTTAAATGCACCTCCTTTTATACGAAACACACAAATCCACAGAGAGCTCGGGGTTGTCCACTCCGCAGAGCACATTGAAAAACTCACCCAAAGGCACTATGATAAACTACCAACAATAGAAGGAGCCAGCTACTACCAACTTGGAGAGAAGATTGCAACAAGACTGAAGCCAAGATGTTATCAAGACTGCTTTCATTTGCAATAATTTATCCCATCAATTACTAACTCAAAATGTTGCGTTTTATTTTTTATTTATTTATTTTTTATATTTTTTTTTATAGCTGTTTCCTTTTTAGTTTATAATTTATTTTGTTAATTGTTCCTTAACCATTTGTAAAAAATACGATATGTATTGGTTCAAATAAATATTGATTGATTGATTTGACGATATATAAATTATTGTTTAACGATTATATTTTTCTTTTAATCTACTCTATAAAACAAATAAATTGGTGAAAGAATCATGTTGACATCATTTTCTAAACTCAATATAAAAAATAAAGCACTTTCAACCAATTTCATTTTATTTCTCAGTCTCCTAAGGCGCATTGGACGGAATGCTCGGACAACGTCGACTATTATTCGATGTAGAATCACCAGAAAAAAAATGGTCCAGATCGGTGACCCTACCCTGTCTACTCCCCTTGTCAGTGTGTACTAGCCTTAAGGAAACACTGCATAGAAGACAAACACTATGTACACTCAGCGTCAAAATGTTAGACACACCATGCAAAATATTATTTTTGACTTTTCATTTGAATATATCAACAAACAAATACGAATTCAATTATTTTTAACTTCTCTTAAACTTATCTGGCAATGCCATTTAGTATTACAACCCGTTACAAAATATATATAAAATAAAAATGCTTAAAAACGGATTCTAGGTGCGTCAAAATGATAGACACACTGGAAGAAAAAATAATAAAAGAGGAATTTAAAATTCTGTGGCTTTTCCATCACCTTTTATTAGTTCAAAAATTGAATTTGGAATTGAATAAAATAATTTTTTATTGTTTCTTGAGGTTTTTCGTCCCAGAAAGCTAGATTTTCACTTTTTAGCTCATCGATTGTGGAATATTGTCTTATTCCCTATATACTCTTCTTGTAAGAATTCCCCAGGCATTTTTAATAATATTAAGGTCTAAAAAATAGCCGGCAAATCTAGTTTGTCTATATTCTTTCGGATGAACCATTCCTTAATAATTCTTACCGAATGGATTGGAGGATTGTCTTGCTGAAATGCAGATAAACCTTGTGCCATGTCATTAAAAGTGGTTTATTGTTCTTCTAATAAGTTTTAATACTCATGTGAATATATTCTCTTCGACAAAAATACCAAGTAGCCTTTCTTCATGAACCTAATATTTGCCCAAACCATAACATTTCCTTCGCTCATTTGCCGCCGGGGTAATATAAGTTCTACTTTTCTTAAATCATGAAAATGAAAAGGAAAACCATCAAGTCCATCCAAATCAAATGTTTTCTCATCAGAAAAAATAACTTTCCTCCATTAATCGGTCCTCAACATAACGCTTTTTGCAAAAGCTATTTTATGATGAAAGAGGTTTTCGCGTTACTTCTTTTCTCACTATGTTTTTTCATCTTTCCAGTAATCCATGCACATTCCTAGACATGATGTAAACACCAGCTTCCTATGCAATTGATTTGGCTGTTTTGCATGAGTTGGATGCGATTCTTAGATCAATTGTTTCTGCCTAATTGATAGCGTTGGTTGTCTTCCAGTTGAGCAATGGGTATCGTACAGCTCTTCGAACGGAATTAACTGGGCTAGATTCGAGAACTTAATTTTATGTGACTTGAAATCTCCCTACAACCCATCTCAACCTTGTGTAGCAAAGAAATTAAACAGCACTCTTCTCGAGACAACCACTCCTTTTTTCTTATTCTTTAATTGGAAAATTCACAACAGTTGTCATTGAAATTGACAGGAGAAATGGAAAATGCCAAATCTTAATGCTTTTCAAGGGTTAAGGTCTAAAAATGCCTTATCAACCATTAGAAAATTAAAGGATTGTGAATAACAACAAGTGTCTATCATTTTGACGCACCAAAATAAAGACATTATCAGTTATTTATTTATCTCTTGATATAGCACAGAGGTAAACTATAAATTACATTTTTTTACTATTATATACATTTGAAATAACTTATAAAATAAGATTGAACCACAATTTGAAGAAAATTATATTCAGTTTTCGAAATTTCAAGGGTGTGTCTAACATTTTGACCCTGAGTGTAGATGGGTCTCTCACTGGTCTAGTGGCTAACACCTTGGATTGTCATAGGGAGATAATAATTTACATTATTGAGCTAAATGTATCAATTTGATACACCTGGCATTTTGAGTACAAGGAATAGTTATATTTAGGCAAAAAAACATTCAATTTCTGAATTCTAATAATAAAGAAAACCTTGAGTAAATTCCTCGCTGCACCAGGGATGTCAGCACTAATGGCCCAGAAGTCGGTGAATCGTAAACAAATAAATAAATAAAATAAAAAAATTAAACCAATTATAGTCTTGGCCTGGGGGAACACAGAGGTGAAATGTTTCTGGCCTAAAAGAACATACCACTGAATCACATATGACAGTTAACATGTTAATATAAATGCATTAGTTTCTAAATTCCATAAGTTTTATTCACTTCAGAAAGAATTTTTCATGGAAATATAAATATTGTTGAGTGAGGTCTTTTATCTAACAAGGTTTTATATTATATAATTTTGACTACAGATTTTTTTTTTTTTTTTTTTTTTGCCGCATCGACATCAGCGCCGACATCCAGGGGCAGCAGGGAATTTTCTCAACGAGCTGTGAGATGAGATTCCTGCCGCTGCACAGTGTAACAAAGTAGTGGGGATAATGGAAAAAATCATTACCTACCCACTAGTTATTTTCATATAAATATTTTTACTAATTGATTTCAACTCAAAACTATGTAAAAATAGTATAATAATGCATACTATACAGCTATAATAATATTAATAGAAATAATATAGGAGGTAATAATATTAGTAATAACAAAATTATAAAATTTAACTGTTACATATAATGTAGTAATAGTATAGTAGTAAATTATACTTATAGTGATATTGCCATAGAATAATAATATTTTACCATTTCATATGAAATTATGTAATAATTTCTTTATTCTGAGTCTGAATCGTTTTTGGATTTGTGAGAATGTATTACTTATATTAAAACCAATATCTATTTGATTATTAATGTCATCCTCTATTATATATTCATTAATGTCTGGACTGATTTTGCTTTGCCTTTTTATATTTTTTCTCCATAGAGCAAGCTCTGGGTCAAATCTCAGAAGAACCCGGCGCTTTGTCGATCTCTCACACAACGCTGTAAACTCTTTTTAGGTCTGCCTCTAAGGAAGCCGGAAGGGCCATCAGGACGTGAATTTCTTTTTTCTAGATAATAATTAATAACAATTTCTTCTAAGTTGATATCTTGATTCAATCAGTATTTATATAAGTTTTTCTCTGCGGTGAACACGTTCCCACATTTATGACATATAATATAAGACTAAACTGACAGTCTTTCTAATACTGCTCAATATTTCTTTAGAAGCATCCTGCAGGTCAAATTGAATCAGTATTTGCTCAAGGATTGATACCGTTTTCTTGGATTTATTCACATTTTTTTTTAAATTTGGAAGAAAAAATAAATTTTATTATGTGATGGATCTGTAAATAAAAAAATAGAAATCTTAAGAATCTGCAAACTAAATTGCCCTCAGCACATTATACTTGAGGTACACTTTAAGCTCTAAAAAACTTGGGATGTTTTCAGATGAAGTTTTTTTCCTATGGTCTATCAAAATTTTGTACTTAAGGGTGCGTTTACACTAGGATAGTTATTGCAGGATATTTATATCAGAGAGAAATTCTGACTAGTGTAAACATGGAAAATTTATGTCTGACATAAATTCTACATGGTTTACACTAGTCAGAATTTCTCTTTGATATAAATATCCTGCAATAACTATCCTAGTGTAAACGCACCCTAAGAAACATGTCAGAGATCAATGAAGAATAATTAATAAGGGATTAATAACCCATAATCAATTATATCAAATAAAAAAGGAATAGTTTTGACATAATTTCTTTTGGATGACAATAAAAACATTCTTCCATCTTCAACGGCAGAGGTTCGAACTGATTGTTGGTATGAAACCGGTTTTAAAGACTTTGCCTTGTTATTAGTTTTTTACAATTTTAATTCCTTGAATAGTTTCTAAACTTAGCTAGAGGATTAAAAATTAAATATAAGAAAACAAAAATTCAGGTTTTTGTCCATTGGACGTTACACTGTGCGCCGGTGGGAATCGAACCCACCATCTCCCACTTGAGAATCTAAGGCATTAGCCATTAGACCACGGGGAGACCCCTATAGAAGTAGTAATTATGAAATGTGTGTACAGCCTTCAAAATGTCTGGTAGTGGCCTCCGGTGCTCCGGGGCCCCAGCCCTCCCAAAATTTTGATTTCGATGGTAAAAATGTTTCATAAAAGCCTTAAAAAGAAATTAAATAAGATCATTTAGTTCAGAAAATTTATTATTATTTTTTTTTGGGTGTAATAGGATTTTAGTTGGCTAACTATTCCAAGTTCTAGATTGTTAGTATTCCATACCCCAAAAGCTCCCAGCTCTTTGGTTTTTTGTAAAGAAACAAAAACAATTTATAATATTGTAGACATGAGAGCCCTTGGGAACAAATGTATAGACTGAATCCCCAATGTACAGGTGCGGAGACCTACTGCCTTCAGTGGTGTAATTCCAATCGGCAGAAGGGGGCTTCAGAGTGACAATCTTCACAGGTTATGCACAATAAAACGCAGAAAAAAAATATTCTGATGAAAGACACACAGGCTAGAATTAGCCATTATTTTATTGTGTGATATCACATTCTTCAGTAGACATAAACACGGGTCTGATCTCAACAAGACATGTTATCCATAGAGGGAAATCAAATGTTGGTACCACTTGTATCCTTATGAACAGGGTTTCTTCAAGAAGAATGACACATTTATTACAATCTAATGGGTGTTACAACCCCAATAACTTATCAGTTTAGGTTGTAACCTATTTTATAAATTCTAAAGTGAGTCAAGTTCATGATAGGTTATTAAAAAGTATGTGTATAAATATATAAATATATAAATAAATAAATAAATAAATATATATATATATATATATATATATATATATATATATATATATATATATATTTTAAACAATGTCAATTTTTGATAAACTTGAGAGGCTTATAACAATCTGATAGTTTCATTTAAACAAATTCAGCTTTAAAACATCTGCTAAGGAAATAAAATAGTTTTTCCAAGTGGAGCTACTACTGGTTCTAAGAAATTTTTGAATTATATAAGTCCTGAAATAATCCAGGAGGGCCCAGATACCGTAAAGATGACAGATTCTTGAACTTACAGTACCCTAAGGAGATAGTGTGGTACTATGTTTTGGCCGCCTGATTCTACTCATTAGAGGTGCCCTTTGAAGGCTGGGTGGACTTTGAGACCCCAATGCCAACCCTATTCACATTGAAAAATTAAGTCCTGTCTCTTTATTTCTTTACCCAATAATTTAAAAGTAAATTAATTTCATAATAGAGTAATGGCAAACACTTACTTATTTAAATTTTAAAGTCTACCATCCTTTCCTGGCTTCTTTTTGTGTAGAGAGAAAAGCCACCACCCCTAAAGGAAAACAAAACAACGATTGATACTTTAAATGTAACTGTATGTTAATGAGTTTTGAAAGATTAAATATCCAATATAAAATAATTTTCCTAGTCTATCTACAGCTAGATAGATTTTACTTTCAAAGTTAATAGTTTCAGTGATTGACTGAAAACAAGTCTTCAGACCTAAGTATTGAGGGGTAGCCTTTTTTTTTTTTTTTTTTTGTTTAACAGCATATCAACAACTACGTTATTAACACTGCCTATGTTCTTGTAGCAAGTATTTTCTCTATGAGGATTTGGATCAAGAAAACAATAAACCTCAAATGTTTGAATTTTAGACTAGGTAGTTTAGATTAATATCTCAGATACTTCCGATTATTATTATTAGAACGGGTGCCCGGAGAAAACCCGGAGGAAGCCGCACCGAGACCTACAAGGCCTTTTGTGCCAGCCTGTTACACCAACAGCGCCGTATCTGTGATGAACCTTATTAGAGTCCTAAGGTTCAATTCAGGTAGCCTTCTAGGGTCATCTATGAAGTCTGCACCAAAATGCAGGTATCTCTTCACTACAAGTGCTGGACATCTGCATATGATATGATACGGCGTCTCATCGTCTTCAAGGCACAGTCTGCACCATGTAGTCCTGGTCAGACCCATGGAGTAGAGGTGCCAGTGCATTCTACAGTGTCCTGAAGAAGAGCTGTTACTAGTGTTACCTTAGACCTGCACAGATTGAGGAGAGTCTCCGTCCTCTTCTTGTCCACAAAGGAAAGGAACAGCTTCGCCTGTCTCTGGGTGGAGCTGCTACACCACTTCCTCCTATGCTTAGCTTTCGCCCACCTTCTAATACTTAATCTGGCCACAGCTGGTGCAAAGATACTTCCGATCAAATGAACATCAACTAATGTTTCATACATATTACTTGGTATTAAAGTAAGACCATGATTTCTCAATACATTTAGCAGTCTAAATTTTATAAAAAGAAGATGTTTTAAACTATTTCAGGAATGTAAGCATGTATGAAATAAATGAGAGTGACCAGGATTTAACACGAAAAAGAGGAACTGTTTCAGGAACAATTTTTAATTATTAAACAAATATGATCCATAATTGCCTATTATAAATTTAAATAATTAACAAAACTTAGCAATTATATTTTGGTACAAAAAAGGGGAGAGGAAATGGTAACAACCTTTAACCGCCATAGGAGTTTCAAAATAATATTACATATACTACAAGCATATGCCATAACAATTAACACAGATAATGACTAGTTTTTGTACAATTAAAATATATCTTCAAATGGCAAGTTCGCGTTCTTCCTCAGGATTTGAAGTTCTCTCTTTTTTAAGTAATGTGCTTAAAACAATGCCTAAGAACAGTATTAGCCCAACATTTTTATTTGAAATGAATTTGTAACTGCAGTCTCCAGGTGAATGGATATCCAATGTATACAACTGTCGAATAAGATGTCCTGTAACTGTGGCAACAGAAATATAATATGGCCATGTTTGCTCGGATAATACTCCACAAGTCAATAAACCAGTGATCATCCCGGACGAAAACAATGATAACCAAATTTTTGTGTTATCACCAAATTTTAGGGCTGTAGACTTAATTCCAAGCATGACATCATCAGCTACATCTTGATGGGCATAAATGGTATCATACACAACAGTCCAGCAAACTCCTGATAAGTAAAGAGGTACACATAGACTCCAATCACAAGATCCCATGACAGCAGACCAGCCAAGAAGTGCACCCCAGTTAAATGTCATTCCTAATACAAATTGTGGCCAGTAAGTAATTCTTTTCATTAGAGGATAAGCAACGACCAGTACTAATGAACTTGCTCCTAAAAACACGCTGTACCAATTGAGCTGTAATAAAATAGAAAGAGCAACACTTAACTGAGCTGCTAAGAATATCCATGCATCACTATTTGAAACTGATCCAGTAACTAAGGGTCGGTCTTTGGTCCTTTCCACTTTACCATCCAGGTCTTTGTCCCACATGTCATTAATTGTGCAACCAGCTCCTCTCATGACTAAAGCCCCTGCTCCAAACAGGGCCAACATCTTTAAATCAGGTAATGAGCCTGCCTGAGCTGCCATAGCTATGCTCCATCCACATGGCCAAAATAACAACCAAGTACCAATAGGCTTATCAATTCGCATTAATCTTAAATAAGGTTGAACATTGGGAGAAGACTTGTTGACTAATGAAGCTATTAAGTTCTGTGAGTGATTTTGTGCAGAAGAGAATCTAACTCCAACTTTTAGAACTGCCTCTGATTTATAATTTTGATATATATTTGTCTTGATATTCGTCTTGTATTCATGTTTATGATCAATCCGAACACAAGGTATTAATCTAAGAACGTGATTTCTAAATAAATTATGTTGAGAAAAACGATTGCAAAGACAATTCATCATATCTAAAAGTCCAATAATTTACATTACGTCACTTCAACAAACAAGCCGTACATTTTCCTTGATCTACACATTTCCGCCACTCCTAATACCTAAAATAATGCATCCTTCAATAAGGAAGTTAAAAAAACTTAGACGGCACATTACCTTGAACAACATAATTTTTAAATGAATTGCAACCTCTTTCGATGAAATGAGCCAACGAAGAAAGTCGAATAAAAGAACAAGTAATGACGTCAGAAAGTAATGACGTTCTTGTTTATTTAGAAATGACAAAATTGTAATTTTAATTCTTATCCAAGTAAAAAAAAACTTGGCGTATCACTGCCTCCTTTTGTCTTTTCCGTATTTTACACCCATCTTTGATTGAGTTACTCCATTATTACTGACTCCCATTTTTGTGTTTTTCCACGGTAACTGAAAGTAAACATTTGTACACGGTGTTTCAAATTGAATATCGGGGTTTTAATCTACTATATATTTGTCAAATACCACTGACTGACTCACTCACTGACCTATCATCGCCCAGCCCAAACCACTCGACAGAAAAATTTGAAATTTTGCATGGACATTCTCTATAGAACGTAGACACTTGCTAAGAAAGGATTTTTTGATGTTCGAATTTTTAAGTATTTTTAGAGGGGATTAAAGTTTTAGTTGGTTAGAGTATGCACGCCTAGGCAGCATGGGTTGCTAGGACGATAACAGAACAGCTGTTACCGTACAGTATCTATTTCATAGTAATATTTTTATTTATTTAATTTATTTGCTTGAAGAGCTTCGCAACAAGGGTGATCTGCTAAAAAAAATTAATAATAAAAACAAGGAAATACTTTCAAATTTACATTCATAATTAACCTTGATTGTTCATATTTATAAAAAAATATATATATACAATAGAAAATAAGTAACATAAGAATCAAAAGAAAATAAGTTTTTAATTGAGGTTAATTTCAACTGTGATGGCAGACCTCGAATTACTAGAAATAAACTGGGATTTTGTCCCTCATAGAGTTTACGCCCTGGTGATGCTCCATCCGAGGATGACCATCATAATGGTTGGGGATAATAATATCCCCAACCACTTGAAACAAAAATTTGAACTTTTGTACGGACAATCCGTTTAGAATGTAAACACTCGCTAAGTAAGGGTTTTTTGATATTCAAATGTTTAAGTACTTTTAGGGGGGTTTGAATTATTAAGAAGTTCCTCATCGGCTCAAAAATGGTCCGATTTTGATGACATTTGGTACAAAAATCTTTCGTCTTATTTGAAAGGTCAAGTTCATTAACCGGCTGAATCCGTTTACTGGAACATGGTTTATGGAGCAAAATATGCGCAAAAAAGTCGGAACGCTTACATTTTCGAGTCCATGTCCTTGCAGGTACTCGTTATATAGGTTCCTTAACGTAGGAAAACGAAGGAAACCATTTTTAAAGCGATTTCTGTAACAGTTTACGAGAAAAATTGTTAGAAATACTTTTCCAAACTAATTCGCTGTTTGGGTATTCAGAAACGATGATTGGTTCACTTGAAACTCGTACCAGGTATTTGACATTCATCTAAACTAAGATATTTAAACTATCGTTTGGAGGTAAGAAGTATATGGAAAAACTGTATTAATGGTGATACAAAGTTATTGGATCTCAGTATATTTTCTAAAATATCTCGAAAACGGTTGGAAAATCTTACTAAGTGGAAGGCGGCTATTCGAAAGGTTACTAAATTCTCTACAAAAAAGATTCTGTTGTAATGTTCGGTGGGGCGATGTCAATAGAAGAGATAAGTGCTTAAAACTTCAAAGTTGTTAGTTTTATTCTTTTCAACGTATTTGTCTCTGTTTACCTACCTTTTTATGTGGTTGTTGTATTTATTTTTTTTTACTCCCCAATGAAAACAAGTACGGTTACCTCCACATGGTGTTTCCTGGGCAACTTTAAAGTCCGTGAAATAATAAGCTGTACAAAATTATGTAGTAGCGTTAATTTTGATCACACCTTATTTAACGCAATATAAAAACTACTTATCGGCCGTGGTGAAGCACGGGTAGTCTGCTAGTGTTATATCAAATTTATTAAATTAAACTAACGGTACTGATGTACTAGCTTCAACGCAGGCTAGAGATGTGGGTCCCGTTCATCAGCGCAGGCGCATAACTCATTAGCATTTCTATTGGCCTAACCTATGACAAATTCTATTGGTTGTTGTTTGTAGTAACCGTCTTGTTTACTTTCTGTTTTCAACGCAATTCACTTGTATATTTGTGTTTTTAACGATATTTCTTGTTTCTGCTAAGAGAATGCGTTTTTGGGAATTACCTGTAAGTTGCTTACTTGCATATTGGCTCATTTTCCCCCGAAAAACTAGTGATCTATATTATTGACGAGTTGGATAGACTAAAGTTTCGATATAACCTTGAGCGAGCGTAAACGCATAGCAATTATGCCATTAACATAAGTACAGGGTGTCAAAAAAATAATGGTCATCCGTTGGCCAGATGATTCTCCAATGTGAGATTGGAAAAAATAAACCTCATATTAACCCCCGCAAAATTGACCTTGAAATGTTATTCAAGGTCAAATTTTTGTATTGCATATTTCGAATCTACGAGTCATGAGGAAGAAAAAAGTCAACGGCACCATAGGTCAGAAATGACTCCTTATGGTCAAAATGACCATTAACTGCGTATACGAGGGACATTCCATCCCAATCGACAAAAGGTGGCTGATTTTGATCATTTATTTGTTTTACGTGTTTTAGTAACATCGCCTTACGCAAAAATACCTCGTTTGATTTTTTTAAAAAGCATCTTCCAGTATAAAAAAATATGAGTATAGTGAAAAACGGTCTTCTCAGCGGCATTCATTGAGGAACCATAACTCAATTTTTCTCGTAAACTGTTACAGAAACCGCTTTAAAAATGGGTTCCTTTGTTTTCCTACGTTAAGGAACCTATATAACGAGTACCTGCAAGGACATGGACTCGAAAATGTAAGCGTACCGACTTTTTTGCGCTTATTTTGCTCCATAAACCATGTTCCAGTGAACGGGTTTAGCCGGTTAATGATCTTGACCTTTCAAATGAGAAGAACGATTTTTGTACCAAATGTCAACAAAATCGGACCATTTTTGAGCCGATGAGGAACTGCTTAATAATTCAGACCCCCCTAAAAGTACTTAAACATTTGAATATAAAAAAAAGTCCGAATCGCAGGAACTGCATCATCTTAGCGCGGTTACGTACATCTCGAAGAAATGGAATAGATTAGCATCAAAAATCACAGGAAACTGACAGTAGCCAACTTACACAGAAGCGGACAATTCTTAATCTGTATAAGTCAATACAATTATGTACTCAAAAACGTACTTACTCTTTGACTACTGCTGAGAAGGCTCTATTCTAAACAACCAAAAATTCGTTGTCATTTTAAGTATCTTGTTTTACTAGCAAATTCCTTTTACTGTTATAATCAACTGAAAATATGTGCTTCATGGCGAATAAAATTCCATTCTGTCGTAGGTTAAATCTTTCTATAAAATAAGAAATAACGATAACATCAGTTGGAGGCTATGAGGAAGGTTATATAGATAGGAGAATTCAAAACAAACTACGTCATCATGATTAGCTACTGCCATCATGATTACCACAGCCATTCCAAACTTATTACCAATACCTTTCACCGTTTCTTAGCTTATTTTGCTACAATACTAATTTTACTGATAAATGCAATTTAAAACAAGAAACAACCAATTAAAAAGTGAGATAAACAAAGAGAAAACCCCTTTCAAAACAACAAAACAAATACTTTTTAAGCGCTTATATCTCTGATTGACGTTGCCCTATCGAATATTGCTTCAGAACCTTTTTTGTAGAGAATTTAGTAAGCCTTTGAATGGTCACCATCCACTTACCACGATTTCCTAACCGTTAGCGAGATATTTACGAAAATATATGAAGATCCGAAAACTTTTCATGTCTATTAATAAAATAATTTGTTTCGCATACTTCCTTAACTCCAAATATAACCAAAATTTAAAAATCTTAGTTGGGATTAATTTCCAAGATGTAGAAAATATTTCAATTGAATCCCGCGATTCTAAGTACTCACAAAAAAATAATTACTTAAAAAAAATTGATTCCACTTTTCTCAGAAATGGATACAGATATCGCCTTAAAAATGGTTTCATTCGTTTTCTTATGTTAAGGAACGTATAAAACAAGTACCTGCAAGCATATAAACTCAAAAACGTAAGCGTTACGATTTTTTTTGCGCGAATTTCGCCCCAAACACTACCTCCTCGTGGGCGGATTCTGCTGGTTAATGAACTTGACCTTCTAAATTAGAAGACAGGTTTTTGTATTAAATTTGATCAAAATCGGGCCATTTTGAGCTTGCTAGAGCGTTACCAGACAAGCATATATATATATATATATATATATATATATATATTCAAATTTGGACCACCTATATTTTCGTGAACTATAGGGTCTGAAACGTGAAAGTTTCAATTAAAAATAAATGAAATTAACCTCAATTAAAAATAAAAGTCCGACTCGCAGGAACTGCGTCATCTTAGCGCGGTTCCGTATATCTCGAACAAGTGGAGTAGATTAGGCATCACAAATAACAGGAAACTGACAGTAGCCAACTTACACAGAAGCGGATAATTCTTAATCCTCATTTTTGAGGAAGGCTGAATAAGTCAATACAATTATGTACTAAAAACGTACTCACTCTACGAATACTTCTCAGGAGGCTCTATTCCAAACAACCGAAAATTCGTTGTCTTTTTAAGTTCCTTGTTTTACTAGCAAATTCGTTTCACTGTAATAATCAACTGTAAATATGTGCTTCATGGCTAATAAAAGTTCATTCTCTCGTGGATTAAATCTTTCTATAAAATAAGAAATAATGATAACTTCAGTTGTAGCAGGAGGAAGGTTATATAGATAGGAGAATTCAAAACAAACCTATGTACACGCCATCATGGTTAGCCACAGCCATTTTGATTTCCACAGCTATTCCTAACGTATTACCTATACCTTATACCGTTTCTTAGCATATTTTACTACAATACTAATTTTACTGAAAAATGCAATTTAAAACAAAAATGTCCGACTCGCAGGAACTGCATCATCTTAGCGCGGTTCCGTTCTTATCCCTAGTCTAATTTGGAAATATTAAAATAGATGCAGTTATTGTTTTGGTTCCATTTTTCTTGAAAGGTCTTGATTTATGATCTAACCTGGATGGGTCGGCCAGCCCAAGAACGGCCACCGCTAGGCAGTTGAAAATTGTTACAAGGTCTTCGAATCTCTCTTGAAGCTATATTTCTAACAATAAATTGTTTTTCTTATTTTACTTAACCTGTTTTATTTTTAAATACATTATCCAACTATAAGCAATTAAAAAATAACAAGGAATAAAAATGGACAAAAAGAACAGTTCGAATAAGCGAAATCAATTACTTTAAAGTTTTAAGCACTTATTTCTCTGATTGACATCGTCTAATCAAAACTTTCAGTAGAACCTTTTTTGTAGAGCATTTAGTAAGCTTTTTAATGGTATTCTTCCGTTTCCCATGATACTCAACCTTTTTCGAGATATTAAGGAAAGTATACAAAGTTACCAAAACTTTTTATTTCTGTTAATAAAATATTTTATTCTAACCCTTCCTTTACTCTAAACGTAACAAAAATTTCAACATATTAGTGTTGATGAAACTCCAACATGCAGAAAATGTTTCAACTGTATCCCATAATTCTAAGTACCAAAAACAAAGACAAAGAACCCTCCCTAGGAAGGACGCTAGGCAGTTGAAAAGCTATATATCTTGGAAATCCATATCTCTAACATTAAATTGTTTTTCTTATTTTTCTTAACCTGTTTTATTTTCAAATACATTATCCAACAATAAGCAATTAAAAAATAACAAGGAATAAAAAACAGACAAAAAGAACAGTTCGAATAAGCGAAATCAATTACTTTAATGTTTTAAGCTCTTATTTCTCCGATTGACATCGCCTAATCAAAACTTTCATTAGAACCTTTTTTTTAGAGCATTTAATAAGATTTCTAATGGTATTCTTCCGTTTACCAAGATTCTCAACCTTTTTCGAGATATTAAGGAAAGTAAACAAAGTTACTAAAACTTTTTATGTCTGTTAATAAAATATTTTATTCTAACCCTTCCTTAACTCCAAACGTAACCAAAATTTCAACATATTAGTTTTGATGAAAGTAGAACATGCAGAAAATGTTTCAACTGAATCCCATGATTCTAAGTACCCAAACCAAAAACGGTATTCAAAAAATATTTTTCCAATTTTCTCGAAAACGGTTAAAGCTATCGCCTTGAAAATGGTTTCATTCGTTTTCCTAGCCCAGGAATCATATAAAACGAGTACTTAGAAGCTTATGAACTCAAAAACGTAAGCGTTACGATTTTTTTTGCGCGAATTTCGCCCCAAACGCCATCTTCCAGTTGGCGGATTTTGCTGGTTAACGACTTGACCTTTCAAATTGGACGAAGGATTTTTGTACCAAATTTCATCAAAATCGGACCATTCGTCTTCTATCTAGAGAGCGAACAGACAAATATATATATATATATATATATATATATATATATATATATATATATAAATAAATATATACATATATATATATATATATATATATATATATATATATATATATATATATATATACAAATTTGAACCACCGTTATTTTCGGTCTCTAGGGGTTCTGAAACGCGAAATTTTCTAGTCGGCACTTCCGGATTGTTTCATTGTATCAACCCTATAAGCGGGGTTCCTCCCTATGGGGGAGGGAGGAACCGCGCTAAAATGTGTAAAGATCCGAAAACTTTTCATGTCTATTAATAAAAAAAATGTTTTCGCATACTTCCTTAACTCCAAATATAACCAACATTTAAATATATCGGGTGGAATTAATTTCCAAGTTGTAGAAAATATTTCAACTGAATCCCGCGATTCTAAGTACCCACAAAAAAATAATGACTTACAAAAACATTGATTCCACTTTTCTCAGGAACGGTTAGAGATATCGCCTTGAAAATGGTTTCATTCGTTTTACTATGTTAAGAAACATATAAAACACCAGTACCTGCAAGCATATAAACTCAAAAACGTAAGCGTTACGAATTTTTTTGCGCGAATTTCGCCATAAACACTATCTTCCAGTAGGCGGATTCTGCTGGCTAACGAACTTGACCTTTCAAATCAGACGACAGATTTTTGTACCAAATTTCATCAAAATCGGAACATTTTTGAGCTTGCTATAGCGCGAACAGACAATCATATATATAAATATATACATATATATATATATATATATATATATATATATATATATATATATATATATATATATATATACAAATTTTAGCCACCTATATTTTCGTGATCTATAGGGTCTGAAACGAGAAAGTTTCCAGTCGGCACGTCCGGATCGCGTCATGAGGTCAACCTCATAAGCGGGTTCTCCCTATGGAGATAGGGAGTAACCGCGCTAAAAGAACCGTTCGAATAAACAAAATCAATTACTTCAATGTTTAAGCACTTATTTCTCCGATTGACATCGCCTAATCAAAAATTGTTTCAGAATCTTCTTTGTAGAACATTTAGTAAGCTTTCGCATGGTAACCCTCCGTTTACCAATATTCCCAACAGTTTTCGAGATATTAGGGAAAGTGTACGAAGTTCCCAAAACTTTTCATGTCTGTTAATAAAATATTTTATTCTAATCCTTCCTTAACTCCAAACGTAACTCAAATTTAACATATTAGTTTTGATGAAATTCGAACATGCGAAAAATGTTTCAACTGAATCCCACGATTTTAAGTACCCAAACCAAAAGCGTTATTCAGCAACTATTTTTCCAATTTTCTCGAAAACGGTTAAAGCTATCGCCTTAAAAATGGTTTCATTCGTTTTGCTAGGCCAAGACGCCTTTAAAAAGAGTACTTGCAAGCATATGAAGTAAGCGGAACGATTTTTTTCGCGCGACATTCATTTCATCAAAATCGGACCATTAGGGGGGCCGGAAATGAGCGAACAGACAAATATATATATAAATTTGAGCCACCGTTATTTTCGGTCTCTAGGGGTTCTGAAACGCAAAATTTTCTAGTCGGCACTTCCGGATTGTTTCATGAGATCAACCTCATAAGCGGGTTTCCTCCCTGCGAAGGGAGGGAGGAACCGCGCTATAACAACCAATTAAAAAGTGAGATAAACAATTAGAAATCCCCTTTCAAAACAAACACTTTTTAAGTTTTAAGCGCTTATATCTCTGATTGACGTTGTCCCATCGAATAATGTTTCAGAACCTTTTAGCGCGGTTCCTCCCTCCCTTCATAGGGAGGAACCCCGCTTATAAGGTTGATGTCATGAAACAATCCGGAAGTGCCGACTAGAAAATTTCGCGTTTCAGAACCCCTAGAGACCGAAAATAACGGTGGTTCAAATTTGTATATATACATATATATATACATATATATATATATATATATATATATATATATATATATATGTGTATATATACCTATATATATATATATATATACCTATATATATATATATATATATATATATATATATATATATATATATATATATATACCTATATTTGTCTGTTCGCGGAATTCTGGTGTCCCTAATGGTTCGATTTTGATGAAATTTGGTACAAAAATCCGTCGTCCAATTTGAAAGGTCAAGTTCGTTATCCAGCAAAATCCACTTACTGGAAGATGGCGTTTGGGGCGAAATTCGCGCAAAAAAAATCGTAATGCTTACGTTTTTGAGTTCATAAGTACTCGTTTATAAAACGGCTTCTTGGGCTAGTAAAACGAATGAAACTATTTTTAAGGCGATAGCATTAACCGTTTCTGAGAGAATCGGAAATAAAAGTTGTTAAATCAAGTTTTTGGTTTGGGTACTTAGAATCATGGGATTCGGTTGAAACATTTTTTGCATGTTTGAATTTCATCAAAACTAACATGTTAAACGTTTGGTTACGTTTGGAGTTAAGGAAGGGTTAGAATAAAATATTTTATGAACAGACATGAAAAGTTTTGGGAACTTCGTATAATTTCATTAATATCTCGAACACGGTTGGGAAATCGTGATAAGCGGATAAAAATTATTTGAAAGCTTAATAAATTATCTACAAAAAAGATTCTGAAACAATTTTTGATTAGGTGATGTCAATCGGAGAAATAAGTGCCTAAACTTTGAAGTAATTGATTTCGTTTATTCGAACGGTTCTTTTTGTCTGTTTTTATCCCTTGTTATTTTTTAATTGCTTATAGTTGGATAATGTATTTGACAATAAAACAGATTAGGTAAAATAAGAAAAACAATTCATTGTTAGAAATATAGCTTGCCAGGAGAAAGAGATTCGATGACGTCTTTTGAATATTTTCATTTGCCTTCATGCTGTTGGTTTTTTTTATTTTATTTTTTAATCGATTTTATTTGTAGAATTATTATTTTAGTAAAAGAACACAGGAATATGTGAACAATTTTGATATTTTCTAATTCATTGAAACGTTTGAAATGAAGTATCGGTAGAAGAGGATTCTAGGGTCTGGCGGACCCGACCAGGTAAAGTCATAAAACCCTTTGAACAAAGGCCGAGGAAAATAGTATCTGTTTCTATTCTAAGCATTTTAAATGACAATAGGGATATGAACAGGAAGCGCGCTAAGATGATGCAGTTCCTGCGAGTCGGATTTTTTTTGTAGAGAATTTAGTAAGCATTCGAATGGTTGCCTTCCACTTACCACGATTTCCCAACCGATATCGAGATATTTACGAAAAGTCCGTCTCGCAGGAACTGCATCATCTTAGCGCGGTTCCGTTCGTATCCCTAGTCTAATTTGGAAAGATAAAAAAAAAAGCAGTTATTATTTTGGTTCCACCAGTCTTTTTTTTTTAATTAATTATTATAATGGCGTGTCAACCCTTAAGGTCACTAACGCCATTCCTGTGTGTAGTAAAGTCTTGAAAGGTCATGAAATACGATCTTACCTGGAAGGGTCGGCTAACACTAGGTCCCGCTAGTTACAAGGTCTTGGAACCTTGGAAATCTATATTTCTAACAATAAATTGTTTTTCTTATTTTACTTAACCAGTTTTATTGTCAAATACATTATCCAACTATAAGCAATTAAAAAATAACAAGGAATAAAATAGACAAAAAGAACCGTTCGAATAAACGAAATCAATTAATTTAAAGTTTTAAGCACTTATTTCTCCGATTGACATCACCTAATTAAAACTTTCTTTAGAACCTTTTTTGTAGAGCATTTAGTAAGCTTTCGAATGGTAATCTTCTGCTTCACAAGATTGTTAACGGTTCTCGAGATACTAACGAAAGTATACAAAGTTACCAAAACTTTTTTTGTCTGTTAATAACATATTTTATTCTAACCCTTCTTTACTCTAAACGTAACAAAAATTTCAACATATTAGTGTTGATGAAATTCGAACATACAGAAAATGTTTCAACTGTATCCCATAATTCTAAGTACCAAAATCAAAGGCAAACAACCCTCCCTAGGAAGGACGCTAGGCAGTTTAAAAGCTGTATCTTGGAAATCCATATCTCTAACATTAAATTGTTTTTCTTATTTTTCTTAACCTGTTTTATTTTCAAATACATTATCCAACTATAAGCAATTAAAAAATAACAAGGAATACAAAACAGACAAAAAGAACAGTTCAAATAAGCGAAATCAATTACTTTAAAGTTTTACGCTCTTATTTCTCCGATTGACATCGCCTAATCAAAACTTTCATTAGAACCTTTTTTTTAGAGCATTTAATAAGCTTTCTAATGGTATTCTTCCGTTTCCCAAGATTCTCAACCTTTTTCGAGATAATAAGGAAAGTATACAAAGTTACTAAAACTTTTTATGTCTGTAAATAAAATATTTTATTCGAACCCTTCCTTAGCTCCAAACGTAACCAAAATTTCAACATATTAGTTTTGATGAAAGTAAAACATGCAGAAAATGTTTCAACTGAATCCCATGATTCTAAGTACCCAAACCAAAAACGTTATTCAAAAACTAGTTTTCCCATTTTCTCAAAAACGGTTAATGCTATCGCCTTGAAAATGGTTTCATTCGTTTTCCTAGCCCAGGAAGCATATAAAACGAGTACTTACAATCTTATGAACTCAAAAACGTAAGCGTTACCAAACACCATCTTCCAGTAGGCGGATTTTGCTAGTTAACGAACTTGACCTTTCAAATTAGACGAAAGATTTTTGTACCAAATTTCATCAAAATCGGACCATTCGTCTGGGAGCTACAGAGCGAACAGACAAATATATATATAAATATATATAAATATATATATATATATATATATATATATATATATATATATATATATATATATACAAATTTGAACCACCGTTATTTTCGGTCTCTAGGGGTTCTGAAACGCGAAATTTTCTAGTCGGCACTTCCGGATTGTTTCATTGTATCAACCTTATAAGCGGGGTTCCTCCCTATGGGGGAGGGAGGAACCGCGCTAAAATGTATGAAGATCCGAAAACTTTTCATGTCTATTAATAAAATAATTTTTTTCGCATACTTCCTTAACTCCAAATATAACCAAAATTTAAACATCTTACTTGGGATTAATTTCAAAGATGTCGAAAATATTTCAATTTAATCCCGCGATTCTAAGTACCCACAAAAAAATAATGACTTAGAAAAACATTGATTCCACTTTTTTCAGAAACAGTCACAGATATCGCCTTAAAAATGGTTTCATCCGTTTTCCTATGTCAAGAAACCTATAAATTAAGTACCTGCAAGCATATGAACTCAAAAACGTAAGCGTTACGATTTTGTTTGCGCGAATTTCGCCGCAAACACTATCTTCCAGTGGGCGGATTCAGCTGGTTAACGAACTTGTCCTTTCAAATTAGACGACAGATTTATGTACCAAATTTCATCAATATCGGACCATTTTTCAGCTTGCTAGAGAGCGAACAGACAAGCATATATATATATATATATATATATATATATATATATATATATATATATACATATATATATATATATATACAGTGGCTCACAGTCAAAATGATGCAAGATATTTACTTTTTAAAAAATATATTTAATACCTAGCCACAATTTTTTCTGAAAAATCTTTGTTTACAAAAATACAGCAGGATCATCAGGCTAGAACATACAATAGTTAAAAATTTATTTGAGATCAAATCGTAAGATTAAACATAAACTTTATAAATTAATATACATTTCTAAGGTCACAGTGAAAATGATGCAAAATGGAAAACGTCCAAAAATCCAAAAATATTTTAAATTTTAGTACTTCTTAGGTAACCCTCCTTTCCAATAGACCGATTTACTTTATTTTTACAACACTTCTTTCTCATGAGATACCCACGACGTATACCGCGTTTCGTTAGAATACAGCACCGGTATGCGTATATTAGTACTTTAGGTCCGGAGTAAACCTCCTTTCCAGATAACCTGATTTAGTTTATTTTTGCAACCCATTTTTCTCTGTTGATTACCACCACGAATATCGAGTTTCGTTAAAATGTAACACAAATTACGGCTGGTAGTGGCAATTGGTAATGTGGGTCCGGAGTAAACCCCCCCTCCTAATGAACCGATTTAGTTTATTTTTACAACGTATTTCTCTCTTTAGATCAACATAACGAATACCGAGTTTCGTTGAAATATAACAAAAACTACGGCTGGCATTGTCAAATTAGTGTTTCGGGTCCGGGGTAAACCCCCCCTCCGTGTGGACCGATTTTGGTGGTTAGCGAACTCGTCCAATCGTTTGCTAATTGAACGCTATATACCACGTTTCGTGAAGAAAAAACAAAAACTCTGGACGCTGTCGTGTTAGCAGACACACACACACACACATATATATATATATATATATATATATATATATATATATATATATACAGATATATATAAATTTTAACGGGGATCATTTTCGATGTCTACTAGATAGGATCGATAAAGATTTGAAGAAATTTTTTAAAAATTCCGTCATGAGTGCAACCTCAATAGCTACTTCCCTTCGGAGGAAAGTGCTAAAACGTACTGCTGGTAGTGGCAAATTGGTAATTCAGCCCCCCTACTAATGAACCGATTTATTTTATTTTTGAAAAACATCTTTTTCTTTAGATACCCACGAAATTAGTAATTTGGGTGGGGATAAACCCCCTTTCTAAGGCTGCGTGGACCCCCCTTTCTAGGTGGTGAGGACATTGTACCCCTATTTCTCCCGATCCGATCCAATCCAATTTCGTTTGACCGACAACGGTCGATGTGAGTGCCTTTATTGGTCCCGATCCGATCCGATCTAGTCCTAGCTCGTCAGTAATGAACTCTTAGTGAAGTAAAAATGAGTAATTAATTCAAAAAATAGCACCTAATAAGCATAGAAACCTTCGATTACCTTGTTAGAGATATAAAGTAAGAGTTGTGAGGCCAAACAATCTTCCGGAAGTATATCAGTACGGAAAAAATAAATCTGAGTGTAACAGTTAATTTTTAACTGTTAGACTACGATAAGAGAAGTATTAGTATTCATATTTTAATATTATTTGTAAGAAAGTTAGCTAGAAGGTTGGAAAGTTATAAACATTGGAAGGTTATAAACATTGGATGGTTATATTTATCGGTGGCCACCGGATTGGATTGGATCGGGTCAGGTCGGGACCAATGCAGGCACCATTATTGAGATGAATGTGTTTGTTTTTCTTCCAGCAGTCGGTAACTACCGGATCGCATCGGAACGGGACCAATGTAGGTGCCCCAGAATGAACTGATTTAATTTCAGCATAAATATGCTTTAGTGATGACTAAACTGAAAAAAAAGTCACAAAAAAGTGTCCGCTGACGTCCGTTCGATAAACGATAATTGATTTCGTTTATTCGACGGTTCTTTTTGTTTGTTTTTATTTCCTGTTATTTTTTTTATTGCACCTAGTAGGAGAATGTATTTGTCAATACAACAGGATAAGTAAAATAAGAAAAACAAATATTGTTAAATAATGTAGCTTTCCAAGAGAGATATTCGAGACGCCTCGTGAATATTTTTTTTTCTCTATTTACCCCACTTTCTAATTGTTTTGCATTTACCAGTAAACTGCTAACAGCCTGAGCAGCCGATGCACCAAAAAAAAAAGCAAAAAAAAAAAAAAAAAAAAAAAAAAAGCAACTGTAAAACGAATATTCTAGTAAAACAAGATAAGAAAATGGGAAAGAAATTTATAATTTTTCACAAAAGATCTAAACAAACTAATAACTGTATCTATTCCTCTTTTTTTGTCTCTGTTTACCTTAGTTTTTAATTGTTTTTTTTTCGGTTCGCCTTAGTTTTTAATTGGTTGCTGTTATTTTGATTGCATTTTTTTCAATAAAACATGACAAGTAATTGAGAAGCGTGTTTGTATTGAGAGTCTTGCTTTCGATTGAGGAATTTCCGCTTCTAATCTGTGGGTGTTAACAATTTTCATGAAATATATATATAAAATGTTTAGTTCTATTTTAAGCTTTCCAAATGACACTATGGATGAGAACTGATGCGTCTTAAGATGGCGCAGTTCCTGCGAGTCGGACAATCAGTGCAAAGGTTTAGCTGCCTGCTGTAGGAGAATAAATGCTGAAAATGTAAACATTCTCCGTGTAGAGTCAGACATCTGCCCGGGTCGAGGTAATAGGCTGGCTTCAGGTAGACTTTTATTGCGCTTCCTAAATCAAGATGCATCCTAGGAGAGCTGACAGATATTTTACCTGTAGGAAGTCACGCAGCCAAATGCTATAGTAGAAATATAATTATATTTTGTGGTTGTGTAAACCGAATGGAATTAATAACTTGATATTATCATTACGATTAACCGATTTTATTTATTTGCTTAAGTCTTCTAATCGCAATAGTTTTTTTTTATGTATGCGCCAGTGTGTAAGCATAATACATTTTTGTTTCATCCGTTTATTCATAATGAATTACGGGGGATCATTTTCAATATATAGTAGGCAGGATCGATCCTTGGTGCAGTTTCACATATTTTCTGAATAGAGTAAGGACCGAGACCAATTCATTCTAGGATGGCATTTTACTGCTAAAGAATATGTCAAATCGAAAAAATCGGCGATATAAACTAGTTTTAGAATTCATTTGTTACAAGAATCTGTTAGACAAAATATGGCATTCTATTGGAAATTCCAAAGTTAGTAGAATTGATAGCATATTTTAAAAAAAAGGTTCATAATAATTCTGATTCAAAATATATAAGATATCTTATATTATGCATATAATATAGATATAATATATATGCATATTATGCATTGCTTCGGAATGTGTTTAAAAAAATCATTTAATTAATACATTCGACTTATGTATTTTTTTTGGTGTGATGTTATACTAAAACGTATAATTTTTTAGTTTTAATAAGTTTATGGATTTATTTGTGAATTATCCTTCAGCCTGTAGTTTATATGAAATAGGATGATCCAATTTTGTCTACTTATGAATTATCAACGTTTTAAGTGTAGGCTTCCTTCTTATAACATTAAGTGACAGTTTTTGTCATTTTAAATTTTGTTTCTATCGCTTATACTAGCCCTGTGGTTAAGCTATTGCAATTTTAAACCAATGATTTGTTCCCATCAGTTTATTTGTATTACATTTTGCCCTTTAGTATTGATATATTTTTATGAGACAGCATGCTCTGCTGCTGTATAAATAAAGATATTTTATTACTTTTTTCATTTTTAGTTTGGCCTGAGAGACAACTACCTAGGAATTTGAATGAAGACTGAAAACAACAAAGGAAACATGAGCTTTGACGGTCTCATGTTTGGGTAGCCACAGCATAGTAAGGTGGCAGCAGTGTGATTTTAAAATGTATATTTGTGATATTTTCTTGTGAGTGTACATTTGTGTATGCTAAAAACTCAATCAATTACAGGAGGGGTCTGCCCGTGGTCTATTGGCTAACGCCTTAGTTTCCCATGCGGGAGATGGTGGGTTCGATTCCCAGCGGCGGCAGGAATTTTCTCATCTCAGGGCGCGTTAAGAAAATTCCTCACTGTCTCTGGACGTCGGCGCTAATGGCCTAGATGTCGATGCGCCGTAAAAAAGAAAAAAATTACAGGATTTATTTTAATTGTTATTTTCGCCTACCTTTACCTTATCAACATCTTCTAATTATATTATTTAAGACCCTTCGAAATAAAAATAAAAAATGCGACGGAAAAATGAATCTTCTATAAAAGGCTGAGAACTTGAAAAAATATATACAAGATACTAAGAATTTCAGTTCACTAGTGATGGCGTTTGTATGAAGCTAATTAAAAGTTTGATTTGATTTCTTATTCATTGGAGAGCCTAATGATGGAAAGGAAAAACCAATTGAAGGTAAATAAAACTCACAGGTTATTAACTTAATTAACCAATTTACTAAAAATGTACAAAATCACTGGTAAAATCGGAGGGTTGATTGAGATGGCACGAGGTTTGTTTTCTTCAATACACGTAGCTTCCGTCAGGACCTTGAGCTTGTTGAGGTGATCCACCACCACCACCATTAGTGGGGGGAAGGTAGTTCGAGCTTGGACCACTTGGGCCACCTGGAATAAAATAAATAAATTGTTGAAATAGTCATACTTTTCTAGATTCAAAGTAGCTAAATTTCAATATTCTTAAAAAAGTATATATTTGCATTGGCAAAATTTACCTCCGCTAGGTCCTGCTCCCGGATATCCACCGGGGCCTCCTCCTTGAGCTCCTCCTCCATTTCCAAACCCTGGGCCTCCAGCACCAGGAGGAACGTATCCATTGGAGGGTCTTCCACCACCATTACCGCCTGGTCGTCCACTTGGGTATCCACCATTTCCTCCTCCATTACCACCTGGTCGTCCACTTGGGTATCCACCAGCACCGCCTCCATTTCCACCTGGTCCACCGCTTGGATAACCACCATTTCCTCCTCCATTACCACCTGGTCGTCCACTTGGGTATCCACCAGCACCGCCTCCATTTCCTCCTGGCCCACCGCTTGGATATCCACCATTTCCTCCTCCGTTGCCTCCTGGCCGTCCACTTGGGTATCCACCAGCTCCACCGCCGTTACCACCGGGTCCTCCGCTTGGATATCCACCGTTTCCACCAGCACTTGGGTATCCTCCATTGCCACCGGGTGCTCCGCTTGGATATCCTCCATTGCCTCCTGGTCCTCCGCTTGGATATCCCCCATTGCCTCCACCGTTGGAGTAGCCTCCGTTGCCTAAAATTCATGTTGAATTTAATAGAGGCACTTTATATTTAATAATGGAACTTTGCACAAAAAGAAAACCTTCGTTTAGTACCTCCTGGACGGCCACCAAAACCGTTTCCACCAGCACTTGGAGCACCATATCCAGTAGAGGGCCGACCACCTCCATTACCGCCACCAGGGGCTCCATACCCGTTAGATGGCCTTCCTCCGCCATTTCCGCCTTGAGTAGGTGGTAGGTACCCATTGCTAGGACCGGCACCTCCTGGACCTAAAGTAGGGAGCATTTTAGTTGATCTTATGAGATGATAAAAGTGAAAAATTGTATTGAAATTGTCTTACCTCCAGGAAATCCACCTCCTGGTGCTCCACCGCCTGGTGCGCCGTACGATGGGCTAGGTGCACCACCACCAGGTGCTCCGAATGATGGGCCTTGGCCACCACCGTTTGGAGCTCCATAGGATCCACCTGGAGCTCCTCCTGTTGGAGCACCATAAGAACCACCAGGAGCACCTCCACCATTAGGAGCTCCATAGGAACCACCAGGGGCTCCTCCAGGCCCGGCTGGTCCACCTCCGTTCGTCGGTGGGAGGTATCCTCGTTCTAGTCCCTCTGTTACATGAAGTTTAAAGCCATTAATAATGTTGCAAAAGTAAAAAAACAGTAGAATTTTCCACTACCGTTTAACAATTTTACCAGCAATATTCTCCTTTTGATAAAATTAGCAAACATATATATTTTTTAAATTTTATTTATTATTTTTTTGTGTCCTGAAAGAATACGCTTTACTCACCTAATCTTGCTCGTTTTTGCCTAGCATGCTCCCCAGAAACCTGGAAGACGCAAAATGCAAGGGTTGCTGCAAGCTGAAACATCATGGGTAGTTTCATTAGTGGTTTGTTGTTGACAGGTACATAAATACTTTTAAAAATAATTTAAGATGAAATGGTTAAAGGAAAGAAAAGTTACTAAAAAAAAAAATGATGGTTCATCCATTTTTAGGCCTTTTATTACTGTCTGCTTCAGTAGCAAGTAATAGTAAAATTTTTTTTGAGAAAATTCCCGTCGCCGGTGGGGATTGAACCCACCATCTCCCGCTTATGAATCCAGCGCGCTAGCCACAAGACCACGGGAGACCCCAGTAAAATTTATTATCTAAATAATTAATTTAGCACTCATTAATCCTATATAGTCAACATTTTCTGATTACGCATGCAGGTTGGACTGGTAACTCCTACGCTCGAAATGATGCGAAGAGATGAAGATAGTAAAACAGGGATTTCGTTTGGTCGAAAACCATCTAAAGATTAGTCTCAGTTATAAACACTCCAACATTTAACATCTGGTGCCAGAGTTTCAATATATGAATGGTATCAAATTTTAAGGAATTTTGTGAAACATAATAAATAGCCTTTTACATTCTTTATCAAGTGCTACCAAAGGCTCAGAGTAGAGGAGAAAGTATCATAAGAAACTTATGCATAGAGGAGGAAAAATGAATTAAAAATTCAATATTCATTACATTTCAGTATTAGTAGTAGTATTTAAGTAGTCTATCTTCATTTGAATAATGTACTAAATACTGACAGACAGGAAATTATGTTCGTAAACAGGTAAAACACTTGCTTGTTTCAGAAAGAACTTGTTTATCCATTTGTAACGAATTCCATTAAACTACTAAACTTTCTTTTATTCTACTATTACAAGGAATGTTTATAAAAATGAAGTTAAACAAAAAGAATTATTGCCTTGATAGTTTTTATAAACCTGTGATGTCTTAAAGGAAGAAGCGTGACAAATGTGCTGAGTTTAACGCTCTTGTGGTCCCATAACACTTGATAGAGAGCAGTAAAGGTTTATAGGCAATAAGACGGTGTGTATAGGATTGTATCTTCCAGACACGCAACCTCTTTCTTCAAATCCATTACTTATTCAAACAAAAACTCTCTTAGAATTGGTTTTAGACCTCAAAACTACCTAAAATTCTATTGAGACTAAAATAAAGGAAGACCCAGCTTTAGCTGATTTTTCTATCTGCACGATATTCCCTAAACAAATGATTCAGCCTTGTCTATGTATGACTTGAATGTGATGGACATCAATTTTCCTCAAGGATAATTTATGAGATTAAGGTTCGCCTGACGTTATTAGAAAATGATTTCTATTGAGAAATAATTTCACTAAAAAGAAGTATATTTTTCGCCTTAGGCAATTTCCATTTTTTCATATCTAACTGTTACGAAAATTCAATGAACTTAAACAAGAATCACCCCCCCCCCCAAACATCGAGTTAGTTCATCACTTGAGAATTCAGTTCATGAATATAGCAAAACAAAAAAAAAATAATAATAATAAATATCCTTCCAATTTCTAGAGAATAAATGAGAAAATTTTCACATGGTGAGAAAACAAATTACATCCATGCCATCGAAACTATATTTTAAGCGAAAACCGCTCATATAAATAGTATTATTTGAGTAATGCATTGATGAGTAACCCATGAATGTGCCTTACCTTATTACTCGTGCCTGTATCTCTAGTAATTCTACATTCAAAAGTTTTGGATACAATCCATTGAAGGAGGACAAATTTTCGGAAATTATCATGTGTGAGACTTTAAATTTCTATCATAAATTCAGTGCCACAGAAACCGAATGCCTTTACGTGCGAGTTAATGAACTATTTTCATAGTTTTTGAGATTGATCCCACAATCAAAATAAATGTTCCTCTAATATTAAACGAGTATTAGCATACCTTTGAATTGCATTCCCCTAAAGCCCCACATGTAAAAATAAAATTATATTGTGTTTGGATCCAATGACTTTTTGCTTATTCCCTATTCGTACAAACTAGAAGAAAAGAGCAAGATGGTACAAGAACTAAGATAAAGTAGCTGACAAAATTTGAATGTTAGGCGAATGGCACGTATTAATAATAAAACTATACCCAGTTTCAAGTTAATACTGTAACTCTGAAGCATATTTTCAGGAAACCACTTTAATATACACATTTACGTAAACGATTGTGTAGGAGACTCTCTAATTAGTTCTAGTAATTTTTAATAAAAGAGGCATTGTATTGTGTAAAATGGTAGTTCTGGTTCAGGATCAAACTCATGACGACCGAATCATTCTCGACATAGGTGTATATGAGAGGGGGCTAAGGGGGCCGCAGCCACCCCCTCAGAAATTTTGATTTCATCGGTAAAAATGTGTTACGAAAAACTCATAAATAAATAAAAAAATATCACTTAGCTCAGAAAAAAACAATTTCTTTGGGGTTTAATAGCGATTTAGTTGGGTTATTCGAAGTTCTAGGTTGTTAGTATTCCATACCCCCCCCCCCCGAATTTATTTCTTATTTCACCGGTGATTCTCGATAACTTGAGAAAGGATGCATTTTGTAAGCCAACGGGTTTGTTGTAAGGTGAGTAATTTCCCAGATTAAGGCTTGTAATATTTAATTTATTCTCTATGGTTATGAATAATTTTAATCGAATTCTACAATTCTAATTTCTTGAAAACCAAGCTGAGAAATTCTCATTTAGTATGAGTTAACATTGAAAATCGCGGCTTACTTTTTACTTTCGAACGTTTTAATTCAACTTTTACTTTCCGCCTGGAAACTGGGGACTTTAGGAGTCTTACCCCATTCTACTATTGTGCAATATAAAGTCAGAAATATGGGAAACTTTCAAACTTTACTTGGAGAAATGGATGAAGGGGTAGCGTTAAGCCTAAAATACAGGGGTAGCTAGTTGCCTTGGTAGTACTCACCGTGAGTGTGTACCTCCTGAGGACTGCCATCTCTGATTTGGCTTAGCCCCAGTCGGTGGATATATACCATCCTCCCCACCATCGCCTGGGGGGAAAGCAAGGACGGAACCTCCCCTCCATCCCCTCACACCCCTTCCGAGACACACTCACACATACACACATTCACAACTTTGTGTAATATACAGGGATGAGTATACAGAGATTATGGCCTTCCTGACTATACTCGACGTACAAATTGTAGTATAGAATCTGGATATGTATAAAAAAAAAAAAAATCGTTAAAAGATGCAACGCATTGTATTTTTTAATTATTATTTTTCTCAGAAATACACACTATAAAAAATAGGTTACTATCTTGAAAATCCAAGATTTTCTGGTTAACTCAGGAATTCAGTAATCACACATATGTTTCCGATTTACTGTTTTTTTTTTCTACTTTAGAGGTGCTCTATAAGTGCAGTCGTAGAAAAATATGCTAAATACGCTACTTTAAAAGATGATATTGACATCAGATAAATCCGGAACTCACATATCACAAGATTGGCTAAAACACTGTTTAAAAACAGACATAAAATTAAGACAAAATAAAACCACAATCAAAATCTGGCACGTTAATACATTTTCTTTAGTCTTAGCCTTAGAATTGGACACTCACTTTTATTTATTTATTTATTCATTATGAGCTACGCAACTTTAGCGATAAGCTCATGATCAGAAAAATCTCTGTCTAGTCAAGAAAAAAAGAGAAAAAAAAGTAAAAAGAAAAAAAAAAAAAAAAAAAACATAGAACAAAACGAAGACAAGAACAACCAGAACAATTTAATAATAATTTGAGTGAATTTTCACTGATGTGTGCAAATATTCGCGCATACATATGGGTTATAATGTATGCCTATATATCATATCCATACAATACTCATACATAATTTTTAAGTATGTTCATACATCAAAAAATAAAAGTACGTCACGCAGGAGCTGCATAACTAAGCACTTTCCTCAGAATTTGGGTAGTGTAGACTGCTTTCCAGAACAATTTGCTTAAAATATCCTACATAAATAAGATAAAAACATGAATAGTTCTCTTTTAAATTTGTAATGAGTAACTGATCAATTATTAATTTGCTTCCAGAGTTATGTTTACACATGGTACCTATTACACTACGTAATAAATACAAAAAACCTCATATTATCGCATTTTGATCTAACGCAGGAACAGGATTCAGTCACTCTAGTGGTAGAAAGTGCTCCTTGTGGCGGCTTTGTGAACCTACGTCTGGCGGGCTTTTCTATTGAAATATATTACAAATTAAACCCCCGCTTTCCGATTGACCGATTCAGCTCATTTTTACAACACTTCTTTCTCATGAGTTACCCACGACGTATACCGCGTTTCATTACAATACAGCAGAAATTACGACCGGTATGAGTATATTAGGAATTTGGGTCAGGAGTAAACCCCCCCTTCTAATGAACCGATTTAGTTTATTTTTACAACACATATTTACCTGTAGATTACCAGTACGAATACCGAGTTTCGTCGAAATTTACCAAAAATCACGGCTGGTACTGGCGAATTGGTATTGTGGGTCCGGAGTAAACCCCCCTCCTAATGAACCGATTTAGTTTATTTTTACAACACATATTTACCTGTGGATTACCACTACGAATACCGAGTTTCGTCGAAATTTACCAATAATCACGGCTGGTAGTGGCGAATTGGTATTGTGGGTCCTGAGTAAACCCCCCCTTCTAATGAACCGATTTAGTTCATTTTTATATCTCACTTTTCTCTCTATATTACCACTACGAATACCAAGTTTCGTTGAAATATAACAAATATTACGGCTGACATAGTCAAATTAGTGTTTTGGGTTCGGGGTAAACCCCCCCTTCCGGTGGACCGACTTTGGTGGTTAACAAACTCGTTCAATCGTTTGCTAATTGAATGCTATATACCAAGTTTCGTGACGAAAAAACAAAAACTCTGGCCGCTATCGTGTTAACAGACATATATATATATATATATATATATATATATATATATATATATATATATATATATATAAATTTTAACGGGGGTCATTTTCGGTGTCTACTAGGTAGGATCGATAAAGATTTGAAGAAATTTTTCAAAAATTCCGTCATGAGTCCAACCTCAATAGCTAGTTTCCTTCGGAGGAAAGTGCTAAAATGAAATCAAGTAAAAAAAAAGAAAAAAAAAAGTAAAATATAAAACTAAGTAGTTCACATTAAAAGATAAGAAAATGGCTAATATATAAACAAATAATAAAAATGATTCTGCAGTCTCTGATTAACTAAAAAAAAATAAATAAAAAAATAATAATAATACAAGAAAAAAAAAGAGAAAGGAGGAAATAAAAAAGAAGAAAAAATATTATATACTCACTTTTATTATTATTATTATTTATTTGTATGCACCAGTATGTCAGTATATGCTCGATTGTGAGTTCACTCACTATTAACACATTCGCACTGAATGCTAAGACAGGAGGCCCGGTGGCCGTGAGTGCTAAGGCGTATGCAGTCCGTTGCTAAGGTTTTGGGTTCGATTCCCACTAGGGATGATGGATTTCTTTGGAAAAAAAAGAAAAGGCATCAGCCCTGTCCTCGCTAGAAAAGGGTGGTAACCTATAGATAACCCGTTCTAAATTTTGTTGTCAATAATAAATTAAATTTAAAAATTTAAATAAATAATGCTAAGACAGGGCAGACCCATGTCCTCACCTTATAACGATGCCTTGAAAACACGTACTGAAAGACTGCAAAAGACGAGACGATTTACTTGTGCTACAAGATTAATACATTACTCGCAGAAAATTGCCCTCACATCTACACTATATTAAATTACTTAAATAACACTAATTTATACAGAAAAACATAGCCAATTTTTTTTCGGCTCCTCGCGCTTTAAATTTTAATTGTTAATTTTAATATTTTATTTATTTAATTTTATTTAAGAGCCTAATTTATTCATTCAATAATATAATTTATTTATTTAATAGTGTAGTTAATTTGGTGATGCAGAATCTCCAGAAAAAAAATGGACCAGATCGGTGACCCCACCACTGTATACTCCACTTGTAAGTGAGTACTGTGCTAATAATATAGGCTAAGGTAAGTAATATTAAAATCAAATTTAAATTAATTTTATTAAAGCTTAAGAAACTATTTTCTAGGATGGAAACAAAGGAGGCGTTAACGTTCTTAACGCTGAGATAAATTTCTTCAGCTATAGTTTCAGCCTCGAGGCAGCATCGCAAGAGTTAATGCCATACACTCTATATCCTGTCCGGTAGTGGTCAGAAGGTCTTGCGGGCCAAGTATCCAATGGCCCCGTCCTCAAGCTTGACCATTTTAATTTCGGACTAGTCTGTTAGATCATTAGGATTACATTAAAAAAGCGCGACTTGCAGGAACTGCGCCTTCTAAGCGCGTTTCCGTTCCTATTTGCAAGTGTGATTTAGAAAGCTTAAAACTGAAACAGCTGCTGTTATGTTATTGATCTTTCGTGAACGATGTGACACACGTAAAATGATATCTCAAAGAGACGCAAGATTTTTGCCACCACAAGAGCAAACTAACAGTATGCTAAGCGGACCCTTCACAATTGTGCTCTAAAAAAATAGTATTACGAATATGATTCCCATTTAGTTAGGGTGTTATACTAAAACATTCATTTTAGATTTAAATGAAATTTAGAAGGAAAAAAAATAAATAAAAACTAAGGCAATCAGGGACAAAAAAAAACACAACCAAATTTCAGGCACCGATTTCCCCGAATGAGATCGCTTTTCGGAAAATATTTCAGAACCGTTTTTGTGTGGTTTCTAAAGGTTACAGATGTCCCCAAACGATTTCCCAAGGCGTTTTATGATAATAATCGAAAATAGTATATTTTTTTTCTAATACATTTATAGATCCAAAATTATCCAAATGTTAAATATCTTACTATGGATGTATATAAATAAATATATATATATATATATGTATATATATATATATATATATATATATGTATACATATAAAATCATATATATGAATGTGGAATATATATATATATATATATATATATATGTGTATACATATATATATATATATATATATATATATATATATATATATATATATATATATGGTTACGTTGACGATTTTAAGTTTTAACATAAAAGTGTATTTTTTTGTATTGGGTATTTTTTTTTATACTCAATATTCTCAAATATCATTCTATATTAATTATAAATTGTACTCCTCGAATGTCATAAACAAACAACATTTTTCATAAATAACTAGTTTTACTTATTAAAATTACAACTCCTCTGTCCCCTCTAGGTTCCTACGTTCACAGGGTGGTGACCATGACCCAGTGTGGTTGATATTGCCCTTTTAAGGAAAAACAATTTTAATTACTAATTATAAATTAAAAAAAAAACAATGGTATTGTGCTCCCAGATATATGTACAAATGGAAATTGAACTGTTAAAAATTAAATAAAACATATCAGCAACAATTTTATTTATTTTTGGTTGATTTCGAATGGATTGACCTTATATAAATATAAATAAATAATATATATATATATATATATATATATATATATATATATATATATATATATATATATATTTCGGTATGTGTAGGTTATTCATTTACAACAAAAAAAAAAAAAAAGGCAGCCCCGTAACAGGCCACGAGGGGCAGATACTATAGAGGTATCTGATTCATGACCATACGTCACAGTAGGGAGATAGTGTGGCCAGTACTATGCCCCGGCCGCCTTATTTTCCCCTTTGTTTCTTCGACTGCTAGGGTCATAAGCACCAAGGTACACATTAATAAATTAATTAAAGGCTGGGTTGGCCTAGGGACGGCCAGGGAGGCCGAATCCAACCCATGAACGAAGACACTAGAAGATAAATCTCTTTAGTGCTTGCGCGGGATTCGAACTCAGGTCTTCTAGCTTGTTAGTCCAGTGCTCTACAACAGAGCTAACCTCACCCCCGTTATTTATTTACACCTTCCTTTTAATGAAAACTTACACGAAGAACCAGACATTCATATTAACATTGTTAGTATTGTGATGAAAATTTATGAACTCAAATCAAAAATTATTTTCAATTTTTATTAGCTATCCATAAATATATGAACGAATCGAGCTATATGATCAGCACATTCAGTTCGCGCAACTGTAGTTCTAATAACCATAGTTTTAATCAATGATTCTCCTTGAACTAATTACACGGAGTAAATACTGTGAGCAATAGTCGTTAACAATTAAATATGAAGTCCTTTTTGATCGGAGAACCTTCTTTTCATCGCCCTGAACAAGAAAATTTTCTTAGTTTTTATTTTTATTTTTGGGGAATATTTTCTTAAACAACCTTTGATTCAACCTTAAAAAGAATATAATTATTTTTCATAATGGTGTAATTTGTAGAGAAACAAGTCATTCACTACCAATAGGTACGAAACCCCTTTATGAATTTGAGCTCATGACGTAATCCGAAAGTGCCAACTATAAAATTTCACGTTTCGGAACATATATATATATATATATATATATATATATATATATATATATATCTTGACATTGATTTGGCTGGACGGTGGTGGTACTGCATCCAAATAGGAAAACCAACAAACTCCAAGGTCTCCACCACAAATGATTTATTTTATTCACCCACAAAGCATGCTTTCGGAGTCTACAGCTCCATCCTCAGTGCTTCTACAGCATAGAAAAACAAAAAATATATAATCTTTAACACCGGAGAACAAGCTTATCAAATAAATTTGAATTGTCAGAAACCATTTAAAAACAATCAATGCAATCATAAAAACAATTAAATCCTAAAATACAAAACACGTAATCAACCACACAAGCATTCATACTAAAATATACATTAAAAACAGCAAAATACACACTTTCTGTCCAAGCACACGTAAGAAAAATAAATAAATAAGTACATAAATAAAAAACACACCAGTATATCACAAGTTAAAAATAAAAATAAAACCTAATGCTGAGGTACCCACCCAGTTCTTCACTGCAGGCGGTTCACCCGTAGACTGAGGTCTCTTCTTGGGAACTCTCCGAGCCGGGATAATCCTTCTTCAGTCCCGTATTTCAAACGCCATGTATCCGTCCTCGTATTGAGATTTTTACCTTTATTTATTAGTTTATCTAATTTAATCTCAATCCCTTCTAGTACGTTCATCTTATACCCCTTTTTAACATTGTGCAACAAATATATATATATATATATATATATATATATATATATATATATATATATATATATATATATATATGTCTTCTCGCTCTCTTACAGGCTCAAAAATGTTTCCGTTTTAATGACATTGGTAAAAAAATACATTGTCTACTTTAAAAAGTCAAGCTCCTTAAGAAGCATAAGCTGCTGTTGGTTTATGGACGAAATTCGTGCGAAAAAAGTTTGGGACTTACGGCTTTTTGTTTGTCCGCTTCGAGATACACTTTCTATAGGTTCTCTAAGGTAGAAAAAACAATGAAACCATTTTGTCGATTTTTGTAACATTTATCGAGAAAAATGGATAAAACTAAGTTTTCTGGCTATTTTTCGGTTTGGGTTCTTAGAATCATTTGATTTGGTATAAATATTGCTTACAAGTTTAAAGTTTATCTAAGTTTGATGTTTGGAGTAAGGGAAGTATTGGAAAAAATTACTTTTTTTTAAAACTGTTATTTCAATTTCAGTGCTGGTGTAGACTCCAAGTGCCGTTGGCATAATAAATTTCTGGGAGGAATCAGCAAAGGTTTAGAAGTTTATAAGCCAACAAAATAACTTACTGTATTTTATGTGGTACTCCTATGAGAAATTAGAGCCTTCTGCTCAAATTCAGTCACATAAATATGCTTTAGGTCCACCCGACCTATGTGATGTACTGTATAACATACAGTCTTCTTTTTCGTACATGGCCACCGCGCATGCGGGAACACTAGCGGCACTTCTTTGTGACACTTTTTGTAACTTTTTTTTCAGTTTGGTCATCGCTAAAGCATATTTATGCTAATATAAAAAGGAATTTAAAGCGGATTGATGGTATTCTTGGGCTATGAATAACATTTTCTTGGGGGTGAATGGGTTCCTGAACCATTTGGAGAATATGTGAGTCTCTACTATGCTTGCTTTGCACATGGAGTTGCTTTGGCAAAAGTTTGGTTATGGCAATTCACGTAAAATTGTAGTTTCTTTATCTTTAATATTGCCCTGGATATTTGTTTACAATGGTTTGGAACTATTACAAAAATCAGTCTTTATTTGGAGAAGGTCCATTCTTAATACTGGGCTGTACATAGTTTGATATCATTATGTAAAATTTATGCTTCTAATAATTATCGAATATTATGATAGAAGTCTTTACATACGATAGCTGCTCGATTTTATTGCCCTTTGTATTAAAATTACCCTCTTTAATTCAAAATAGTTTTTTAGACAAGATTTCTTATTTTTTTTTTATAAATAAGCTTTTTCTTAAAAAGTTTTATCAGTCAAGATGATTGACGATCTTGCCAAGTTTCCTAATTTTTGATCATACGTTTCTTGTTGCATCAGTTGAAGAGACGCCAGCTATAAATATTTTGATAGTACCAAATGTAATAATTTTTAATTTCCGAGTATACATATTTTTGAGTATGGGAAAAATGTTTAAATAACAATAAACAAAGAGTAAAACAATTTAAATACTTCGAGAAAGTAAAATAAGACAGTTTAGCTAAACGTGCGAACATTTGTAATGAAGCAATTGTATAAAAAAATTTACCATGAAGGGAGGTTAACAAATAAAAAACAAACGGAGCATGAAAAAAGGATAATTGCAAAGAAGTAATAAAATTTCAATTACTCATTGCATGAGAGCTATAAACTAAAACTACCGACGTACAGTTTTTACATTCTCCCGTCACTATGAGAAGACAGAACTCGATCTAGATTTGAACCTGCACTATTTTACAAGATTGAATTTCGAATATACATAACATAAATAAAGATTAGTTATTAAAAAACATTTACTTCATTATAAGATTAAAAGTATAATTTGTGTCGAGTCTGTGATGTAGAAGGAAGCTCTGGTTGAGTTCTTATTGTAATGAATTTATGCATAATATGACTCAGGATATTTTAAGATTGTAAGAACTTAAGAAGATGGGAAATAATTATTCATAATAAAATAAACATTGCAGGTCTTATGAAATTAATGAATTATCTTTTATATTATTTTCAGGAGAATAGTAACTTGTGTTTATGTTTTTCCAGAGCTCAATTATGCAATCAAAACCAATAACTCAATTTTGTTTAATAATCTATATATGAGCATTCACATCTGAATCGATTCGCTCAAACCATCCAATTACATTTATACATGCAAATATACAATTGAAATTATAGGGGAAGGTGTTGTACCGCTGACTACGTTGAGTTGTTTTTTTTTTCATCATTTAATATTTATGTTTTTGAGCTACAAATATTTAAAAATTAGTTATCAGTTTTGCTTAAATTGTTCATAAATAATTTAAATAAGTTCAAACTGAGTTTATTAATCCTCAGTGTAACAGTTCAAACCTATCGCCCCTTATCGTTAAACCTGAAGTTGTAAGGCCCCATCCAATTTCGCAGCCAAGAAAAATGTCTAATATGCTGGCCTAAAGGGAATCAACATATTCTGACAGACATTCATGAATAGCAAATTATTGAAGTCGACAAAAATCAAAAGCACCGCCCTAAACGCAACACACCACATACAAATAAACCCCTTCCTAAAATATCGTAAATAAGAACAAAATTCGTCCTAATGACAGTTCAGAACCTGATACTGACACCGACATTTATTCGGGTGAAAGTGACTTTGATCAGTCAGATAAATGCCATGGTAAAATTACAATTAAAAAAAACTATTAGGTACATATTTTGTCGCAGAGATCTGTGGTTTTAAATGTTCAATGTTTAAGATCCAATATTTGAAAAAACGAACTTCAAGTGGCAAGTTTACAAGAGACGATGGAAATTTTCATGATATTGATATAGATGACATTGTGGCTAAATTTCCCTACCCTACTACATATTGCTAGTGGATCTCCTTGACAGTTAAAACTGTAGCGGTTATCAGATAACGCAAAAACAACACATGTTAAAAATAATTTAAAATCATTCTAGTTTAACCTCTGCACTTAGAAGGGTTAACCAAAAACCCTGCAAGTCCTCACTCAGTGTCAACTCAAGCCAAGACCCAGCACTTGATGGTAGACCAAGTCAAGACTGGACATCGGTGAGTAAGAATCTCGTTATCGAATTTCTTATAAACTACGACAATAAAAGAGACTACTAGCTCCAGGAACCGTATAACTCTCAACGCACCGATTAAAACTCATTTTGACATCCGATTAGGAATTTTAATCAGTTGTTTCAATAAAGTTCTATTTTATTTTATACGTTTAAGTGTTTATATTAAATACTAAACTTCAATCAATAATAGCTTTGTTATTATGCTTACATGCTTTTCCTGTATACAATAAACATTCAATTATTTACTGTTGCTGAATAGATGCACTCCTGTGATGATTTTATGTGGCCAGAGGTACAACAAACCACGGTCAAAGGTACAACTGCATATTGTACCTTCAACTACAGTACTATTATTTTTTTCTTAATTAATAAAAAATATTAAATGTAAAACTAGTACCTTGAAAAAATAAATATAATACACAAGAGAATACTAATAATAACAAAAAAAAAATGAATTAATTCCTAATATTCAAGCTAAAAAAAAAAAAAAAAAAATTGCAATGTGGTCTAAGGAACACCACCCTCTCCAACATATACATCAGTTATATGGTTCATTATATATTCCATTATGCAAGAATAAAATATTACATATTCTTTCAATTATACAATAATTGAAATATGTTAACAAACATTTTACACAGTGCGTAATATGTAAACAGATTTTTAACTCCGTTAGTTCGTATTGTCAAATTTTATAATAAAATATAGGTTTGTGTTTAATTTGCATTTTCATGTGTAAATAACTAAGATGTTGCTAAAGTACGAATTTATAGTTTTAATATTTGATTGGCTTAAATGGTATATATATATATATATATATATATATATATATATATATATATGTAAAAGTCTTTTAACTTTTATTTTAACAAGTATAAAATTTCTTTTTTTCCAAATCATATTTTTCAAATTGTTGCTAGTCATCTACAAAACTCGCGACATTTATCAGAAAAATCAACGTCACTTTCTCCTGAAGAAATTTCGGTGTTTATCAGAAACAGAACTGTCATTACAACATTATTTTTTTTATTTACCACTTTTTTAGGAAGTTGTTTATTTCTATGTCGTGTCTTACGTTTAGGGTGGTGCTTTTCTTTTGTTTTTCAGCTTTAATAATTAGCTTTTCAGGAATATCTGTCAGGATACGACGTTTCCCTTTAGGATGGCCCCTATTTGACATTTTCCTTGCCTGCGTTTTTGCATGGGGCCTTACAACTTCAGGTGGAACGATAAGGGGCGAAAGGTTCGAACTGCTACACTGAGGATTGATAAAGTCAGAACTCATTTCATTTATTATTTTTTAAATTCTTTAAACAATTGAAGCAACCAATATTAATTAATTTTTAAAAAGTTTTAGCAGAAGAACATAAAAGTTGAATTATGAAAAAATCACTCAGGATTGTTGTACCTTTGACCTAGTCAAAGGACAACACCTAGTCGCGGTCAGAGGTACAACAGCATGGTAGTGCAAATTTATTTATTTATTTAAATTTTAACGTCCATTTGTTATTAACTACGAATTTTAGGACGGGTTATCTATAGGTTACCACCCTTTTCTAGCCAGGATAGGGGTGATGCCTTTTCTTTTTTCGAAAGAAAAGCCACCGCCCCTAGTGGGAATCGAACCCACGACCTTTGGCACGGAGTGTTGAGAGCTCACGCCTTAACCCTCACGGCTACCGGGTCTCCAATTAGTGCAAATAAAAAAGCATGTTACGAATTTTAGGGTTAAGATAAATCAATTTCAGAAGCTAAACCATATTCCTTATTGTAATAGCTACTTTGTCAAATGATTTCCATCTAAAAAGGCATAACACAAAAATTATTATGAGGCAAAAGGCCATCAATAAATTACTTACATTTTTATAATAGAAATGGATATGTATTTTTTGCAAAAATCCTCTTTGACTTGAATAATCCAAAGTAGTTTACACAAGCCCGCTAGTGAAGGAGCTAAAGACTAATTACACCAAATTTTATAAAATGTTGCTACATGTCGCCACAGGCTCAGTGGTCAAAGGTACAGTATGGTTCAACATATATCTATATATGTATATATATATATATATATTTATGTCTATATTTATTTATTTATATGTATATTAGAGTAATATTTTATTGGTTTTTAAATTGTTTAATAATGTTTGAATGATAAAAATAAAGTGGAGAAGGGAAGATATAATTATGCTCATTTTTGTTTTTAATGTTTGTGTTATAATTTATTCAGTAAATGGTTTTGTTGAGGTAATTCAATATATTATCTCAAATTTAAAATTATGTGGTGGCCTAATTACCGTTGTCTTAAGGCGTGAACTCTCCTTACCTAGGTATGTTTTGAGAAAAGGAACAGTATCTTCCTCTAAATGTCCTTTATTAGTAAACGAAAGTTCAAATCCTAACAAATAAGTTAATGAATGTTCTCCTGTGTACAGAAACATTACTTCCATAAAAACCTTGGTAAATGAAAACCTTTTTCTATTGCATGTGCGCGAATAAAAAAAAAAAAAAAAAAAAAAAAAAATTCTCGCTTGAGAAAGTTAACAATGAAGGACTCCTGATGTGTCAGATTTGATAGAAAGTAGAGCCAGTCATCTGAGAAGCAGTTTGCAATATTGAACACTAAAAAATAGGACTTTCTTTTGTGAAATGTATTTACACAACCTTTTTCATCTCTTTTACACTTCGCTGATCCGTTTGCGCGGCGAGGTCAATGTAGTCAGCTTAGATTCTATAAGCAGAAAACAGTTCTGTTTTCTGCTTATAGAATCTAAGTTGTTTTTGATTATATATTATGCTGAATATTGATAGTAAGTCTAAAACATTGAAAGGAAAAATGGTTTGTTTGTCAGAATAATAGAGATAAAACTTAAATAAATCTGCTTTCATTTTAACATGTATGAAAAATATACATTAACGAATTATTTTTAAGGATTCATTTCTAATTGTATCGTGGAATAACTTTCATTTTATTACACTTAAAAGGAGTTATAGTTTTTTTTGCTTTTTGGACTCAGTTATTGTTGCTCTTTAACTTTTAGGGAGGGGGTGTATCAAAAGAATTGATGAATCCAAACTGTAACTCGTTAAAAGTCAACACAGTTCTTCGCAAAATTGGTTGTTTTTTGGCTAGCGATTTGGCACTTTTACCTGGCCGAATTTGGACTTCATCCAGTTCATTAGACGCAGAATTCAATGGTTTTTTTTCCTTCTTATTTGAAGTTATTTTACCCAAAATCAAAGGTTTGTAAATTAATGAAGAAAAACTGAAAAAAGTGATAAAATGTCGCGGTTTTTCGCCTGCCAAAAGTTCTCCCCCCAGCTTTTGAGGTGGAAGAATTGGTTTCAACGTACCAACAATATACCTAAGGATCTAGGGAACAAACCCCTCTATCTATTGGGCTAATGGAAGCCGAGTCCAAAACAACTTGTCACGATTTTTACCTCCAATAACACCCTAATGTCTATTATCCTGCAAAATTTCAAGTCTCTAGCTTTTCGGGAAGATCCTAATAAATTTGATGTGTGAGTCCTATCAATTCAGATTTTCCATCGCCCATGGGCTTATATAGAAAATAATTTCGGAAGGGGGCTGGGAAAATTTCGGGGGGGGGGCTGAGACCATTTCCGGTGTATGGAATACTAACAATTTAGATCTTGGAAGAGTTTTAGCCAACTTAAACGCTATTACACCCAAAATAGAATATGTTTTATGAACTAAATGATCTTATTTAATTTATTTTTGAGGGTTTTATGTCATTTTTACCGATCAAATCAAAATTTCGGGGGGGGGGGGACTGCAGCCCCCTCAGCCCCTCCCCCCTTATATACGCCCATGCCATCGCCTATATCTCTGAAACTATTAATGTAGAATTATGAAACTTTCCAATTTTACTCACATCTATCATTATAATACCTGTGGTAAATTTCATAAGTTTATCTTTAACTGGTTCAATGTTATGAGAGGATAAAAATCGGTTCTAATACCTTGTGTAATATACACACACGTGCGTAGGCCGGAATTTGCCTGGCGCACTACTGTGCGCCTAGATTTTGGAGTTTTCCTGTTAGCATTGTAACTTTTTATATAGGAAAAAACAACATATTTATTCATAAAACAGAACCAAAGAGCATGGCGCCAATGACTCCAACAGTCAATATACTGGACCAAAAATATATGCTATTTAATACTCCAAATAACATTTATCACATATAGTGTGTGTGATTTACGTTCCGTGATGTCACTTGAATACAATAAATGTTATATTTATTTAGCTGCTTAGTGCATTTAATGTCAAAGCTATCGTCAAAACAGAAATTGTACTTTAGGCAACATGAAATGATCTTCAACTACTATGAACTCACTACACTTTGTTACTAAGGTTATGACAGTTGAATGCAAATGACTATTTATAGTGCACTCGGAATACTAAACACCAATGTCAGGAGGTAGTGAATGCATGGATAAGTAGATTGTGCCGTAACCCCGAGTGAAGGGGTTAGATGAAGAGAGAGAGCAAGTCGAGAAGGAGTGATGGTGTACCTCTAGTCCAATGATGGATAGCTTGTGGAGTTCCATTCATGGTCTCTCTACCATCTGTCATACACAGGTCAGCTGATGGTTCGCAGGCATGAGTCTCGTTTTAGGGGGGGCAAGTATCGTTTATTTTACCTCATCAAATAATGTAGTAGTTGGGATTATCTTTTGCAATTTTTAGAATTATAGCACAACTCACGACTTCTAGCATCTTTAATATTAAATTGTTTACAAATGAATCTACTTTATCATTAATCCGTAAAAAATATGTGTCTTTCTTTTTTAGTGGATCGGTTGAGGATAATGCTCATAGTTTAGCAAAATATCACATGTGCTCACTGAATGCGATATAGGAGCAGTGAAAAATGCTGTTAGTAAGTTAAAAAAAAAACAACTAAATATTTTCCTTTCACTGTGGGATGATAATAAATCGTGTGTCGTAATTGACGTACAAAATATAGAGCTGTTGGGCCGGGTGAATAAAAACGAGTAGGACGAGTATTTACTAACAAGTAAAGTGTAACAATTATTTATAGGGCAAGTAAACCGATGTGAATAAAGTGAAGAGTTTACTCGTGACCGTTTACTACCGTTAACTTGCCATTTCGAGAGTATACTTGCAAGTATTTACTCGCGAGTCAAACGAGTTCACTAGAAATGCAAGTAAATACTCGTAGCGGCCCACGGCAACACATCTTTCTTGTTGTACCTTTCCGTCCATTTTATCCTATTATCCTTCGGCTAAAGAAATGGCATGGGCATGTTTAGCCGATCAGTTGTTGATGCCCTACACCACTTTGATATCCTGAATCACTGACATATCTGAGAAAAGGTTCCATTTTTTCTTGCCGCTAACAATCCACCTCGAACTTAGGTGTTTTCATCGAGAAAGTTGCTTCTAATAAAACTGACACTTCTAGAACCGTACTAGTCTCTTGTTAGATAAATCGGGACTTATATTTCGCCGGTTTCTGTAATGTTTGACACCACGCAGCACAGTCGGACGGAATGCCTAAAATGCGGCCAAAAGTAGAAAAAAAAAGTTGTTTTTTTTTTTAGTTAGGGTTTTTTCATCATTGAATTGGCATTTTTGATTGATTTTTAATCACAGACCCTAATAATCACAAAACAGTAAGTTTAAGGTCAATGGATAAATTTTTATTTAATTGTTGGCAAGTCGCATATAGCATTCCGCAATTTTGATTTTTTTCATTTTCGATCAATTTGTAAACACAGACCCTAATAACCACAAAACAATATGTTTTAGACCAATTGCTAAATTTTTTCATTTAGTTCACGTTTTTTCGTACAAAAAGACGCCATATTAGATCCGCCATTTTGTTTTTTTTAATTCTGATAACGAATTCGTAATCAGCGACCCCAAAAAACCCTGAATACGTAATTGTAGATCATTTCCTTAACTATCAGCCATTTCGAAACGTAAGTACGTACTAGCAAGTCCGGGGTCAGGTGAACTTGCAAATCTACAAGTATTTACTCGCCACGGAAGTATTTACTTTCGCTTATTCACGCCAATTTAGGCATTTACTTAGTATAAACTTGCCTTACAAGTATTTACTTGCAAGTAATAGTAAATACTTGTTTTATTCACTTCAATTTAAGTGTTTACTTGTATTTTGAGACACTACCAGTATTTACTCCTCCTACTTGTTTTTATTCACCCGGCCCGATATCCGGTTGTCTCATCCGTCTAAGGACCTTTCTGTTCAGGAACTAGTGAATACAAATTCACCAATTCCTGAACAGAAGAGGTAGATGCTCTTTTGTCATATGAGATTACAAAATGGTATCTACCTCTGCGGGCTGACTCTCTAAGTAAGAATTTCATTTACCAATCGGAAATGGGCTGAAATTGTAAGAAATAGAAACAGGTTTATTTTAGAAAAAAAAAAATCTGGCTTGATTTTATTTTTGAATGGACTTTCATCGACTATGACGTTACAAAAGATTTACTTTTACATAGGTGCAGTGTAGGTCGTCTAACCAAAGATTTTCTGTTGCATAGTTCATGAAGCAAAAGAAACATACAAAGCTTATGTGTTTAATTTAAGTTATATCATGCATTCTTTGTGTTTTTTTGTATTCTTTGTGTATTCTGAATAGAATGACAACCACTGGCAGTTCAATACGACTATTTGTTCTCAATATTTCGATTTATTCCACTTTTTCGATGTTTAGTCTATTTTGCGTCGTTTTGGATTAAGCGAAATTTAAATTCTTTGTTTTCCACAATAAGAAGAATGATTTTATAACATGCCTTTATTTGAAACCCCTATAGGTACTTTGACATAGGGAATTGATTAAAGTCGCCTATAAAACGAGTTTCGTTTCCATTACTCAGAATCGACGAATTTGTTAAAATTATTTTCGCAGGTTTGACACTTACCTATAAAACGACACATCAATTTTCGTTACTCTTGGAATACAGAGAGAAAACAATATTATGAAAAACATATTGTAAACCATTAAAATATTGTGTTACTACAACGGATCATTCTAAAGTATATTACATGTTCTAGAAAAAAGTCCGTCACGCAGGAGCTGCATAACTAAGCACTTTCCTCAGAATTTGGGTAGTGTAGACTGCTTTCCAGAACAATTTGCTTAAAATATCCTACATAAATAAAATAAAAACATGAATAGTTCTCTTTTAATTTTGTAATGAGAAACTGTTCAATTATTAATTTGCTTCCAGAGTTATGTTACACATGGTACCTACGTAATAAATACAAAAAACCTTATATTATCGTATTTTGATCTAACGCAGGAACAGGATACAGTCACTCTAGTGGTAGAAAGCGCTCCTTGCGGCGGCTTTGTGAACCTACGTCTGGCGGGCTTTTCTATTGAAATATATTACAAAGTAACCCCCCCCCTTTCCGATTGACCGATTCAGCTCATTTTTACAACACTTCTTTCTCATGAGTTACCCACGACTTATACCGCGTTTCGTTACAATACAGCAGAAATTACGACCGGTATGAGTATATTAGTAATTTGGGTCCGGAGTAAACCCCCCCTCCTAATGAACCGATTTAGTTTATTTTTAACACACATATTTACCTGTAGATTACCACTACGAATACCGAGTTTCGTCGAAATATACCAAAAATCACGGCTGGTAGTGGCGAATTGGTATTGTGGGTCCGGAGTAAACCACCCTCCTACTGAACCGATTTAGTTTATTTTTACAACACATATTTACCTGTGAATTACCACTACGAATACCGAGTTTCGTCGAAATATACCAAAAATCACGGCTGGTAGTAGCGAATTGGTATTGTGGGTCCGGAGTAAACCCCCCCTCCTAATAAACCGATTTAGTTCATTTTTATATCTCACTTTTCTCTATATATTACCACTGCGAATACCAAATTTCGTTGAAATATAACATATATTACGACTGACATGGTCAAATTAGTGTTTTGGGTTCGGGGTAAACCCCCCCTTCCGGTGGACCGACTTTGGTGGTTAACGAACTCGTTCAATCGTTTGCTAATTGAATGCTATATACCAAGTTTCGTGACGAAAAAACAAAAACTCTGGCCGCTATCGTGTTAACAGACATATATATATATATATATATATATATATATATATATATATATATATATAAATTTTAACGGGGGTAATTTTCGGTGTCTACTAGGTAGGATCGATAAAGATTTGAAGAAATTTTTCAAAAATTCCGTCATGAGTCCAACCTCAATAGCTACTTTCCTTCGGAGGAAAGTGCTAAAAGGTGAGTGAATTTGAATAGGAAATTTGTTTTTCGCTCGTCTGAAGCGGAAATATTAACAATGTACATTCTAAGTATTATTATTATTATTGATTATTTTATGCATCGCTTTGGTAGCGATGTGCTTCTAAGTATTAGAGCGCTACTTGGAAACAAACTAAGATGGCGTAGTTACGCTCTGTAGGAAGGAAACCCGCTTATAGCGTCCATCTTCTGACGCAAACCAGAGGTGGCAATGAGAAACATCCATGTTTAGTAAAAAAAAAACCTTTTGTTTAATTTGAAAAGTCGAGTTCATTAATCAGAATAATCCGCCCGTCGGAACATGGTTTTTGAGGCGAAATAAGCGCGAAAACAATAGCGCTTACGTTCTCACGTTCATATGCTTGCAAGTACAGGTTTTATAGGTTTTCTAACTTAGTGAAACGAATGAAACAATTTAAAGCGATATTTGTACCTTTTTAAGAGAAAATGGTTTGATACAACTAATTTTCCCTTTGGGTATTGAGAAACGATTGATTCAGTTGAAAATTATTCCAGATGTTTGAAAGTTTTCTAAATTAAGGTATTTAAAGTGGTGCGTCCAGAGTTAACGAAGTATTAGATGAAAAAAATTATTACATGAAAAGTTTAGGGATTTTAATATATTTTCTTAAATAAAAAGCTTACGAGAGTCTTTACAAAAACGGTTCTTTATGTTTGATTTCGTTAGTTTTGTATTGTTTGTTGTTTTTGTATTATTTGATTTTAGCAGTAACGTTGATTTGTCAGTAAAACAAGATAAGTACAATGAGTAACAAGTTTCGTTTGTTTCCGAGTGGGCAATTTCCGCTACTGCAAGTTTTTATGCCTAAAATCCAACTTTTCTTCATAATCGGAGAGGTGGTAACGCACTTTTCATGAAGTGTTTTATGCACGCTGAAATTTTGCTATAATGTACCTCTTGAGTAGATAAGAAGGTAAGTATGTGTTTCCTGGGCATACCTTGGAACACCAGTTACTGTGGATAGGGGAATGGTGCAAATCAATATTGCCCAAAAATAGTGTTTTATTCAGAAGCCAACTATCATTAATGTAAAAAAATTGAAAATTAAGGCAATTTTAAAATTAATAATAAATAAGGCAGGCGCTTTTAAGGAGGTTAAAACGTAAATTAAAAAAAAACAACTAAGTACCTAGTTTTTATTTTTAATATTAAATGAAGTGCTTTATTCACGCTGCGATTTAAACAGCGTCTTCAATAAACATATTTGAAAATAATAACAAAAGGACAGACACTTTTGTGGGGTTTAATTATCAGGAAACATGAAAATAAATGTTACCTGTGATAGACTGCAATACACCGCGCGTAAGCGTAAGAGTATATGAGAGCACCGCGCAGTTGTGGTTGTTCTCTGCGCTCTCATTGGTTCTTGCTCACATGATCTTGTACAGCTGTCCCGGTTTAAATGGCAGCGTGAATAAAACTCTCATTTAATACTCGAATAAAAACAATTAATTTTATTTTATTTTATTTTTTTTACGTGTTATACCCCTTAAAAGTGTCTGCCATATTTATTATTCGTTGTAAAATTGTCGTAATTTTACATTAAATATAGTTGGCTTCTGAATTTAACTCTCTTTTTGTGCGATATTTTTTTTAATCATTCACTAATACGCAGTACCTGGTGTTCCACGGTAAGTCTAACCAACACATATATACCTTCTTATCTACCCAAGAGGTACATTATAGAAAAATTTCAAGGTGCATGAAATGTGCGGTTACTGGCTCTCGGACTATCAGGATTTCATTAGAATAGGTGTTTTAATTTTTCAACAAATATTAACTATAGATATTCCAGGGTTCCCAAATGAACAGGGGATAATACCGTTATGGAAACGCACTAAGATGTAGGTGCTATTAGCGGACATTATTAGTCCCTACACAAGAATCTCTCTTTATAATGTTAATTAATTTATCGATACTGAAAAAAGAACAAACAAAAAAAAAAAAAATTAAATGGTTAAACGCTTTTTAGTGCAAATTTTAAATATTTTTTTTTTTTTTTTTGCTTCTAGGTAGCGGCGGTCTGAAATTCTACCTCCAACCATGAGAAGCATCATTAACATCGATGATACTCCAAGTAAATGAAATATCATTCTTAATTATTAACAATAAATACGTCTGATCATTAAGAATCATCGGCCGAAGTTTCACCCAGAGTGATATTGATGAAATGGAAATGACTAATGATAGCGCCAGATGAGACGGACTTGGGTCACGATACGTGACGTAGCTGAGTGCAGTAAATGGGGGATTGCGGTAAGAAGGCCCATTCATAGCAAGATAGTAAGGTAGTGGCTGCCCTGCAAACCGCAGTGTTGCCACACGCGCTGTGCTACACGTGATTCTATGACCTTCTCAACAATGGCAGGGCTTTTGGGTAATCTTGAACTCGGCTCAACCTCAACACTTTAAGGATCCCTCAATTGAGGATTTTCGTGCATAGGCACGTCTATAAGGCGCATGCCCGACTCGGGGTCTATTGTAGAATCTTTTGCACATACATCTCACCAATCTGTTCCCTCGAAATATAAATGAGAACAGTTAATGATATATCTATCCATCTACATATACTCTCTCTCTCTCTCTCTCTCTCTCTCTCTCTCTCTCTCTATATATATATATATATATATATATATATATATATATAAATACGAGCCATCACTTAATATTTTTTTAAACATTGAAAATGCCTAAAATTTAAAGATAAGAAGGTAGAATTGTAAATTTGCCTTCTTCGGCAAATCAAGGAAGTATATGATGTGCTACCTCGCCCTTCTTGAATCATGCACTTGAAGGAGAAACCAAAATAATGCTCCTTATTTTCTAAGAAAAACAAGTGGAAGAGTAAAAGGCCATGACGAAAATTCTCCTAACTATCTGCTCTATTTGCGCAAGAAAAGGCAGCTTTTTAGATTGGAGCATTCCCAGTGCAAACCTCTAAATCGTGACCATCAAGATAAGCCCTGGAGTCTTGAAGAACCTTGCAGCAATTTGGGAGAAATTTTCACTCAAACCTCTGAATCTGATAAAAATAAATGGGTCTTATTTTGCCTTCACGTTGAGTATCTGAATAATATTCAATTTGTAGTTTGTTGATGCTAATATTAAAAATGAAACGATCTTCATTAAATATTAGAGAAATTTCATATTAAAAATAGATTGGCGATTTATATAATTCAATCATACCATAGTAAAATTACTAAAAAATTTACTTAAAAGAAGATGAATTAATTCTATTACCATTTTTTTTATTGAGGTAAGTTGTTTAGTATTCAAAGCACGTCAACTTGTGACACAATGTATTTCTCAAGTAGTGCACTCTTGAATTTAGTTTCCATTCTCCTTAATATATAAGAAATTTAAAAAAAATTATAACTTTAATAATAAAAATATTGCAACATCAGATAAAACTGAATACGACCACAAAGAGTGACCCATGAATCGTTTTATTAGTACTCATAACATAGCACTTTTCATTTCGTTTTATCAGTATTGTGGGAATCGTCTGTCCATGGCGGTTTGCGGTTTACAACCTTTACTTGTTAGCAAGTATTGCATTAAGTGCTCTTAAATATCTTTGGGGCTCTCACGTCTTGAAAAGTTCAGTCAAATATGTGGAAACATTTGCATATGTTATGTCTGCATATGTTTATAATATCTATGGTATTTGAACTCCATAGTATTGTGAAAGCTCACGAACAACCGTTTTAAAGAATTATATATTCTATTTATAGAAAAAGCAAAGCTATCACTTATATTCTTCGGTAAATACTGTTTATAGTAGTCTGTATAATTGCAGTTAAGATGTTTCAAATACTTTCAGTAGCGCTTTAATCTTTGCAACGTTAATCAGAGACCAACTTTTTTTAAATAAAAATATATTTTCATGGCTATAAAAAGTACAAAAATATAGAGTATGAAAGAAATTTTACTATTAATATTATAATTTAAGTCTCTCGTCCAGGTTTTTCTGACTGATTATTCCAATGTTTGCTGATAGAAATTCTTATCCAAAACCCTTCTGAACTCATTATTTCCCCAATGGATGTTTCAGTAAACTGGATAAACTTATTTAATCACTGAATGAATACCACATGATAGGTATAGTCTAACAGTTAATAATCGTTAACATATATCATAAAATGTGTTTTCTTCGCTAAACTGAAGGAAAGTCTTAAATCCTATTTCATCTAAATTATATGCTTAGAATGGTAGAAGGACCTTCTCTCATGAAAATTAAATTTATACAACGCTCTGTCAACTGTCTAAAGTTATGGCTTCTCGAAATGAATTAAATTATTATGCTGTGATATGAACACCAGTTGCATAATTGACAACACAAGCAAGCGTAAAACTGGAGATTCTGGGATCAATTACGAGTCTGGCGAGTTAATTTCTCTAAATGAAATAAAATACAATACTTCCCACTCCTCATTTACTTTCCTTTTCACTAATTACATTTGTTCCTTCCAAAGCTGTATAGGAATGCTCCTTAGCAAAATGCTCTGTCTTACATTTATGCTGGAAAAACGTAACTATCTTTGAAGTCCTAGATAAAAACATATACAAGATATTAACATTCTTTCCAACATAAACAACTGCATATTCCGTACAACTTACTTACCCATATGGAGAACCTGAAAATACCCTAATGCCCCTCGTCTTATTGTCCTCAAAGTCTACTCGTTATTTCGCCCAAAATCTTTGAAAAGGTATCTAGTACTAAAAATTACCTATTCAAATCTCAATAATGACAAAATACTACAAGTTTACGAATTTAATTCCCATTTTCAGCATTTTCTATTAGAGATGTGTCTTCGCGCTGAAGATCACTTTATTGGCGTTTCCAAGAGAAAGTTTTAGAGCATCTTCCATCACCCAAAGCTCTCTGCCATGTCTTATGGTATAACATTCCGAAAAATGTCTATTTAATTAAATGAACATATTTTCGCAAATGAATTTTGTGGTTGTTTTAGCAGTATTTACTGCATCTTTAGAAAATTGAAACTGTAGTTTCCAAGTTTGTTGACCTTTTCCGTGCCTAGGTAAGATATAAGTCACAATTCAATCTATTTATTGATTGAAGCGCTATCAAAGAGCATGGAGGTGACTGGGTTTTATTATTTTATTGTAATCTAGACCAAACAGAGACTATTTATTTAAAATATATTTTATTTGAATCGACTTTGATTATTAAATTATATAACAATGCATAGGAGATCATAAATTTGAATTTTTTAAATGTGACCCTTTCCATAAAAAATCCTTAAAATTAATGAGTAAATGATACAAAATAAAATATATATTTTATCAAAAAAGGTAGTGTCATAATCTTTGTGTTTATTATTTTATCATAAGTACATTTCCAAAGGAATCAGCCCTATTCTATCTAGAAATGTATGGCAAGCTATAGTTAAACCCTTATAAAAATTGATGTAATCTATAAATGGACGATACAAATTTAATTAAGATAAATATACATTAAACGTAGGAATATAAGAACATGATATTGTTCAAATCTTTAACTATTTTTCTATTTATATTACTTTAACATGTTTGAATCCTCTCTATAGGGGGAAAAGTTGAAAATGGCGCAGTCCATAGGTTTTGATGAAAAACATTTTAAATTATTATCATATGCCTTTTGGAGAAAAGGAAGAAAGATGAGATAAGAAAACTATGCAAGTATCAGCACCCTTTATGGTCAGTCATAAATGAGTTGACAAATATGGTCACGTCCCACGGGTCATTTGCACCTGGCACTCTTGAAATTGTCTAAATAAGCTACTGTTTCAGAGGATAATCTGTAAGATGGTTGCCAATAGACGGTTATTATTCTATAATGACGTTAATCAGAAACGCTAGACGATGGGAAGTTGGTACAAGATATCCTGACCCAGATTCCTACAAACTTGCTGGCCTCTCGACCTCACTCTTACCTCCTTTGTGATACCTTACTCGCTCTTCTCAATTGGTCCTGCAATTACGTATATTTTTTTTTCTTTTCAGCACATTCCGCAGGTATATAGCTATCGAGGTTGCACTTATGAAAGATATTTTTCATAAAACGTATTCACATCTTCATCGATCGTTTCCACTAGTTACCAAAAACTACACCCATACCAAATATTTGTATGTGTGTAACGCTTGGAGTTTATGAAAATCAGTAAATATAGTCTGATGAAATTTAAAGAAGCGAAAAATGTCAAAAGTTCCAAATAAGTATAGAAATTCATAACATCTTAAATAGATCTTTCAGCCATATTTGAATCGATCCATGCAAAAAGAGCTTCAGTCCATAATTAGTAGTTTTGAGAAAACGAGAAAAAACTGTCTACACTCTTCATTTGTTTTATTATTGTGCTATTTTTTTTTGTCTGAGTACCCAATACTGACACAAGTTATATATGAAACATTGGTTATTACTAACAAATGCATTATATTATTAAAATATAATAATAGTGCTTGGACTGAAGCTCTTCTTGCATGGAACAGCCTAAGGAGTCCCTCCTTGCAAAATATAAGGTCTAATATAATGTAAAACACATTGTAGGATATATTGAGTAACAGTTTATTATCAATGGTATAATATTTAAGAAATATTTGCATGATATAAAGTTCATACAATGAGTAATGTAATGCTTAATCGTCTTGCCGTTAATGATTTTTTTTGCTACATGTGTTTCTATGGCAACAATGTATTGGACTAAAGTCCTCTTAACATAGAAATGTGTAGTAACCGTCAGATACAACGAATCCATCACTAACTCATATTTGGAAAAAAATGGACTGAAGCTCTTTTTGCATGGATCGATTCATTTATACACTTCTATGTCCTTTCGATCTTTATGAGCCCTGCTTGAACACAAAACTCATTATCAAGTCTCCACACAAAAATAATTTATTACTCCCATAAATCTGCTTTCATAGCATTTGAGCTATGTCCATATGTAGGGCTGATATCAATACAGCATTACAGCTACTGCTCAACTGCCCAATCCTCCAGTGTTCAAGATAAAAATATATCTCGATGGTTTGCAGAGTGACTGTGCAAGACCAACTTATAACTCTGTTTTCTGAAAAAATATAACAATGAGAAAATCTCTTATAATTTATAGACAAACGTTCGCAGATCAGAATAATATTATTAGGATAGTTTTATAATTTTTTTTAATTTGTATTGTATGCAAATATGCACTATTATTTCTTTTTTTATTATAAGAGTCTTGCTATATATATACGTTTGTTTCCTTTTCTTGCAACAAATTCGGGAAATATCATGCCCGACTAATGAGATACGTGTGAGGTAAAAAAAGAAAGAACGAGAGTAGGTCCATTAGGAGTTGGGGTTTCTTTCTTAACATTTTTTTTTTTTTAATAATTGCGTCGGATTTATGTAACAATTATAAAAGATTACAAATACGTTTATTATGTACGAATATGGATTGTATTCAGCACGTTTCTCAGGAATGTGGCTTAAAAATGAAACTAACCACCTGACCGAGGAATGTTCTAAGTCGTGTAGACCTAAAGTTTTTCTTTATTTTTTTTTCTTGGAGAATCAAAAACTGGGCTATTAGCATATTAGCACCGGGTTATCTACAGGTTGTTACCCATTTATAATATCAACAGCACGTGGTCGGTCACCCATTCAGGTACAGGCCATGCCCGACGTTCCTTAACTTAAGTGGTCAACAGGAACCATATTCAACGTGGCTATGGATGTTGGCCCTAAAACATTTTTTTATTATATAACAATTATAATAGCAAATGTAATTTGTTTTATATTTACATTGTTATAAGCATTTATAACAGTATAAATAAATTTAAAAGAACCATTGGCAAGACGGGATGGATTTCTTAATGTGGTGGTAGGGACCGACCGGTTTTAATAATCATCAGATGGTTCTTTAAACTGTATTATAAGAAACGATTAAACAAAATATTATAATCTGTCTGTTTTCAAGGATCTGAGGATTGTTTCGTCCTAATTTTTTTAATATATTACTAGCTGTTACCCGGCGTGCCATGCTACACCTACATTCTGCATATAGAAGAGCCCCAAAAAAATTAGAAACCAAAAGAGTATTATTAAAATCTAATAACACAAACCTGTAACTGTTTCGAGCCCGTGACCTCCCAACTTTGAGTCCTAGACGACTTTGACCTAACCTATAACACCCCCGTATCAAGACATACATTTATGCCAAGTTTGGTGAAAATCGGTCTAACGGAGTGGATTTTTATTAAAAAAAAAAAAAAAAAAAAAAAAAAAAAAAAAAAAAAAAAAAAAAAAAACATACAGACTGCAGCTGGTAGACGTTTTTGACTTGGCCTATGACAATCCCCTGATCAAGACCAACCTGTGTGCCCAGTTTGATCAAAACATATAGAACGGTTTTGATTTTATAGGGAACAAACATACAGACAGACAGCTGGTAGAGGTTTTTGACCTAGCTTACGGCACTCTCCAGATTAGGATCTACCTGTGTACCGAGTTTAGTCAAAATCGGACGAACGGTGTGGAGACGGTATCGACTTTATTCAAAATCGGACGAACGGTGCGGATTTGTATAAGGCACAAACATACAGACAGACAGCTGGTAGATTTTTTTGACTTAGCCTAGGAGATTTCCCGTATCAAGTGACCTGTCTGCCAAGTTTGGTCCAAATCGGTCAAACGGTGTGGATTTGTATAAGGAACAAACAAACAGAAAAACAGACAGACACGTGATTTTTATATATATAGATGTGGCAGAAGGTCAAAATTAAAAAAAAAAAAAAAAAAAAACCGCTCACTTTCTTTGCTACTCCTTTATTGCCCACTACATGTTTCACATCTCTATTACGCCTCTTCAGGAGCACTTAAACTAATATAAAATAAAATATCACGACAGCGTAAACCTCCGAGAACGTTTCGCAGGTAGGGCCTTCGTAGAGACGTGAAACATGTAGAGCGCAATAAAAGATTCGCGAAAAAAGTGAGTGTTTTTTTTTTTTTTTTAATTTTGACCTTCTACCACGTACAAAGATATTGAAAAATAGGGTCACCGCCGTAAAATATTTACTCTAATTCATTAGAATATTCTTTGACGAAGATGTGTTTTTGGGCATCAGGAGAGTCAGAAAAAAAATAATTGTTTGAGAAATTTTATTTTTGATCTGAATAATGAAACTTATTGCTATTATAATACTGACGATAATTATTTATTACTTACGATTTATCGATAAACTCCATAGAGAGAGATAATCAATTTCTCTCTCCGTATAATGAATAATATCAGACTTGTGTACTTCATATATTTTTGGTAGATATATATTCTTATCATAGTGAACCAGCTAATGACGGCCCAAGAAAAACTACCATCAGTTTTGTTTTCAACACCTCGGTTAATGTCCTAAGATATTCATTAGAATATCAGATATCTATGAAAACATTAAGAGAAAATAATTGAGTAAAACCTTTATTGTTGACAGTCAGGACTGGAAGAATTATTCTGATAACGTTGAAATGTTATACATAATCTTGTGATTAAAGTAATACAAATTTATATGAAATTTAACAGTCAGCTTGCATTTTATACTTCGAACCATTGTTAGTAACTCATATGTTGTATATAAAAATGATTTCAAGATGATGGTGATGATGCGATGCTCTCAATTGTGGTTATTATATCAGTTGGGTTATGCCGAATATTACTACATCCTCACAACTAAATTTTGTGTTTTAATCTCCTATTCAAAATGTTGGGAAGGCGGAGCATGGCAGAACAACTTTCAAACATCGTTGGTGACGTGAAGTAGCCCACTTGATGATACATTTTGAGTCGTGAAACGTGCAAGCGTATTCGCCAAAAGGATATTAGAAAATACAATTTGTTTATCAAAAATGGCCAATAGATTCAACCAACTGATGTCAGCATGAGAGAAGAAAGCTCATATACATTCCTCGATCATCATTGCACGTTATTGGAGTACAGAACCTACAATCGTGTGCAAACAATGAGATAATGGAGCAGCGTGACTGATAACTTCGTATTGCAAGCAAGTGTTCTTAAGCAACTTGAGACTTGTTTGGCGAAAGCTGACTGTTCTTTGGGCCAATTATTTTTTGATTTTGAAAGAGGCCATAGGGAGAGAAGGAAATTTATGAAACCAGACAGATAATTTATATTTATTAGTTATGAGATTATTATAAACCTGTAATCTTCAGGTATAAATTAGTCTTACTAATTCTGAGGTTATTGAATGAACGTATAGATTAATTTACATCCTTTATCCTGCTCCTCATTTTCCTATGTTAAATGTAGATATGCGACCATGTTAATCAATATAAATAAATAAGCGTAGATAGCAAAATGAAGACCAGGGTAAAGGATACGAATCAATCTATACGTTCAATCTAATTTTAACATTGTCCGTACCGGTAATAAGACAATAGCTTTATCAATACTTTTTAATACCTCCAAAAGTGACTAAATTTCATTTCCTTCAGGCTGAGAGTATTTGTTTTGTCATTCTAAATGATAAATAACACAAGAATGTATTAATCTGTCTATCGCCATCAATTTCGTAAACATCGATGCAAATTAGTACTCATAGAAAATGAATATAAATAATCAATTCGAACGTGCTGTGTTACATTTTTCTTTTCCGGGGAAAATTACCAGATCTGCAGCAATAAAAAAAGTCCGATTCGCAGGAACTGCGTCATCTTAGCGCGTTTCCGTTCTTATCTTTAGTGTTTATGAAGGCATAAAATAGAAACAGTTATTACTTTGTTTAGATACATAGCGAAACAGCTATCCAAATGAAATCTCAAACAAACCAGTCTTGAAAGGTCTTGATTTACAATCTTACCTGTATGGGTCAGCTATCCCATAGGTCGGGCAGAAAGGCCTCCACTCAGAGGCATTTGGAAAGCCTTGGGATCTCTCTCTTTGAACGCTACATTTTTGACAATAAATTGATCTTCTTATTTTACTTAATCTGTTTTATTGTCAAATACATTATCCGACTATAAGCAATTTAAAAATAACAAGGAATAAAACAGACAAAAATAACAGTTCGAATAAACGAAATCAATTACTTTAAAGTTTTAAGCACTTATTTCTCCGATTGACATCGCCTAATTAAAACTTTCTTTAGAACCTTTTTTGTAGAGCATTTAGTAAGCTTTCGAATGGTAACCTTCTGCTTCCCAAGATTCTCAACGGTTTTCGAGATACTAACGAAAGTATACAAAGTTACCAAAACTTTTCTTGTCTGTTAATGAAATATTTTATTCTAACCCTTTCTTTTCTCCAAACGTAACCAAAATTTGAACATATTAGTGTTGATGAAATTCGAACATGCAGAAAATGTTTCAACTGAATCCCATAATTCTAAGTACCAAAATCAAAGACAAAAAGAACAGTTCGAATAAGCGAAATCAATTACTTTAAAGGTTTAAGCACTTATTTCTCCGATTGACATCGCCTAATCAAAACTTTCATTAGAACCATTTTTGTAGAGCATTTAGTAATCTTTCTAATGGTGATCTTACGTTTCGCAAGATTCTCAACCTTTTTCGAAATATTAAGGAAAGTATACAAAGTTACCAAAATGTTTTATGTCTGTTAATAAAATATTTTATTCTAACCCTTCCTTAACTCCAAACGTAACAAAAATTTCAACATATTAGTTTTAATGAATGTAGAACATGCAGAAAATGTTTCAACTGAATCCATTGATTCTAAGTACCCAAACCAAAAACGGTATTCAAAAACTATTTTTCCAATTTTCTCGAAAACGGTTAAAGCTATCGCCTTGAAAATGGTTTCATTCATTTTCCTAGCCCAAGAAGCCTATAAAACGAGTACTTACAAGCTTATGAACTCAAAAACGTAAGCGTTACGATTTTTTTGCGCGAATTTCGCCCCAAACGCCATCTTCCAGTGAGCGGATTCTGCTGGTTAACGAACTTGACCTTTAAAATTGGAAGACAGATTTTTGTACCAAATTTCATCACAATCGGACCATTAGGGAAGCCAGAAATGAGCGAACAGACAAATACCATATATATATATATATATATATATATATATATATATATATATATATACATATATACACAAATTTGAACCACCGTTATTTTCGGTCTCTAGGGGTTCTGAAACGCGAAATTTTCTAGTCGGCACTTCCGGATTGTTTCATTGTATCAACCTTATAAGCGGGGTTCCTCCCTATGGGGGAGGGAGGAACCGCGCTAAAAATTAAATGGTGAACATATGTACTATCAGTGTAGGGACTGCGCAGAAATGGTTTAATAAATTTAAAGTGAGAGAAAGCAGCATTTATGACGAACCCTATTCAGGAAGTCCAGTTAATTTTAATAACGGCATTAATAAAAATCTTGTGGATTCAGAGCTACAATTAACAGTGAATTAGACGTCAGAAAGGATGGATTCATCTCTTGGATTGAAAAAAAGTCCAACTCGCAGAAACTCCGCCATCTTAGCGCGGTTCATATCTCTAGTACCATTAGAAAAGGGATAGAATCAGTTATTGTTAGGGTTTGATCATTCGTGAAAAATATATAGAATAAAATCTCAAAGAGAAGTGATAACAGATTTTTAAAGGGCACAACAGGAAACAGATTGTATCCTAAGCGGAAATTACTCCATTCTCTTTCTCAACTTCTTTTTGTTTTACTAAAATACTTCTTTTATTGTGAAATGCATTAGAAAAAAAAAAAAAAAAAAAAAAAAAAAAAAAAAAAAAAAAGTGAAGGGTTCTTGTTTTCCACGTTGGAGTAGCCTTCCAGGAAACGTATTTTGATAATGTACATAAAATAATGTTTCCTTGTACAATGAATATTAATACTGAAATTAAGATGATAATTAAAAAAAACTAAAACTAAAAAATAGTAATAATAATTTAAAAACAAGTAAATAAATAAAAATATATACATATGTAATAACATAATACATTTGTGGGTATTTAGGAGAGTTGGTTTAAATTTTGTAGGCCCAATAGTTTAATAAATGCATCAAATTCCTGAAAATATTTAAGTAATAAGTCTGATTTGTCAGTGGGCCAAGTTCCGTCCTGCAAGGTAATGTCCTTAATGTGTTTTGTCCTGGTTCCGTCCAGTAATATATAGTCGTACAGGAGGTGGTCGTAAGTCTGTTCAGTTGTATTGTCGCATTTACATGTGTTAGTAGTTATAAGTTTAAATTTATCAAATAAACTTAAATAAACGTAAATAACTTTTCGTCGGTCCATGTTCTGATATGAATTGTGTTACTTTAAAGTTGTTAAGTGTTCATTTTTGTCTGTTGAATATTGTAGGTATGAATTTGTGTAAATGTCTTCCATTAGTTGTGATCGTCCATCGTTCGTCCCATTTTCGCATTGATTTGTCTCTCAGTAGAGTTTTATATAGTCTGTGATGTAATTTTAGAGTAAGATATAGGTAATGTCGTGTCCTTTGAAGCATATTTTGCAAGTAAGTCTACTGTCTCGTTTCCTAATAGTCCCTTCTCCTTAACCCTCTCCAGTCTGGCTTCCGTCCGTCATACTCCACTCAATCAGCGCTCATAAAAATCACCCATGACATTCAAACTGCCATAGATAACCAACAGCTCACTATTCTAGTTCTCCTAGATTTTTCAAAAGCATTTGATACCGTAGACCATCAAGTCCTCCTCACCAAACTCCAATCTCTTTCCTTTTCCAACAGTGCCATTAGGTGGTTCCAATCCTTTCTATCCAATCGATCCCAATACGTGGTCATCCCCGACAGCAATCCTTCTAGCCCTCTTCCTCTTTCCCGTGATGTACCCCAGGGCTCCTCGTTATCCCCAACTCTATTTTCTGTTTACATCAATGATCTTCCTCTTTTCATAGTTCATTTAAAGCAAAAAAAATGGCATAACAAATGATTTGCCAAGTTCACACAGCAAATCATTTTGTTTTTCGACAATTTCCGTATCAACAATCGTCAGAATTCAAAAAATCATAGATTTGTAAGAGTTCTGAGGATAGTTCTACATTTTAGAAGAAAAAAAAACGATTAAAAAAGAAAAACATTTACAGAAATTATCCCGATATATACACGGTTTGATATCTAAAGCCAATCAATAACTAGTTGTTTTGATTATTCTAAACGAGTTCTAATATAGTTAAAGTCATGTACAATGATTTTCCGACCAGTTCTGATACAAGGATTAATCGGAAGTATTTAAAAAACATTATTATACTTGTAAAATACGTTCATATTTGTAAAATTAAAAAATTCAACGCCGCTCGAAATTTGACAGTTCTGATTATTCCAAAAGAGTTCTGATATAGTTAAAGACATGAATTATGATTTTCCCAAGAGTTCTGGTACAAGAAATGATGAGAAGTATTTTTCAACAATTATTATACTTGAAAACTGCATGTGATAAATTTGAAATTGCAACCACGGCCTATAAAAAGGAGTTCTGACTATTCCAAAAGAGTTCTGATATAGTTAAAGACATGACTTATGATTTTCCAAAGAGTTCTGGTACAAGAAATGATGAGAAGTATTTTTGAACAATTATTATACTGGAAAACTGCATGTGGTAAATTTAAAATTGCAACCACGGCCTATAAGAAGGAGTTCTGATTATTACAAAAGAGTTCTGATATAGTTACAGACATGACTTATGATTTTCCCAAGAGTTCTGGTACAAGAAATGATGAGAAGTACTTTTCAACAATTATTATACTTGAAAACTGCATGTGATAAATTTGAAATTGCAACCACGGCCTATAAAAAGGAGTTCTGATTATTCCAAAAGAGTTCTGATATAGTTAAAGACATGACTTATGATTTTCCAAAGAGTTCTGGTACAAGAAATGATGAGAAGTATTTTTGAACAATTATTATACTGGAAAACTGCATGTGGTAAATTTAAAATTGCAACCACGGCCTATAAGAAGGAGTTCTGATTATTCCAAAAGAGTTCTGATATAGTTACAGACATGACTTATGATTTTCCAAAGAGTTCTGGTACAAGAAATGATGAGAAGTATTTTTGAACAATTATTATACTGGAAAACTGCATATGGTAAATTTAAAATTGCAACCATGGCCTATAAGAAGGAGTTCTGATTATTCCAAAAGAGTTCTGATATAGTTAAAGACATGACTTATGATTTTCCAAAGAGTTCTGGTACAAGAAATGATGAGAAGTATTTTTGAACAATTATTATACTGGAAAACTGCATGTGGTAAATTTAAAATTGCAACCACGGCCTATAAGAAGGAGTTCTGATTATTCCAAAAGAGTTCTGATATAGTTACAGACATGACTTATGATTTTCCAAAGAGTTCTGGTACAAGAAATGATGAGAAGTATTTTTGAACAATTATTATACTGGAAAATTGCATATGGTAAATTTAAAATTGCAACCATGGCCTATAAGAAGGAGTTCTGATTATTCCAAAAGAGTTCTGATATAGTTACAGACATGACTTATGATTTTCCCAAGAGTTCTGGTACATGAAGTGATGAGAAGTATTTTTCAGCAATTATTATACTTGAAAACTGCATGTGATAAATTTGAAATTGCAACCACGGCCTATAAAAAGGAGTTCTGATTATTCCAAAAGAGTTCAGATATAGTTAAAGACATGACTTATGATTTTCCCAAGAGTTCTGGTACAAGAAATGATAAGAAGTATTTTTCAACAATTATTATACTTGAAAACTGCATGTGATAAATTTGAAATTGCAACCACGGCCTATAAGAAGGAGTTCTGATTATTCCAAAAGAGTTCTGATATAGTTAAAGACATGACTTATGATTTTCCAAAGAGTTCTGGTACAAGAAATGATGAGAAGTATTTTTGAACAATTATTATACTGGAAAACTGCATGTGGTAAATTTAAAATTGAAACCACGGCCTATAAGAAGGAGTTCTGATTATTCCAAAAGAGTTCTGATATAGTTAAAGACATGACTTATGATTTTCCAAAGAGTTCTGGTACAAGAAATGATGAGAAGTATTTTTGAACAATTATTATACTGGAAAACTGCATGTGGTAAATTTAAAATTGCAACCATGGCCTATAAGAAGGAGTTCTGATTATTCCAAAAGAGTTCTGATATAGTTACAGACATGACTTATGATTTTCCCAAGAGTTCAGGTACAAGAAGTGATGAGAAGTATTTTTCAGCAATTATTATACTTGAAAACTGCATGTGATAAATTTGAAAATTGCAACCACGGCCTATAAAAAGGAGTTCTGATTATTCCAAAAGAGTTCAGATATAGTTAAAGACATGACTTATGATTTTCCCAAGAGTTCTGGTACAAGAAATGATGAGAAGTATTTTTCAACAATTATTATACTTAAAAATGCATGTGGTAAATTTAAAATTGCGACCACGTTCTATAAGAAGGAGTTCTGATTATTGTAAAAGTGTTCTGATATAGTAAAATACATGGAAAATGATTTCCTGAAGAGTTCTGATCGGAAAAAGAATTAGAAGTATTTTTAAACAATTATTTTACTTCCAAAATGTATATTTCTGTGCATATACCTAATGGTAGAATATCTTTAAATAAGTATGTCTAAATATCTTTTAGACTCTATATAACTTTTAAATAATGTAATTTTTTTTAACTTATAAAATAAATGTTTTTCTAAAATGTACAACTTCCCTTATATAGTGTTAACAATGAACAACTTAGGTTGATGAAGATTTAATAAATATATTTTATCTCATTCTTAGCGTTACCCGGAACTAACGGCGTGGACGTGACGAGAATATAGTCCCTTTTTTTTTTTTTTTTTTTTTCTTTTTTTTTAAATAACTTTAAGGAAGTTTGTTAATAATTAAAATAATTACGAATTATAAAGTACCGTATGGTCAAGAATCAGATACCTCTACAGTATCTGCCCCTCTGGGCCCTTGTGGCCTGTTACGGGACTGATTTTTTTTTTTTTTATTATTTTATTTATATATATATATATATATATATATATATATATATATATATATACTGTAGTATAATAATAGAAATTATATTATAGTATGGTGAGTTGAAATTTAAATAATCATTTGTAATGAGAATAACTTAAAATAATTAATGAAATTTAAACTATTATATAATACAATAATAACATATTGTAATTATTTATACATATATATATGTGTGTATATATATATATATGTACATATATTTAGTATTGTACATAGTGTGGTAAGTTTTATTACTTATTTTATTTGAGAATATATTAAAACGTGTGGTGTGATTTGAAATTTTAAAGGTGATATTTCTTTTCTTTTTGGCTTTAAATCGTCATACTCGTACCAGGCTATGTTTGTAAATAATAATGACGTGTAATGGCGTATACTATTAATATAATTTATTACGCCTCGAAGTATATATTTATTATTATTAAGGGTGACATGTTTTGCAACACTATTTAAATTGTAGGTTTTCTTTGTAAATCCGGAATTATTAATGTAATTATTATCCGTCAGAATACTTGTATCTATTATTATTTGTGGCCCGTATGTTTCTGTTATATCACATGTGTTTTTACATTTGACACATATGTGCTTGGAAATTGTTTCGTCTATAGCGTTTTGTACATATTCCAATCCTTTATCCAAAATTACGTTGACATTTATACTTAATAATATAAATTTAATATTTTTTGAATAGTCACACATTTTGCAGGTTTGGACTCTTTTTAGACTAGGCAAAGAAAGAAATGTATGTTCTGCTAAGTGGGCAGCGTTACACATTGCATCTAATGTGGTGAATGTCCTTGTATACCTCGTGGACTCGAATAGTGATGTACTATTTAGAAAAGAAGCTCTTTCCATATAATCGTTCCGTGATATTTTACCGCGAGATATTATTCTTTCTGCCAATCGTAAAAAATGATCATCGGTACTTTGTGCGATACTTTTATATTCGGTGCTCATTCCTATCATATGCGCTGTTATGTGTAAAAGAGAATCGAAAGCGCACGTATTGTGAACCATAATAGTTTTTCCTTGTAATTTAACGGGTTCACATAAATTGCCGTTTTTGATTATAGGGATGAAAACTGAAACATTCGATTTGACACTATCCCATTCGGGACATTTGTCTAAATAAGTTTTTTTTTTAGGAGTGCCACATGATTTAGAACCTTTATTGGTCAACCCCATCCAGTTTTCCTCATAGTTTAGCGAATCTATAGCATCATTAGAAGAAGAATCCGATACATGATATATAACTCCCTTTACAGCATCCTGTGAATTTTGATTATTTCCATCTGAGCTACTTTTATATAAATCATGGATATTTTTCGAATATTTTCACAATCGGATGTTGCATTAAAGTTATTACTGGAAATAGATAAATCCGAAGTGCATATGCTTATTTGATCCTGCTTCGGAGATATTTTGTTTTCTTGTTCCAAAGTAGCAGAGGAAATATTTTCTGCAAAATCTAATCGTAATTTGCCACCGAGATAATTTAGATGGCTAATGACAAATTTGTCTACTCTCATCGGAAGACTACCTTTAAAAACTCTTGTTTTATATTCAGCAAAGATTGATTCTAGCGAAGAAGATGTCGCAATTTCCATGTCATTGTTAAAATAAGGACGCATAAGACCGGTCACAATGGTAAAATGTTTATTAAATCCTTTATTTTCTTTGCAGCTTCTGAATTATAAAAAGCATTGACAACATTACCATTTTGCGATTTTAACGCAAGATTACGAGCTTTATAATATATGTCATTACTCCAATTTTGCCAAGAAGATGGAATTTCTTCGGAATCATAATCGCCTAATGATAATTCATCTTCAGTAATATTGCTTGGTTCAGGAAAATTCTCAGATTTTATGCAATTATTAAGAGATTGCAAGCATGTCTCGGCTGGTACCGGAGTTTGGTCATCCATGTATCCGATGACTTCACTTAAAGCTACTACGATTAAAGAAAATAAAAAAGTTTGTAACACGTTTAAAGATTGCATCTTATATGCTTGTGATATGCATCTAAGATAAAATTGCCGTACTTTCTTTGGCGAATTCCGCAAACATTCCCAATTGCTCACCATTTTAATAATGTGGCTAACATCTAATCTTAGATACGAAGCAGGCATCACTGTTTGTTTTAAATCGGCACAATCTGCAAATGCGCGAGCTAGAGCCACTAACAATGCGCGACTATAATCTGTCACCATTACAGAAGGAACCGTAGCACCGGCTCTACGAATTTCTAGAAGGAAATAAGTCAAGAGTGCTGCGTCGTGTTTGGTAGACAACAGTTGAAATACCGGAACGGCTCGTTTACCTTTTTGAGCAATCATGCATTGATAAAGAAATATATGAGAAGATTGATTTCCGTCAGGTAATATTAATTTCTTTGCAACACTGCCTGTAGCATCCATAGTAAAATAGGCATATTTACTACGACTCATTATTTTCTGCATAATTATCTGCTCCTTAGGCCTGTATATAACGTAGAAAGGATCCAAACCTATTCCATGTATCGATCCGGATAGTATTGTGTATTTAAATTTTAGTAAATTAAGTACTGCATCATTGCTATTAATATCCAAACGATTATCAATTTCATGCTGTTTGGCCCAGAACTCCTTTTTATAGGCCGTGGTTGCAATTTCAAATTTATCACATGCAGTTTTCAAGTATAATAATTGCTGAAAAATACTTCTCATCACTTCTGGTACCAGAACTCTTGGGAAAATCATAAGTCATGTCTGTAACTATTTCAGAACTCTTTTGGAATAATCAGAACTCCTTCTTATAGGCCGTGGTTTCAATTTTAAATTTACCACATGCAGTTTTCCAGTATAATAACTGTTCAAAAATACTCATCATTTCTTGTTCCAGAACTCTTTGGAAAATCATAAGTCATGTCTTTAACTATATCAGAACTCTTTTGGAATAATCAGAACTCCTTTTTATAGACCGAGGTTGCAATTTCAAATTTACCACCAGCAGTGTTTAAGTATAATAATTGTTGAAAAATACTTCTCATCACTTCTGGTACCAGAACTCTTGGGAAAATCATAAGTCATGTCTGTAACTATATCAGAACTCTTTTGGAATTATCAGAACTCCTTCTTATAGGCCGTGGTTTCAATTTTAAATTTACCACATGCAGTTTTCCAGTATAATAACTGTTCAAAAATACTCATCATTTCTTGTTCCAGAACTCTTTGGAAAATCATAAGTCATGTCTTTAACTATATCAGAACTCTTTTGGAATAATCAGAACTCCTTTTTATAGACCGAGGTTGCAATTTCAAATTTACCACCAGCAGTGTTTAAGTATAATAATTGTTGAAAAATACTTCTCATCATTTCATGTACCAGAACTCTTGGGAAAATCATAAGTCATGTCTGTAACTATATCAGAACTCTTTTGGCATAATCAGAACTCCTTCTTATAGGCCGTGGTTTCAATTTTAAATTTACCACATGCAGTTTTCCAGTATAATAATTGTTCAAAAATACTTCTCATCAATTCTTGTACCAGAACTCTTTGGAAAATCATAAGTCATGTCTTTAACTATATCAGAACTCTTTTGGAATAATCAGAACTCCTTTTTATAGGCCGTGGTTGCAATTTCAAATTTATCACATGCAGTTTTCAAGTATAATAATTGTTGAAAAATTCTTCTCATCATTTCTTGTACCAGAACTCTTGGGAAAATCATAAGTCATGTCTGTAACTATATCAGAACTCTTTTGGAATAATCAGAACTCCTTTTTATAGGCCTTGGTTGCAATTTCAAATTTATCACATGCAGTTTTCAAGTATAATAATTGCTGAAAAATACTTCTCATCACTTCTGGTACCAGAACTCTTGGGAAAATCATAAGTCATGTCTGTAACTATTTCAGAACTCTTTTGGAATAATCAGAACTCCTTCTTATAGGCCGTGGTTGCAATTTTAAATTTACCACATGCAGTTTTCCAGTATAATAATTGTTCAAAAATACTTCTCATCATTTCTTGTATCAGAACTCTTTGGAAAATCATAAGTCATGTCTTTAACTATATCAGAACTCTTTTGGACTAATCAGAACTCCTTTTTATAGGCCGTGGTTGCAATTTCAAATTTATCACATGCAGTTTTCAAGTATAATAATTGTTGAAAAGTACTTCTCATCATTTCTTGTACCAGAACTCTTGGGAAAATCATAATTCATGTCTTTAACTATATCAGAACTCTTTTGGAATAATCAGAACTGTCAAATTTCGAGCGGCGTTGAATTTTTTAATTTTACAAATATGAACGTATTTTACAAGTATAATAATTTTTTTTAAATACTTCCGATTAATCCTTGTATCAGAACTGGTCGGAAAATCATTGTACATGACTTTAACTATTTTAGAACTCGTTTAGAATAATCAAAACAACTAGTTATTGATTGGCTTTAGATATCAAATCGTGTATATATCGGGATAATTTCTGTAAATGTTTTTCTTTTTTAATCGTTTTTTTTTTCTTCTAAAATGTAGAACTATCCTCAGAACTCTTATAAATCTATGATTTTTTGAATTCTGACGATTGTTGATACGGAAATTGTCGAAAAACATAATGATTTGCTGTGTGAACTTGGCAAATCATTTGTTATGCCATTTTTTTTTTTGCTTTAAAGGCCGGAACTATTAATGTAACTTATCAAGAACTCTAGAACTATTCAAAATAAAGCCAGAACTCTCAAAAAATTTTGAGTTTCCACGAAATGAGACGCCAGTTTCACACACACCATTAGCTGGTTCCAATCCTTTCTATCCAATCGATCCCAATACGTGGTCATCCCCGACAGCAATCCTTCTAGCCCTCTTCCTCTTTCCCGTGGTGTGCCCCAGGGCTCCTCGTTATCCCCAACTCTATTTTCTGTTTACATCAATGATCTTCCTCTTTCCATAGTTTATTCCAAGTTTCATCTTTACGCTGACGATACCCAAATCTACCTATCCTTTAAGCCCTGTTTGCTACGAGATGCTGTAGACAAGCTGCAAGTAGATCTTAATAACATCAATGCTTGGGCCGCAGCTAATAAGCTTTCCCTGAATCCAGACAAATCCAAAGCCATTGTTATAGGCTCCCAATCCCTCATAAGTTCTACTTCCCCTTTTCCAGCCCTTTACCTTAACAGCATCCCTATAAAATATTGTAAATCAGTTTAAAATCTTGGGATCATATTTGATCAGAACCTTTCCTGGAAAAATCATATTCCCCAAATTTCCCGTCGGTCCATATTTATCCTGATACAGCTCAACCTCTCCCGCCATCTCCTGCCAACCTCCCTATTATTCTCCCAGACTATGGTTGTTTTGTGTACGGTGGACTTTCTGGCGATCTCGAGGCAAAACTCAAACGCCTCATGAACTGTTTCATTCGTTTTATCTTCGGGATCCCCAGAGACTCCCACATATCACATTTCTACCAGGAGCTAAATTGGCTATTCCCTCTTTATCGTCGTCAGTACTTCCTCGGCTTAGTCCTTTACCAAGTAATTCAATCCCGTAGACCTTCTTATATTTTTCAACTTCTTAAATTTAAATCCTCGGTTCACTCCCGTAACACCCGATCTCGTCCTTCCGATCTTTATATTCCTTCCCACCGAACAGCAATATTCGAAAAATCATTCGTCACCCGTGCCACCTCGCTATGGAATTCCTTGCCTTCGTTTTTCCGCCATTCTACCCACCTAGAAACCTTTAAATCCCGACTCTTCCCCCCCCCCCAAGTTTTACCCAATCCCTAGTCTATATTGAAGCTGTACACTATATATTGATACTGATAGCATTTATAAGTTTTTAAGTTTATACGTAAAATTCAAAATTATTTTGTAATTTCAAAATTATTCCTATGGGACTTCTGTCCCGGAATAAGAATAAAACTTTTCATTCATTTTAATAGTCCTGAATGTCCTTTAATCCAAGTTATTGTAACTGTCACATTTTTCTTTTTACACATAATAAGTAATGTACTAATGTGTTCAGTCTGTTCGTAATGATTTTGGCGTTGTATATGCGTGCTATGTTTGTCTGGCTGTCAGTGTATATTATGCATGTGTCTCCGTCGTGACTTATAGAATATAGTGTTTCTACTGCTTTTATGATTGCAAGGTTTTCTGCCTGGTTGTTCGTACATAGTGGTAATAGTCTGAATTGTCCGCTGTGAATAGTTATGTCGTCTTTTAGTATTATGTATGCAGATCCAACACAGTCATTGCTTTTACTTCCGTCCGTGTAAATGTGATAAGTCCAGGTTGTTTCTTTATCGTCAGTCGGTCCAATGTTGTCTTTAGGGTGTAACCCGTTCGTGAACCGTATGTCTTGTTCTATGTTATGTGGTGTGATAAAAAAAAGTGAAGGGTTAAAAAAAAAAAAACTAACAATATCGAAGTTTTAAGCACTTATTTCTCCGATTGATGTCGCCTCATCAAAAATCACACGAGAATCATTTTTGTAGGGCATTTAGTAAGCCTTCGAAAGGTTACGTTCTATTTACCACGATTTCCTTTTGGACGGTCCAAGAAAGTCAATTTTTTTTGAGAAAATTTAATGAATACGTTGGTTATCATATATAAAAATTGACAGAACAAGTAATTTTCCTTCTTTACTCGGATACTGAGGGAGGGACATTTTATTTTTAAACCAGTACGTTATGAAAGTCTGTTAAAAAAATACATGTAAATAAACGAATATAAGATTAAAATGGAGTTCTATAATCTTTTTTAATGAGATTTAAGAGCATAAAGAACGAGAAATCAATTGTTTTTATGCATGAAAAATGAGGAATTACACGGAAGACGAACCCATCTAAGCATGGTTTATGAGTCCTTCGTAACCAAGGACCATTTCCATCGTCACATCAAAGCAACTTTAACGACACTTCACATTCTATCATCGTCCTTGTCGTCAACACCTAGAATAGAATCCATTAATAAATATTTTATTACCAAATTTGTGTCGGCATTTTTTCGGCTTCATAAATATTTCCAATTTTTTAGCTTCTTCTAGTTTTTCTTATAAATCAAAAAGTGAGAAAAAAAAATTTATAGGTTCGCTTACGTATAAATTTATATGAAAACAATTTCAAGGCCATATTTTAATCCCGCTTTTATAAAAGTTGGGAAAACAAGATATTTGTTTCGGATTCTCAATACCCTAAAACTATTTTACTTTAAACTCCGACATATGTCTAAATATTTATCAAAACTAAGATATACAAAAAGACAAAATGTCTTTTGTAACTTCAAGTTGGATGTAATCGGCCTTAGTCTCATTAGAAGCATTTTACTGACAAAAATGTCGTTTTTAATTTATATTTCACCCCTGCCAGGCCCGTTAGATTCATTAGCACTTATTCAAATCTTCTGGAGGATTTAAAAGGTCATCAAATTTCCTTAACATTAAAATTAATCTATGAGCGAAAATATTAGAAAGTTGTTGCAATTTGGAACCAAGATGGGAGCTCTGAGCTTTTGAAATTACACCATGGATTCATACATTATGGAAGTGCATTACGATGCCGTAGTTTCGGCGTGGAATTGCAACTGGAGTTGCAAAAAGTCACACACATTTTAATCTAAATTTTTGAGAGCAAATAGGTCACAATCTTATAATATGAAGAACTCATATAGTTTTCCTCTTTTTTTTATTAAAGGCCTTATAGGTAAAAAAATGCTTCAAAACTTTATTTAACCCATTTTATTTATGTCGACTAGTTTCTGGCAAACTTGGTCTATCTTCACAAACAAAAGTTTCTCATTTTCCAAATTATATGTTAAAATTTCTTGGTAGTAAAATTCCTCCCATCTTTTCGGCCTATAGGAGTTCATATTTTCTCTCGTAACTTGACCTCTTCCACATATATTTTTTCTCTTCTTTTATAAGAAACATTTTTCTGTGAAGAGAGGCCAAGTTTGCCAGAAACTAGTCGACATAAATAAAATGGTTTAAATGAAGTTTTAAAGTATTTGTTTGACCTATAAGGCCTTTATTAAAAGAAGAGGAAAAATATATGCGGAGGAGTATATACATAGCAATAGTCCATCTCCTTTAAGAAGATAATTATGAAACCGAGTCTCCTACACCCACGGGTATAGAACGCACCTCTTTGGTGAGGTCGAAGTTTTTGTTTATAAAAACATATAAGTCTTTTATAGCAAATTATTAAATATAAAGGAAAGTTCGAACTCATTTTCGGATAATATTGACAGAAAATGAATACATGGAGCAGAGATAATAATAATAATATACCTTCCAGTCTGCAAGATATATATATTATATGATCACTATAAGACTAGCATATTTTTATTCATGAAGGTCGGCAGAAATGAAATTTATTCAGAAATATCGAGTGAAAATTTCTCACTTGAAATATGTTCCTGTATTCAGTCTAGTCCAATACATGAATGGTACAATGATAATGGAAATGAGTCTGTGTTTTATCAAGATGGCTAGCATGAAATTGATATTATCTGATAGCAGATGCTTTCAGTTTCGCCTATCGAATAGACAATGTCACTCTCTCCCTCAGAACTTTTAGATCTGATATTGACTGATAGATGAGTTGAATTGTGCCATTGTCAACCAACAACTTCGCTTTTCAATTTGTTACTAAGCGAAACCGAGGAATGTTTCTGATTTCATATTTGTGATTCGGAAGCAAATATCTCTCTTACTTAAACAAACCCGTACATATTGGAATATATTTTAAATAATAGTCATTACTAAAGCTCAGCCTACTGAGGAGCATTAAACAATCCGAGGCGTCCATACCCAGAATGGTGTGTTTCCGAAAGAACCTACAAGTACGAAACAGCCCCCCCCCCCCCACCGGAAGCGGAGTAAAACAAAACTTTTCGGAATTTTTTGATTTTTGCCGATTAACATCCTAATGTCTTTCACCCAAAATTCAAGTATAACTTCTTGGGAAGTGTCTCATAATTTATGGAAGTGCATTTCGATGCCGCAGTTCCGGCGTGGAATTGCAAAAAGTCACACACGCTGAAGAAACTGAAACATTTATTCAATCTGCTCACACCTCTTTTTTAAACAAAGGAATGACGCAATTTACATGCGTACAGCCATTCACTTTAAAGTAATAAATAATGTCTGTTCGCAACAATCGCAAGTTTTCTGAAAGATGATTCATGAGTTGTCACAAGAGCGATGGTTGAGCGTCTTCGTTAATCGTCTCTGAGTCCGATATCTGATCAAGTCATTAACAGGATCCAGCTGTACAATACCCACTTTCTATTTCAAACGGCACTTCTCCACATAAAAGAGAACTTATATAACACCTCTTAATTACAGCATATCAGCTTAACGAGGCATACAGTTACTTCAGTGTCCTTTTCTCTCTTATATGTATTTAATGGATGGCTGAATTTTTTTTATCCAATTGTTTCGGTTGAAAATAAAATATTTTGGATCAATACCAAAGTCAATATAATGAATAATTTTTCTCCTGTGTAGACAGAAGATCGATAACCAAGAATAAAAATTAACTAATTCCTCAATTTTTTTTAATAATCTTTCTTTCATGAATCATCAGGTGCCTTAAAATTAATACGGCCTACCTGGTTGCCTACATTCCAAAGGCTGTATTTACTTTTATGCTCCTCTGCGGCTACTAAGGATGCGAAAATGCTCGCATTGTTATGTAGGTACCTCTAACTGTTAATTATATTTCAATTGAGTGCCCATTCTACAACGAGAAGAGAGACAAGTTTAACTGAAATCTTCCATTAAGCCACATTTTAGAAGGCAATAATGTTAATAATGTGGTAGAGTTTTTAAATTATATACATCTCCTGGACAACATTTTAAGCACCTTATTTAACGTTATAACGAGAGTTTTCTGAGCTCTCCATGAAGCATATTGATATATCTAATTTCAACTTAATAATTATCATCATCCTAGTGCAAACTATATAACATTAAAATCCTCACCACAAGAAGATAAACCTTAATATCAAAAATAAATAATAGGACAACGATGTGAAGTAGTTGAATTTTCCTACATAAAAAATAAAATAAAAAGTACTCTAGATGAAAATCCGGTTGACTTTATGGAGAGAATACAATATGACACTTAAACGCAATTCCGCTTTAATTATATGTATACTGAAGCTCCTACCATAAAACTTAAAATTCAGGGATATTCCATAACAAATTGCAGACTTGAAGAGAAAGCAGAACGTAAAAGCCTAATAATAAATGAAATATTAAATAATCATTTGCTAAAATTGAATTATTAGACATCAGTCTTTTGCCGATAACATATCAACACACCACATCCCTTGCCAACGTATTCCTCTTTACATCCTTGTGGATTGTATGATAGTTTCCGGATACATTCATTCATTTAACAATTCTTCGATTCGTTTGTCATCAGTTTATTGAGACAGTAAAAATTAGGTTTGTATTGCTAATGGAAGAATGGTTGAGATTAATGAGTTTTGTTTGAGTTGTAGTAATTATAGGAGGATCGTGATACACGATCCGCGCTGCGTACAGCAGCCGGTCAATGACGTCATAGCCTACCTCTTATGTCCCTGACTGTGTCTTTTGTAGTGCTATGCTTGAAGCTTAGCTGGAGACAGTATCCAAGAAGGTCGTTCTGGATTTCTCAAAGAATATCTCACAATGCAAGTCAAGGAGAATGACTGGCTCGTTAAGCGATTCTTGAGAACTGGAGAATAGTTCACAGGCTCAGTATGACAGTAAAAGGAAGTTAGTATTTCCCTCTCGTATGGTTATTTTGAATCCATTATTTATTGGTTAAGTAAGAGTAAAAAAAAAACGAGGGGTTGCTCATTATGAATATTTGTGGAAAAATAAAAAATGTTGACCCAATAAAATAAAATAATCGTTGATTATTTCATTAAAGATAAATCGTTTAGTGTTTAAAAGGCATTATAACAATTATTATTTAAAGTGATTAAGTATTATATATTATAAATATGCTCGTACATAGTATAAGTGTGTGTGTGTGTGTGTGTGTGTATATATATATATATATATATATATATATATATATATATATATATATATATGTGTGTTTTAAATAGCATCGCTGGGTATCACATGTTTGTGTGGAACGTCTTCTTTCTCCAGCGGTGACGCTCCTCTCCTCATCGCAATATTTCGTCGGGTTCATCTTCGACTTCGGACTTGTGTCGTCCTCGGTGGTTGTGGGATTTTGGCCCGGATTTTGCGTCTTTTATTAAATTTATTAAGAAATATTGAGTGAATAGTTCTCACTTGAAATATGTTCCTGCACTCAGTCTAGTCCAATACGTGAATGGTACAATGATAATGGAAATGAGTCTGTGTTTTATCAAGATGGCTAGCATGAAATTGATATTATCTGATAGCAGATGCTTTCAGTTTCGCCTATCGAATAGACAATGTCACTCTCTCCCTCAGAACTTTTAGATCTGATATTGACTGATAGATGAGTTGAATTGTGCCATTGTCAACACAACTTTAGAGAGGGAGTCCTTTAACCAACAACTTCGCTTTTCAATTTGTTACTGAGCGAAACCGAGGAATAAAATAATGAATTATTTTTAATGTTTATGATTTCATATTTGTGATTCGGAAGCAAGCTTACATAAACAAACCCATACATATTTGATATTTTAAATACTAGTCATTAATAAATATCAGCCTACTGAAGAGTATTAAACAATCCGAGGTGTCCATACCCAGAATGGTGGGTTCCCGAAAGAACAAACAAGTACGAAACAAGCACCCCCCCCCCGGAAGTGGAGCCAATCAAAACTTTTCGGAATTTTTCGATTTTTGCCTTTACTAACATCCTAATGTCAATCATCCTGCAAAATTCAAGTCTAACGTCTTGGGAAGTGATAATTTTGAATAGTGAGTTCTATATTCTGATTTTCCATCGCTTATACCTCAGAAACTATTCAATGTAGAATTATGAAGTTTTCTAAATTTACTCACATAATTAGTATAATACCTGTGTAAAATTTCATAAGTTTATCTTTAACTGGTTTAATGTTATGAGAGGGTAAAAATTTGCTCTAATTCCTCGTGTAATATACACACGGAGTGCTTAGGCCGGTACTTGGCCTAGCAGATTACCGTGCGCCTAGTTCGGGGGATAGTAAAGAGATGAGCGAGTATGTTCATAGGAGGATATTTAATGGACGGTTATCAAATGAATTGTCTCGGTCTGGAGAACCGATATTTGATGTTTTAAGAATCATTTAGACGCATCTTAACACTTTTTATGTACATGTCTCTTATTTACCTATGTACCTACATCGTTAAGGCGACATTAGTTAGACTTGAAATTAATATATGTCAGACAAGGACACAAGGGCATTTCTAAATAATGATCAGACTAGAAGGCTTTATCTATATGTATAAAAAGCAGCTGCCTGTCTGCTTCTCTGTTTGTTCCTTATACAAATCCACACTGTTTCACCGATTATAACAAAACTTGACACACAGAAAGATCTTGATACGGTAAGTGTTATACGCTAGGTCAAAATCGTTGTGTGTCTGTATGTTTGTTCCTTATAAAAATTCAGACCGTTTGACCGATTTTTATCAATCTTGGCAAACGGGGGGCGTCTTGATACGGGGTGTGTCATAGGCTAGGTCAAAATCGTCTATCAGCTGTATGTCTGTCTGTTTGTTTCTTATACAAATCACACTGTTTGGCCGATTTTAACCGAACATGGTAAAAAGGTAGGTCTTGATCCGTGGAGATTCTAGGTCAAAGTCGTCTAGGACTCACAGTTCGGAGGTCTTCGTAACTGTGAACTCGAACAGTTACTGATTTGCGTTATTAGATTTTAATATTACTTATGCGGTTTCTAATTTATTTTTGCTTTTCCAAATGTAGAAAGTAGGTGTTGCATGACACGCCAGGTAACACCTAGTAAAGTTATAAAAAATAAAATACCGACTCGATAAAGAAGTAGAATAGTAATAGTTCACGTCCTCGTGTCAAGCCAAAAATCGACGGCGCCAACTCAAAATTCACTTACAAAAAGTATTGATGTATGAAAGGATAAAGAAAGGCCTGAGGGTATGGACACTCTATGTTTATGTAACATACTATGATTGACGCATAATAATCTAACTTCAGGAGTTACGTTTCTATTTAAGCCTCTGAAAGATTATTTCATTATTTATGGATTATATAAAAAACGAAAAGCAATTAACTTTTGGCTCAAAAATTAAAGCTGTTACAAAAAAAGTGGGCTGTATAATGCACTTTCATAATCCGTTCACAGTTTTTCGCCTAAGGAAACTTTTAATTAACTTGTGATGTGTAAAATATTGCATTAACAATAAAGTACCGATCTTACAAAGTTATGTTCACTCCTTCTGTCTAACGTGATAAGTGCCTCTCTCTTCTGACTTTTAATGTATTACCTCTGCCTTCAATGGCAACTTTAAACAGGAGAACCTTTAGAAAGTGTGGATTCATGAGATTCAAGGCATTTGCAATTAATGAAATATTTAAATTAATGGATGGGAATCTTGTTTCTAGATTATATTTTAGGTTTCTGGATCCTGAGAAGAATGTCTTTAACGCGATCGATTTCGTTCTTTTATTTTAATAGAATGCCCACGTTTTACTAACTTCTAGCTTAATGAGAAGAGAAAGAGGAAGGGAGAGAAAGGGATTTTGATTTATCCTTTAGCGCGTTTTCTGTCTCTCTCCATAGGGAGGAGCCTCGCTTATAAGGTTGACCTCATGATGCAATCTGTAAGTGCCGACTAGAAAATTTCACGTTTCAAAACCCATAGATCTACGCCATAGAGAGATCTACTAATAGATAGACGGGAGGGAGGTTCCAGAATCTTGTAGATCCACTACACTTCCACTTCAGTTGCAGATATTTAATGCTTACTAAATGTTTACGTTTTCCTGTAATAGTCAATCTGTAGTCCGATAGGGGGCTGGGGAAAACAGAAGTGCGTTATTGGACATCCAGAAACTATCCTCAATCAATGGATTTAGTGAACAAAATCATATTATATCCGTTTTCCTATAGGAAAGTTCGTCTATTTTATGATGGCACAATTAGAATTTGTTATCTTGAACAGTTTTTGAGGAATCCTATCTAATCCATTAAAAAATATGTCTGCGTTGAAAAACAGAAAATTGGACATAACTCTTTTTCCCTTTGGAATCGGACACACTTTAAATGAACTTTTTTGTTGGACATTATGTCTAGAATCACCTCCTAGAGTTTGATTACTTAGACCTAAATCACCCTGTTTAATAAAGAGTGACTAACATACAATTAAGAAAATAAGTAATTTTCTTTCTTCAAAGCAAATAAAATGTACAGTAATAACTTAATAATAATATTTATTTATACATTTGTGAGGCCGCTAATAAAACAACTATTTAAATACAATATTATTACTTATTGCTAACAACGGTTTATAATACAACGAGGCATTTTTCCTGATTGCTTTGAACATTTTCAAATACGTTTTTGAATCAAATTGTCAAGATTTTTTATGCCTAACATAACACACATTATGACAACTCAGCTATTTGCGAAACAGATTATTTTTTATATTGAAAACATTAAAATAGTTAGCCACTATTTTAAGTAATGAATCGCATCATGTTCTTTTTTTTTCGTTTTTTGGGCGGCGTATCAACTATTGGGCTATTAACGCCGGGCTATCTACAGGTTGCTACCCTGTTAACGTGCGGGAAACGCATCATGCGTGAAGAAGTAACCCCCCCCCCCCTCTTTAGGATTTTGTAATAGTAAAAAAGCTGCATACAATTGTGGAATTGGGCTAGCGAGGACGCGCGGGTCACGGATTCCTCACAACTGGGACGAAGAAATCCCTTACTGTTTCCAAACGAGCCTCCTTATCACCGAGTTGCCGCAGGTCCGCTTCGGCCTCCGTACACGTATTAGGAAACAATATTCATTCCATAAGCAAGGATCCTTAGTTTATGATATCTAATTAGATATCAGGAAATATTAATATTTCCTGTAGTTTTCTTAAACCTTTTAACAAATTCTTGGTAAGCACATTGTTCTAAGGTGAATTTTATTTACGCCTTTGTCTCCTCCGAACTGCAGAAGTTTAGAATTCTCAAAGAGAAAATTCCACAGCATATCACTATCTCTTTCCTTGTTGAGTCAATCCATATCAAGTGGTCCAAAGGTAGTTGCTTGACCATTTTAGTTTGAAATTGGCAGCCATATTTGTTTCACCGCGCATGCTGATTTTTGAGTTTATAAGCTCTTACGGAAAACTTATTTTCTCAGGACTAGTAAGTCATTGGGTGGAGTGAATAAAAGCTAGCAATTGCTAGAACTAAGTATTTTCCAAGCAACTGCTTAGTTCCGACTGAATAAAAATGTTAGCTGCAGCTAGGCCTAGCACTTGCTTAGTTTATCAATGTTCCTAGCTGCAGCTAGGTAGAAGGTGTGAATAAAGAGCTGTGACTAGTTTCTAAGGTTAGCAATAGCTAAGGAAAAAGCTAGTCTGGTCTGGGTCATGTTAGCTTTTTAGTTAGTTTCCTTTCGCTGAATCATGCATGGGCGTATATAGAAAATAATTTCGGAGGGGGCTGGGAAAATTTCGGGGGGGGGGGGGGGCTGAGACCATTTCCGGTGTATGGAATACTAACAATTTAGATCTTGGAAGAGTTTTAGCCAACTTAAACGCTATTACACCCAAAATAGAATATGTTTTATGAACTAAATGATCTTATATAATTTATAAAATTTTTACCGTTCAAATCAAAATTTCGGGGGGGGGGGCTGCAGCCCACTCAGCCCCCCCCCTTATGTACGCCCATGCAATCATGGTGGCGTTTATGCATGTTCATAAGGAAAAGGAGTATTATATGCGCCGGGACGTCTTCACGTTCTATTTTCATCTTCTTTAGCTACATTTCCTGCAGTAAAACGATTCTTTGAAGTTCTGGAGTTGACGGATGTTTTTTTTCTTCCGAACCGTAAACCTCAACCATTTTCGCACTTTTTCAATTTTTTATTTGCAATTTGTTGTAATGCAGTGCTGGGTTCCTAGTTCCTTGTTCGACGCTTGTCGATGAGTCGGTGAATCTAACTGCGATTCTTCCTGGGATTTTTGCCCTTGATCAATAATTAGTAAAAATCTTTTTCCTACTGCTTCACTTTAATAGGGTTATTGCCGGTTGCTTTTTGGTCGGGTTTCTTCTTTATGCTTGATTTAATGTTATTCAGCAACTTATTTAATTGTGCAACAGTGATCTTTCACCCTATGGAAAATTCATTCCCTAATGCTGTCCCAAGCAGGTTTTCATTCTTTAATAGCAGTTAGTAATTTAGATTTTTCCATTACCACAGGATCATTGACTAATACTGTTATAAAAAGTGACCGATCCAGGTCGGCATGGGCGTATATAGAAAATAATTTCGGGAGAGGCTGGGAGTATTTGGGGGGAGGGCTGAGAGCATTTTGGGGGGTATGGAATATTATCAATCTAGATCTTGGAATAGTTAGCCAATTAAAATGATATTGCACCAAAAAGAAATTATTTTTTCAGACCAAAGTGGTCTCATTTAATTAAAAAAAAAACCACAACAATAAGGTTTTTTTTTGTGACAAATCTTTACATATTTCGGAGGGGACTGCAACCCCCTCAGCCCCCCCTCATAGTGCCCATGCGTGTCGACAGTTGCACAAGACACACTGAGCCCGATGAGGAGAGAGAGAGACAAGCAACAAACCCTGACAGAGGGGATGAGGGAGGGAGGTAGGAATCCTAGCTGTAGCTAGGGGTTAGCACCAGCTACGCTTAGAATTTCCTTAGTTTATCAGGAGATGAGACAAACTTACTTAGATCTTCCTACCTAGAAGTAGCGAGGAAGAGTATTCACTCCGTAGTGAGGAAGAGCTACATCTAAGGGCTAGATTCTACCTGTTAGATTCTAGCTTTTATTCACTCCACCCACCGCCTGGTTCCTTATTGCCTGCTCTATATTTTATGTTTTCTTTGAATATTTTGAAGTCCAATACCTGAAAACTTCCGTTGAAAACAACTGTTTACATTCCTCAAAACGCCGCTTTTCAGGGTAATTTTTTGGCACAAGGGGTTGTATATCGAAGTTGATTTTTCGCATGATAAACCTAGCCCACAAAGATGACTGCCATTTTCAAACGGTTGACTATAAAAAAAAATTAAAAATTGTTTATAGTGATTCTATAAGTCATTGATAGTAAAAATATTTATTTTTTCTAAAATGGTCAAGCAACCAGATTATTTTTTTCTGGACCATTTCAAATGAATTGACTCTGCATAATTTATGAAAACTGTCTACACTTCTTCTATCCCAAGTATATCTGTCCAGTGAGATATACTCACTTTTTTTATGTATTTGACATAGGTCATATTTATTATATTGTGTTGCCAAAAAATGATTTTAGGATTTTAAATGTGAATTTTAAAACATATCCTATGTATAATATAATAACGATTAATATTTTATTGGATTATCTGAAATCGTGTATTCAAAGATTGTTTACAAAAAATAATGGCCCATGGAGGGCACGAAACATGTAGGACAGTTATTAATGAAGTGGTACAAAAGAGAAAAGGAAGTACTATTTTTGATGACGTACGCCAGATATATCCAAAAAAGTGTATCTACACTTTGACTCTATTGTCACCTCCGCCTCCTTATGGTACACAGTTATAGACAGTGTATAGACAGATATTTGTATTTTTACAATGATTATATCTTCGTTTAGATTCATCATTGGAATCGACATAAAATATGAAACTTTTCCTCCTTTCACAGGTGTAGATTTATTTCTAGGGTTTATTACGATTCTAGCCAATATCTGTATTTTTTGTGAATTTTCCTGCTGCTGCAATTAGCACACATCTAATTAAATCTATTACTATCACTGCGTAGTCTGTTTTATCTGTTTTAAACAGACACATATATATTTGTATATTATATATGTGTGTATTAGTTTCGTTTTTAACATATTTTGGAACTAAAGTTATTAAACCTATTATATAAATGTAAGCTTAAATATTTACACATCTACTTATATACAAAAGGTAGTTCCATTTAAAAAATATATAAGAACTAACCTTACAACTAAAACTAAATCAAAACCTAAACCTAAAATTAAACCTAGAATCATTAAATACATACATTATTTACATTAATATGTCACTTAAAATCATACACACGAACTCAGATTAAAAACACAATAAATATAGTCAAACAATAAATACAAACACTCTCTACATGCTGATTTATTATGCATATAATGATTGTTACGAAAGATAATATATATATATGAAACACGCATTCCTCAGTTACATATATAAGCCTATGCATTTTTATATCTTTAAGAAAATAAGTTACTGTCCTCACTGACGCTTCACTTTTGTCTAACAGGTCACGAAGGTCGTTGGGTGGTCGATGCCACCTGCTAGGATCTTAGCGTGCCGTGCAGTCAAACAGAATATGCCGGATATCTAGTGTAATATTTGTAATAAAAACGCATTAAACAAATCTTTTTTTTTTCAATATCTGTAAAAATTTTTTTTTTTTTAAATTGCTGAACTATTCGTAAATTTTGGGAATTTGCAGATTCTTCGCTCAATCCCAATGGTGTCAGGATTATCCGACTAACTGCAAAAAGCGTAAATGGATCCAAACTCTTTAGAAACTTTATTGGACTTAATGATATCCTAAATGAAGAAATTAACTTTCATATAACACTTCTTAATTGGTTTTGTAGGCGTACATTATGTAGTGACAGTATACCATATGTAGTGGTAGGTAAATAAATGATTACTCATGCGCATACCTTATGAGAGAACTCCCAAAGCAAGCTAATGGAGTAGTCCATAAAACTTATAAATGAATATTGTAAATAGATCGTAAATATACTTTATAAATTGCATGTTGTAAATAGTCTGTAAATATATAAGGATGTTGTTATGTTATTTATATTGTATAGTGTTTATATTGTATATAGTTTATATTGTATATAGTTTGTTGTACCATTGTTATATTATATATGGTACAAGTCGTAGGGAAAAAAAAATGCAAAAAAGTAAAGAGAAATAATGTAAATATCTACTACTTATGAAAGCAAGCGATAAACGGACGCATTTAAAAAAAAAAAAAAAAAAAAAAAAAATGTAAATAGACTAAATATATATGTATATTAGTGTGTATAGATATGTAATATAGGTATGCCTAGGCTAGATACAACTTAATAACTATAAGGAATCACTGTAATCAGCCGTACTATTGTAGAAAGAGCGAAGTAAAGGATTGAGTACCCTTCATTTACAACCAATCTCTATTGAATTAAGCTAATTATTTTTAATCCCACTGATATATAGAACACAAACAAAGGGTGTAAGGACTATACTGTTTATCGCCCTTGTCAAAACAAATCCTAATCCTACCTTATGAGATTATGTCAGTTTTTGATTTGGAGATTTGGCGATATCTTGTTATTCAGAATTGCCTATATATCTTTATGGGGCTATTTGGCATACAGCTCCAAAATTGGTGGAGGTAACCGCCCACAGACTGTATCAAATATCCTTAGATCTAATTAATCAGAATGAGCCTAACGTAAGTAGTCAGTTCGCCATCATTAAATCTTGAGCAATATTCATTTCTTTAGTAAGAGCCCAGCCTTTTTTTGCAAGGGCTTCAAGTCATGCGGGCGCAGTATACCACTAGCGCCTTCACATCCATTCTTAACTCGGCAGGGTTTAATGCAATACTTTTTTTTTTTTTTTTTTTTTTTGTGATTACGTTTGTCCCATAATTTTCGCAAATGAATAATCTTGAAATACTGTTTAATTTATCAATTTTTGTAAGTTAAAAAGAAGTATGGTCGGAAATCCAAAGAAAAGTAGAAAAAATCGACACAGTTGTTGCAGCTGTATACAAAAATGTTGCCTGAAAACGAAAAACAAAGGGAAATAGTTACCATCGAGCCATTATAATTGTTTTAACGTTCGACAATTTGTTTTACTTCATAGAACAATGGGAAAAAGTTCATTTTTGTTAGTAAATAATACATCTTGGTTATAAAAATATATTATGAGTTAAAAAAAAGTCATTAGGTCAAACAATGAATTCATAGTAGGTTCAATTTATTAAGGTACCTGTTACATAGAAAATGAAAAATGTTAGATAATTTAGCACACAAAATTTACCATGTCGCCATTGATATAGATAACCATTATCATTTGCAGGAGTAATCGGGTTCCAGTTCTCCTGTTCTAGAACGGGAAAAATCTGTTAAAAATCTAGCTTCTCCACGATTGAAAATTATTTTTGAGCAAAGGTTTGCTGCCGATCAATTTTTGTCAGCACTGACATTCTACAATAAAGCAGTACAAACACTTCGACAACTCATAAGAAATCTGAAATAATATAGGGAGACTGAATAAATTAATAATTTTAGGCTTCAATATTTTGTATTAATCTTTTACTAATTCATTTCAAATTATTTTGGTAATCTCCTTTATAAAACTTTAGACTTAATGGTTTTCAATTTTTCATTCAACTTTCAGAAAAAGTAAAATATTTTTGTTTTTTCTTTCCAAATTTTTCCAACATACTTCACTGATCTTGTGCCTGTCAGACAATCTTACACACCAGGTTAACAATCTCTAAGGGGTCAGCTTTACATGGCTCTGTCAATCCTAGCAGTGTGTATGCTTTGATGGCTCTACCCAAACGACGGTGTTTATAATCCAAAAGATATACCTAAAAAATGCTGCCCTAAGTCATTATTCCACGCAGACAAAGTCGCGGGTACAGCTAGTATTTATAATAATTTAAGATCTGTATACATTTAAATTTCTTCTTCTTTATTTTAATTATATCTCTCACGGTACTCAATAAGATATCGTATGATAAAGCTTGATCTCACATTCCAAGACTTTCTGGATCTGCCTGGTAGTCTGATTTTGTGTCTAACGGGAGACGAATCCAAACCACCTCAAGCGATATTTTTAGGTTAGATGGTATATTGGGACTCGCTCTGGTGTTAATATAAATAATACCTTTTTTTTATACATCTAAGAATTTTTACTTATATATCTATAAATACACGTATGTAAATAAGCATGCATATATATATATATATATATATATATATATATATATATATATACACATATATATGTAAATAAACATATGTATATGTAATGTGAATATATACCCATATATTAATATTATAATAAATTAACTAATGCGATAATTTCTGACTAGAGAGAAATGTGTCGTATTCGTTAATTTATAAATGAATAATTATTTTATTATGGGTTCCTCAAGTGCGTGAGGAATCATTTTGAAAAGTTAAATGATTTCGACGCTCACTATAAATCTGTTTATAATTTGAAAGAAAGAACTCATTAGAGAAACTGTGTCCTTTGTATTTTTGTGTAATAATTCTACACCTATCCGTCGAAAGATCCATCGTATGATTTTTTTTAGTACAACAGAAACAAAACAATCAATTTATTTGGATCCAACAACAATATGTAGATTTAAGATACATATAGATTTCGTTTTTCCGAGAATTTCTTGTAACAGTTTATCTATTGATGCTATACGTTTTAGACAAATATTATATTTGGATGGTAACCCATTTATATAACGTATGAATGTGACCGACCGGTTTTTCCCTGACCAATGAAAACATTTTCCGTTGGAATTTCCACATTGCAAACGGCATAAGCCAGACTAATCTCTACAGGGAAGAAGGAAATGTATGCCAAAATGATCAGAAATACAAAATATTGCTTCTATCTTAGAGAGATATTACTACATCTAACGAATAGTAAAAATTAATACTAAAAATGTATACGTTATTGCAATGTGATGGGCAGTCAAATCACATTTCTTCACAAGTAAAGAAAGAACTTGTTTTAACTTCCTTAAACATCAAGAATTCCTTTACAATTAAATAACATTGGATTTTCTCGAGGACTCTGGCTTTCATTAACCCAAACTGATTTAAAGCGCCTGTGGGAATCGAAAAGACCCTGAATCGTGACTTGTAGAACAAGATTAGAAATGTTTGACTTGGATCTTCCGAACTTTTACGGCCTCTGCAATTGCAAATGATCACAGGAAATAACCATATATGGCTCCTTGCATCCTTGACGAGTAACCTTTCCCAAATCTACAATTCAAATTGTAGTGAATGTGATGAATGCCCTTAAACTAAGATTTGTGAAGCTTTCTATTATTAAGAATAATTTACGTTTATGATTTCACTATCTAACTTATTATAAAGACCCCTATCAAATTGACGAATTTAATGTTTTTGCTGTAATCTGGTATTACAAATGTCGTTTAGTTACATGAAACTTGTGCTTGATATTGTTCCTTACAAGAAGATTGATGTGGCAGAAGAAAGCCATTAATGTCTATTAAAAAAATGTATAATGAAAATATAGAATTTATGGCTGTTCAGCATAGCCATCAATAATATTTGGGGCTCGAAAGTGAAATGATTTTTTCTTTGTTCCCGAGAGTAGAAACCGCGTGTTGAAATCACCCATCTAGTAGATTGGGAAGCGCTAAAGAAAGAGTGACGTGCCTCAAGAATAAAAATGGTGAGAATTTGAAATGAGATTACCATCAAGGATATTTCCTCCCCTCTGGAATTATGACGTTCGAAATTTCACTTATGACCCATGAAACTCGGTCGTGCTAAAAAAACATTTCGAAGTTTCATAAGCTCTGGATCACGAAATAACCGGTCGTTGAAATTTATATATAAATATACTATATATTTCTGTATTGATAATATATGAATATATATATATATATATATATATATATAACATAATGTAGAATATTAATCCATATCCCACGGAATACTTGCCATATCCTAAGAAAGGAAACAATATCATTCTCGGTATTCTATTAACAACCATGGGCATAGTCAACAAAAAGTCCGACTTGCAGAAACTACGTCATCTTAGCGCGGTTACGTACATCTCGAAGAAATGGAATAGATTAGCAAAACAAATAACAGGAAACGGACAGAAGCCAACTTACACAGAAGCGGATAATTCTTAATCTGTATAAGTCAATACAATTATGTACTGAAAACGTACTTACTCTTCTACTACCGCTGAGAAGACTCTATTCTAAACAACCAAAAATTCTTTTTCATTTTAAGTATCTTGTTTTACTAGCAAATTCGTTTTACTGTTATAATCAACTGTAAATATGTGCTTCATGGCGAATAAAATTCTATTCTGTTGTGGGTTATATCTATCTATAAAATAACAAATAACGATAACTTCTGTTTGAGGCTATGAGGAAGATTATATAGATAGGAGAATTCAAAACTAACTAAGCATACGTCATCATGATTAGCCACAGCCATCTTGATTACCACAGCCACTCCAAACTTATTACCAATACCTTTCACCGTTTCTTAGCTTATTTTACTACAATAATAATTGTACTCGTAAATGAAATTTAAAACAAACTACCGATTAAATAGTGAGATAAACAAATAGAAAACCCCTTTAAAAACAAACACTTTTTAAGTTTTAAGCGCGTATATCTCTGATTGACGTTGCCCCATCGAATATTGCTTTAGAACCTTTTTTGTAGAGAATTTAGTAAGCACTAGAATGGTCACCTTCCATTTACCACGATTTCCAACCGTTATCGAGATATTTACGAAAAATGTATGAAGATCCGTAAACTGTTCATGGCTATTAATAAAACAAGATGTAGAAAAAATTTCAATTGAATCCCGCTATTCTAAGTACCCACAAAAAATAATGACTTACAAAAACATTGTTTCCACTTTTCTTAGGAACAGTTAGAGATATCGCCTTGAAAATGGTTTCATTCATTTTCCTATGATAAGAAAAATCCAAAACAATTTCCTGCAAGCATATGAACTCAAAAACGTAAGCGTTACGATTTTTTTTGCGCGACTTTCGCCCCAAACACTATCTTCCAGTGGGCGGACACTGCTGGTTAACGACCTTACCTTTCAAATTAGACGATCGATTTTTGTACCAAATTTCATTAAAATCGGACCATTTTTGAGCTCGCTAGAGAGCGAACAGACAAGCATATATATAAATACACACACACACACACACATATATAATATATATATATATATATATATATATATATATATATACAAATTTGATACAAATTTGAACCACCCATATTTTTGTGATCTATGGGAACTGAAACGAGAAAGTTTCTGGTCGGCAAGTCCGGATCGCGTCGTGAGGTCAATCTCATAAGCGGGTTCTCCCTATGGAGATAGGGAGTAACCGCGCTAAAAAACATAACGTTAAATTATCTTAGTGTACTCTAAATAAATAATTAATTGTCGGCAATAAAATAAACTTTATAGCAGATAATATACAACAATAATATCTATTATTATTGAGTACTTACTTATGAGTATTTTAATAGTAGAAATATCAATTGCGTGAACCATCAGAGTCCGCTTGTAAGGTATTTTGTTTTTGAAAAAATTTGAGCGCTGGAAAAATCGTAGCGCCCTCGGTTTTGGTTTGTATTATAGGTTTGAGGTTCAATTTGTGTATGAATTTCACGAGGAGTCTAGAAAAGAACAACATTCAAGGCGATATCTTTAACCGTTTTGGAGAAACGTTTAAAAAAAGTCCGATTCGCAGGAACTGAATCATCTTAGCGCGGTTCCGTTCTTATCCGAAGTGCGATTAGTAAAGGACTAGTAGCAGCTATCGGTAGATTTTGATCTTTCGTTAAAAATATAAAATAAAATCTCAAAAAGAAGGAAGCTTAAAGCGCCACATATGGAAACTGACAGTTTTCTAAGCTGATGGGACTCTCCCGTCATCGCGACGCTCACTCTAAGAAAACTCTATTACCAATATGATTCTTATTTTCTCAGCTTTAATGAAATACTCATCGCACTCGAGATAAGAACGGAACCGCGCTAAGATGATGCAGTTCCTGCGGGTTGGACTTTTTTTCAGACAAATTAATGTATTATGTTTATATTATAATATAAATATTATATTTGTAAGAAGAGCAAGTCAGTTTAATTGCGGAGTAAAATATTGTCGCTAGCTACAGTATTATATAAGCTCATAAGGAAAAAATGGTGCTAATGGCTAAGATTTCGATGCACCATAAAAGATATAAAAAAAAAAAAAAATAAGGACAAAATACGAAGATTCCGAACCATTTCATGTCTGTTAATAAAATATTTTATTCTAATCCCAATAACGCTACTCTTATACACAAATAAATTTTTTTTAGGTATCTATTTAATACGCATAAAATAAGGTTATAATGAGCGATCTGCTGTGGCATACACCAAGTTCTACCACCGTGTGGAGTGCAACTAGTATAGACCGGTACGTCAGTACCACTGTGGTATGTAAAGAGCGGCTGTTCTGATACTCGCAAAAATTAGAAATCCTACATTCCTAAAGTTGTTTGGAGGCTTATCTTTATGACGCTAGAAAGGGACTTACAGATGACGAGGGTACACTGGGAGGTACCTGGGGACAGGGAAAATGCCCCCCACCCTAAGCCTCCTAGCTCCTCACCTTCGAATTCCTATGATTTTGTTCAATGAATTTAAACAAAAAAATTAATAAATAGATAAAAACTGCTGAAAATAGGGAATACCAAAAACAATTCTAAAGAACGAAATCAACACCAGTACAGTAATCTAGATAGGGCATCTTCGAATTCCAAGATGCCGTTGAAACAAAATATTGTTTCTATTTATAGGTATCCTGTTTTATTGACTAATACATTTGACTACTATAAGCAATCACAAAAATAACGAGCAGTGAAAAACACTGTAGGAAACACACAAAATGATTCGTTCAAATAAACGAAATTACCTATGTTTTAAGCACTTATTTCTCCAAATATGACCATCCCATCGCAAATGTCTTCAAAACATTTTTTGTAGAGAATTTAGTAACCTTACGAATGGTAATCTTTTGCTTGCCAAGATTCTGAACCGTTTACGTGATATTAATGAAAATATACGAAGTTCCCAAAACTTTTCATGAATAAAAATGAAATATTTTATTTTAATCCTTCCTTTACTCCAAACGTAACCAAATTTTCAACATATTAGTTTTGATAAAATTCAAACATGCAGAAAATGTTTCCACTCGAATAAGCGAATAAGTTAGTTCGAATAAGCGGAATCAATTACTTTAAATGTTTAAGCACTTATTTCTCCGATTGACATCGCCTAATCAAAACTTTCATTAGAACCATTTTTGTAGAGCATTTAGTAATCTTTCTAATGGTGATCTTACGTTTCGCGAGATTCTCAACCTTTTTCAAAATATTAAGGAAAGTATACAAAGTTACCAAAATTTTTTATGTCTGTTAGTAAAATATTTTATTCTAACCCTTCCTTAACTCCAAACGTAACAAAAATTTCAACATATTAGTTTTAATGAAAGTAGAACATGCAGAAAATGTTTCAACTGAATCCGTTGATTCTAAGTACCCAAACCAAAAACGGTATTCAAAAACTATTTTTCCAGTTTTCTCGAAAACGGTTAAAGCTATCGCCTTGAAAATGGTTTCATTCGTTTTCCTAGCCCAAGAAGCCTATAAAACGAGTACTTACAAGCTTATGAACTCAAAAACGTAAGCGTTACGATTTTTTTTGCGCGAATTTCGCCCCAAACGCCATCTTCCAGTGGGCGGATTCTGCTGGTTAACGAACTTGACCTTTCAAATTGGAAGACGGATTTTTGTACCAAATTTCATCATAATCGGACCATTAGGGAAGCCAGAAATGAGCGAACAGACATATATATATATATATATATATATATATATATATATATATATATATATATATATATATATATATATATATACAAATTTGAACCACCGTTATTTTCGGTCTCTAAGGGTTCTGAAACGCGAAATTTTCTAGTCGGCACTTCCGGATTGTTTCATTGTATCAACCTTATAAGCGGGGTTCCTCCCTATGGGGGAAGGAGGAACCGCGCTAAAAACAGAGTTTTAGTTACGCATATCTAAAAAGTCCGACTCGCAGGAACTGCCTCATCTTAGCGCGGTTCCGTTCTTATCCCTAGTCTAATTTCGAAAGATTAAAATAGAAGCAGTTATTATATTGTTGAGAGGAGATCGTTGACCGTTGATGATGCAAGGTAGGGATTGTCCGGGTTAGGTCACTGCTACTTAATAATACATACCCCATATGTGTATGTATGTGGGCATATATATGTACATATGTGTGCGTGTATATGTGTATGTGTATATGCATATATATAAATATATATATATTATATATGTATATATATATATATATATATATATATATGTGTTAGGTATATTTACATAGATATGTGCATATATTAGTGTTAAATATGTCCTAATTGTATTTACAGCCCTGATGAAGGCTTGAAGTTCAAGCCGAAACGTCGGCACAATAAAACCATTTTTACGATAAAAATGTAGTTTTATTAAGTAGCAGTGACCGAACCCTGACAGTTATATTTTGGTTCCACCAGTCTTGAAAGGTAGGATTTACAATCTTACCTGGAAGGGTCGGCAACACTAGAAACCGTCCCGCTAGTTACAAGGTCTTGGAATCTTGGAACTCTATATTTCTAACAATAAATTGTTTTTGTTATTTTACTTAACCTGTTTTATTTTCGAATACATTATCCAACTATAAGCAATTAAAAAATAACAAGGAATAAAATACAGACAAAAAGAACACTTCGAATAAGCGAAATCAATTACTTTAAAGCTTTAAGCTCTTATTTCTCCGATTGACATCGCCTAATCAAAACTTTCATTAGAACCTTTTATGTAGAGAATTTAATAAGCTTTCTAATGGTATTCTTCCGTTTACCAAAATTCTCAACAGTTTTCGAGATATTAATGAAAGTTCCCAAAATTTATATTATTTCTAGCAACAGAAAATTGGCCTCATTTTTCATATCCTGTTTTACACACAAAATTTTCGCAACATAAGAAATTACAAAAATAAAAAGCAATAAAAAACGAAGGGAAAGAGACAAAAATTACAACAAGAACGACAAAAACCCGTTCATAAGAACAAAACAGACGTATTTGAAGTTTTAAGCACTTATTTCTCCGATTGACATAACCTAATCAAAAATAGTTTTAGAATCTTTTTTGTAGAGAATTTAGTAAGCTTTCAAATAGTTCCTATCCACTTACCACGATTTCCCAACCGTGTTCGAGATATTAATGAAAGTATACGAACTTCCCAAAACTTTTCATGTCTGTTAATAAAATATTTTATTCTAACCCTTCCTTAACTCAAAACGTAACAAAACTTTCAACATATTAGTTTTAATGAAAGTAGAACATGCAGATAAAGTTTCAACTGAATCCCGTAATTCTAAGTACCCAAACCAAAAACGGTATTCAAAAACTATTTTTCCAATTTTCTCGAAAACGGTTAAAGCGATCGTCTTCAAAATGGTTTCATTCGTTTTCCTAGCCCAGGAATCATATAAAACGAGTACTTACAAGCTTATGAACTCAAAAACGGAAGCGTTACGATTTTTTTTGCGCGAATTTCGCCCCAAACGCCATCTTCCAGTAGGCGGATTTTGCTCGTTAACGAACTTGTCCTTTCAAATTGGACGAAGGATTTTTGTACCAAATTTCATCAAAATCGGACCATTCGTCTTCTATCTAGAGAGCGAACAGACAAACAAATATATATATATATATATATATATATATATATATATATATATATATATATATATATATAAATAAATATATACATATATATACAAATTTGAACCACCGTTATTTTCGGTCTCTAGGGGTTCTGAAACGCGAAATTTTCTAGTCGGCACTTCCGGATTGTTTCATTGTATCAACCCTATAAGCGGGGTTCCTCCCTATGGGGGAGGGAGGAACCGCGCTAAAAGACGGAAAGTGTTAACATTTTTTTACACATTTGGCATTCATACAAATTCAGATATGTCAGTCTTCCCGGCCTAATGCAGAGATCAGTAGCAAAATAACAAAAATTACGGCCGGTAGTAACCCCCCCCCCCCCCCCAACCAGGAGGACAGATATTGGTAGTTAACGACCTCGTTCAATTTTTTGCTAGGGGTATGATATATAACAAGTTTCCAAAACTGTGGCGAACATCGTGTTATATATATTTTTTCACGAGTGCAACCTCAATAGCTAAGTTTGTGTAGGCTGCTAAAAGCTACATTACACTATTTTTTGTAATAAGTAACAACATTCTCTGACTGGATGGCCTGAATTAAATAGGAATACAAAATATATTAATTATCTCTTAAGAAGCCTGATATTTACAATGTTTCGTACACGGAGAACTTCCATGTATCTGTTTCCTTTCCTATCACTCCAAAGATAAAACATGACATCTTTAGAGTTTATCTATGGCGTTTCCATAGTCATTGGAATTGCCTCTCTGGAATAAAGCATCCTATTAAGAGTGAGCCCTGAAATGGATATTTCTCCCTCTTGTAAGCAAAGGTGGGAGGTAGAGTCGTAAATAATGTACGTTTTCTTATGGAAGATGTTTCACAGCAGGCCATTACGAGCGACGTTTTATTTATGTTCCCAGGCAATCGCCTCGTAAATGATTTAACCCCTTAATAGGAATTCAAGGTAGTATCTTACTCTGTCTAGCATCTGTGGTAATTATGAAAAATTCCAAAACTGCGGAACTGCGTCATCTTTACTTTTTCTACATAATCCTTATGTCAGATGTGATTTGAAATCCAAGTATAGCTAGCCCTAATAATTCATTTAAAAAAATATCCTGTCAGACAGGAGCTGCATAACTACAAATTTAATAAAATAATATCCTCAAGGCATAACAATAGAATACATGTATTCATTGTAGTAAAAATAATGGTAATTATTTCCAATAAGTTCTTCTGAATTCTTTCACACTTGATTTCGAAGTGTCCCCGTATTCAGGGCAAATAGGGTCACTAACGCCATTCCTGTGTGCAGTAATTTTCATTATAATTCGGTAATAAGTATCAACATGTATACATTATGATTAAATTGCTATCAATAATATTTCTATTTGCAGATTTTATTAATTCAAACGATAAACGTGAAATGCTCATTTGCTTGTAAAAAAAAAAATAATAAAAAAAAATAATAATAAATAAATAAAATGGAAAATAATAAAACACAATAATAAATGTAATAAAAAAATAATAATAATAATCAAATAAAAAAAGAATAATGTTAATAAAATAATATATAAATGAAATAAACAAACGAGCATTTCGGTCTTTATGTTCTGAATAGATTTTGTCCATTAATTGAGCGGCCCTTAAAAAGTCAAAGAGTCGCTCGACTTGGTTGGTATGATCACCTAGAATTTGATCTAAGGAGTCAGACAGTTGGTGTTGCTCTTTCAGTTGCTCATAGGCCCGGCAATTAGTCAAGATGTACTTCACAGTTAGCAGCACGTTGTATGAGCTACAAATTGGTGGAGGGTCCTTAGACATTAGGAAGGAATGCGTGAGGTTTGTATGGCCGATTCTCATTCGGGTCAAGACTACTTCCTTTCTCCTTGTATCATTTGTAGATGTTTTCCATGGCTTCACGTTTCTTTTTATCCCTCGGAGCTTGTTATATTTCATTTCGTGACAGACAGTTTGCCATCTCATCCATATAGAGTCTTTTCCATGAGCTTTTAGATCATTTTTCGGAACTTTATGAAATTGCATGCCTTCTCTAATTACTTTCCTTGCCAAGGTATCGACTTTCTCGTTCCATATATTATCAGACTATCTCGATATATTCCACAATGTCCGGGAATCCATATAAAAGTCACCCTCTGCTTCTGCAGATGTAATTCATATATTCTTTTAAATATATTTACTATCAGAGGATGAGTTGAATATGGATCACCTATAGCAAGGAGAGCAGAAAGAGAATCTGTAAATATCTTTAAATCGGATTTCGTTGGAGAATTGATGTTCAGAGCTTCATCAATTGCTAGTAGCTCAGCTGTATAGTTACTGCAGATCGCTGGGAGAGCGAACATACAGGATCCTAATGAGCTAAGTACAGCAGCACCAACTCCATTGCTGTCTTTGGAGCCATCCGTGTAAATTTCGTGTCCTGGAAAAAGCATGCTTTTTAATTTCCTATATTCTGTGACAAATATGTACGGATCTGTATTCTTTTTAATATATTTTGTGAGATTTAAATTGGTATAGGATGTGGTAATGTCCAGGGTTCAACGGATGATATGGAATTATAATATATAACTAGTATTGTTATATTATAGCCAGATAATAAGATTTGGATTCTTTTCGGATACGATTTTTGTGTAAGGCGGTTCCTAGGATTTCTATTGAGATAAGGATTTAGGGGGTGGCGTTGTGAGGCTCTAATTGTGAAAAAGTAGCTTAGCATCGGCTGGTTCATTCTGTACTGTAATGGGAGTTCTCCTGCTTCTACATACAGACTCGAGATAGGGCTCGATCGGAAAGCTCTGGTTGCACGTCTAAGTCCGCTATGATGAACAGTATCTAGCATCTTTAGTGTTCTATTGGAAGCTGAATCATAGGCCATGCAACCGTAGTCCAATTTTGCTCTAATAAATGATTTGTAAAATAGTAGCATGCAACTACGATCAGAGAAGTAGAACTTAAGCATTTGAGTAGGTCTAACTAAACTTCTTAGGCAACCAGCTCTTAGGGTCTTGATGTGTGCTGTCCAATTCAATCCCCTATCATAGATTATCCCAAGAAATTTAGCACTCTCTGCAGTTTTGACGGGTGTGTTATCTATATATATACTGTGGTTATGGTTTATTTTCCTGCGGGAAAATAGGACACTGATTGTCTTCTCCTTGGATATTGTAAAACCGTTTTGATTGAACCAATGATTGATTGAATTTAGGGATTCCTGTATAGATGTATGAAGTGAATCAATGGATTTATCAGCGTAGTATATCACCAGATCATCAGCATACAACATTGCTTTAACAGGATATATAATCTCTCGCAGGATATGGTTTATTGCCACAGAGAAGAGGAAAGCACTAGCTACACTTCCCTGTGGGACTCCATTCCCCTGAACAAAGGTCTCTGAAAATGAAGCACCACAGCGAACGTTAAAAGATCTCTGTTGTAAAAAGTTAAAGGAAGAATTTCAAAGTTTTACCTTGCAGACCTAAGTCTATTAGACTATCAATAACGAGTCTTCTCCAGACACAGTCAAAGGCATTCTTGATGTCTATAAAGATAGCAAGAACTCTCTGACGGGAGTCAAACGCTTCCCGGATGTCGGTTTCCAGCCGGACTAGGTTATCCCTAGTACTTCTGCCTGGCCTAAAGCCACTTTGCCATTCAGGGTAGAGGTTTTTGCTTTCCGTGTACCAGAAAATACGATTCATTAACATCTTCTCCAATAATTTGCAAATTGAACAAGTTAATGAAATCATCCGATAACTAGAGGGTTCTGAAGAGGGTTTTCCTTGCTTTAAAACAGGAATTATGATCGATTTTGTCCACAATGATGGTAGGATTCCTGAATTGAAAATTTTATTTAAGATGGAAAGAATAATATTTTTATTTGGCAGAGATAAATTTTTTTTGATCATCTATATGTAAATGTTGTCTGGACCTGGAGCAGTGTCTTTTCGAGTTTTTAAAGCAGTAGTTAATTCTGTGTAAGTGAGAGGAAAGTTAAGAGGGTCAAGTGGGTCTGCAAAAACAGTTATGGGGTTTTGTTCTTTTTCTTTTTTTTTTATTGATAAAATCACAAGAGTAATTCTCATCAGAAGAGCCAGATTGAAAATATTTTCCTAGATAGTTAGCCATTTGCACTGGGTCAGTGATATAGGAATCACCGAATTTTAAGTATGTTACTAAATTCGTTCGTTTTTGCCCATTTATTTTCCTGATCATGTCCCAAACTTCGGAGGATGGAGTGTAGCAGTTTAACTGTGATGTAAAGTCCCTCCAGGATTTCCTCTTGTTATGTTTAATTGTATATCTGGAATGCTTCCTTGCGTTAATGTATTCTTCTAGGTGTTAATGTAGAGCACGGGTGTCAGCGGAATTTCCGAAGAGCTTGCTTTCTTTTCTTTACCGCCTGGTCACAATCAGTGTTCCACCAAGGAACTGATATTTTTTTATTTAAGGCTTTGGTTCTAGGGATAGCTAGCTCGGCTGCGGAGAGTAAAGCGTTATTAACATTTGTTTTGATGGTGTTCATATCCATTTCTACATTTACGGAACTTAGATCGGCTGTCCTCTGGAAAAGGTCCCAGTTCGCCTCCTTTATTTTCCACCTTGGTATATTTGGGGCTATAGAAGGTCCTCTATCCGTTGTTTCAATGATCAGTGGATAGTGGTCAGATGTGTAGGAATCAGAAAGTGCCCGCCATGTGCATCGCGGTATAAGAACTGCACTGACCAATGACAAGTCAATGATTGACTCGGTCCCAGTTGTATGGTCAATGTGAGTGGACGAGTCATCATTAAGAATACTCAAAGACGTCAAGTCCATGAAATTCTCAATGTAGCGCCCTCTTATGACCGTGGTCATAGAGTTCCATAAAACGTTGCGGCTGTTAAAATCACCTAGTAGAAACATAGGCTGAGGAAACTGTGCGTATAAATTCTCTAATTGTTCTACAGTGAATGGTTGAGTTGGAGGTAGATAGATAGAACAGACAGTGAACGGAGCGGGTGACAGTATTCGGATAGCTACTGCTTGTAAATCTGTTTGAAGAGATATATTTATACAAGGGAGATTGGTTTTAGCTAATATGCACACACCTCCACAAGCTATCCTTCCTCCAATGTAATCATTTCTAAAAGTACAGAAGTTATTGAATTTAAATTTATCGGCTGCTTTCATGTGACTTTCTTGGATACATGCAATATCAAAATTTATTTCCTGCTGTAATAAAGCTAGATCAGATTTGTGATAATTCAATCCATTAATGTTCCATTGTGCAATAATCATATTTTATGTAAATTTGGAAAAAATGATTTATGTTAATGATGATATTGGTCTGGCAAATTTTGAGCTTCTTTAGAGTTAGTTTTTGGAAACAGTTATTACTTGAGCCATCATAAGAAAGTGACTTACATTGGTATTTTTCTTTATCAAGTATAAAGATAAATACATATATGGAATATAGTACTGAATATAATGAACTCTCAATATAATTATTTTGATCAATATGGATAGTTTGAATAAATCACTGGCAATTTGTATGAATAATATAAAAGATTTGTAACTGTTTGCCAGAGTATATATTCTATTTTGTATAAAAATAGAAGAGGGATTTGAATCGTTATAAAACCAAATATTTCTGCGATTTGTTTTTTCTAGTAAAGGATAGATAAATATTTTTCAGATTTTTTATTATTGACAAAATAAGACAAAATATTCAATTTAGTATAAGAGAATGATGAATTATATGAAAAGATTGTGTCACGTTATATATCTTTACATCACTTCTTTCTAATTTTATAACAAAAATGTATTCTGTGTTTCGTTACAATACAACAGAAATTACTGACGGTATGAGCGAATTAGTATTTTCGCTCCAGAGTAAACCCCCCCCCCTCCTAATCAACGCATTTAGTTTATTTTTACAATGTAATATTCTTTTTACATGACCACAACAAATACCGAGTTTGTTTGAAATATAACAAAAACTATAACCATGCCGGCTGGCATGGTCAAATTAGCGTTTTGTGTCCGGGATAAACCCCCCTCTCGGTGGTCGGACACACTCACTCACACACACGCACAAGCACACACACACAAAACGCACACACACACACACACACACACACACACACACACAAACACACACACACACACACACACACATATATATATATATATATATATATATATATATATATATATATTAACGGGTGTCACTTTCGGTGCCTAATAGGTAGGATCGATAAAGATTTGAAGCAATTTTTCAAAAACTCCGTCATGAGTGCAACCTCAATAGCTACATTTCTTCGGATGAAAGTGCTAAAACGAAAAAAATGTTTTTACTAGAAAACAATTGATCAAAATAAAACAATAATAGAACTATTATACTATTTTTTTTTTTTTTTTTATTTTTTTTTTACGGCGCATCACTATTTATTTATTGTTTAAATTTTACCTTCCATTATCATTAACTAAGAATTTTGGGACGTTTTAGCTGTAGGTTACTACCCTTTTCTAGCCAGGATAGGGTTAATGCCTTTTATGTTTTCTAATGAAAAGCCACCACCCCATAATGGGAATCGAACCCACGACCTTTGGCACGGAATGATCGCGCCTTAACACTCATATTATAACATAAATGATAACACTCACTATTATTATAGAAATGATAGAATATTTAGAATAGAATATACATGGGCGCATATAAGGGGGGCTGCACCCCCCCCCCCCCCCCCCCCCCGAAATTTTGATTTGATGGTAAAAATGTCTCATAAAATCTAAAAAAATAGATTAAAAAGCTCACTTAGTTCATAAAAAATATTTTATTTATATTGTAATAGCGTTTAGTGGCCTAAAACTGTAGTTTTAATATATTAAAAGTTGTAAATTGTTAGTATTCCATACCCCGGAAATGGTCCCAGCCCCCCGAAATGATTCTCTATATACGCCCATGAGAATATATATTTCACATTGGCTGTCTGGGGCTAGCGAGGAGATCACGTGACCGCCAGCGCTGGCAAGCAGCGCTAAAAAGTTAAACATGTTCAACTTTTGACTTTGGCTGTTAATCACCAGCCCGCTCGTATTCCCCAGCCGCTAGTCCTGGGTCAGACTAGGCTGCTTGTTGGTAATTCCCCAGCCTAGGCTAGTAGCGGCTGGTAACCAGCCTAGTGTGACCGCGGCTTTAGGGATCTCACTGTTCAGCCATTTGGTCAGCAATCATCCATTATGAGCTGGGCAAATATTCATTTGAAACTAGAGACAGTTAATATTTGGTAGTTGGGGGGAAGGTCCGTTGTGTCACAGTGCCATGAAACTGGTTACATTCTGTAATGGAAAACAGCATAAAGATGATAAATAAAGCTAAATGTAAAAAATTTCGTAGATGGGCTTGTTTTATACAAGGCATTGTGGGAAGGATGGGACATCAAGATCATCGTGTGAAATTAAAGAATGTGTTCAGGATGGCTCCTTAACGCTCAAGAACATTTAAAGGTTTTGACTTAGAAATCTGAAAAAAATAGATTCAAATAGATTTTTTTCTTATAATACGGGATAACATTTTAAAGCTTATTCAATAATGCAACTTTTGAGGTGGAGGCAAACCTCAAAGTCTAAAAATAGCTGTTTAAGGAAATTTTTAATAATTTAATAATAAACGAATAGTAAACATTCTCATCTATACTGCTTTTAATATAGCTCTTAATTTGCATGGTAATATTTCAATAATGGGTGTTTCTTATTGTAAATTTGATGTACATTCTAAAACTTAGTTCTTTATTTACGATACATTGATCAGAAATTCCGAAAACATAGTTTTTCTTTAATAAAACCATTAGTTTTTAAAATAGACAAATGTTTGATTAGCTCTGCTCCATGATGTGATAGAACGCTCATTTTTGCGCCACTAACTACAAAGGACGTGCAGAATAAACTTATATGACATCTCAATGTGGGACACCATGTATAGTCAGGGCCGTCGCGAGGGCAGGGGGTTCAGGGCGGTCGCCCTAGGCATCACGACCAAAAGGGCGCCCGAGCATTTGAGAAAAAAAAATGAAAAATCGCATATTTATTTGTATGCCTGTAAAATGTTAAATTCTTAAAATATTCAGTTATAATTTTGAATAAAAATTGCTTTATGTATTCAATCAACGCTTTTTCCGGGAAGAGTGGTGGAATGGCTTCGTTATAAGGATAGGGTAGTCGTTGCTTATGTGGGGCTGGTGCCTTACCAAATGGATACACTGACATTGCTACGCCCAGTGTGACTGCGCAAAGCAAAGCTCTTGTTTTCTCTCGGTGCCCCCTTCCCGTCTTTTTTCTCGCCGGCTGTAGTTGTACAATAAAATACAGAACAGAGTGCGCCTCTGCAACCCTTGCCACTCGCCCTTAAAAAATAAATAAATAGAGCTTAAATAGATAAAGATAGAAAAGAAAACACTGATTTGGAGGAATTATTTGGAAAACCCATCCAAAAATTAAAGGCTCAACTTAGCATAAAAACGTATAATTAAAGTCTGAGTTTTCAACTTTTTCCGGGAAGGGGCGTACTGTCAGACATCGCCCCGTGCGCTATAAGCCCTCACGAAGACCCTGTATATAGTATATGTATAAAAATATTTAATTTTTACACAAAACCGCGAAGAATAAAGATGACAATATAAACCTCCATTTGAGTTGAGCTAGTTGATGACTTAATCCGATGTCGTCACGTACTTAAGGACCCGTGTGTAATAAAATCTACACAATGGCCGATTAAAGTTATCACTTCCATTGAAGAAGTAATGCGAATAAAGCATGAATAAAGCTAAGCTCAAATCCATTATGCTTTCCCGGCGTCGCGAAGAGAGAAGCCGCTGGTTGGAGTCGTGATACGGAGATCACGGAGTAGGATAAGACTTCCATTTAAAGTACGCCAAGTGGCTGGAGGGAGTGAAGAGAGACAGGATGAGCGATGGAAAAGGACGAAGCAACAAGGCTACGTCTCGTCGTAAATACAGCCAATTACTGTTGCAGCCTTTCCCCTGTAGGTGTCGCTTTACTTGCTACACACTTCTACGTCATCTCTTCATAGTCTTATGACGTCAAGGTGTTAAGTCCAAATGAGTCATTCAGACATTTCTGCTTTCAGTCTAGTATTCCTTCTTCCTCACTGGACAGTCTTGAATTCATTCTATGAGTTGTAATCTATCGAAATGTGAAAAAAAGTCAGAAGAAGTCTATGACAACTTTCTTTCAAAGATTTTAGCAATGATCTCGTTTAAAACGAACTAACTTTTTAGCAGTTTCCTTAGAAGGAACGTGGCTATTGAGGTTGCACTCATCATGGAATTTTATAATTTTGAAAACTTTCTGCAAATCTTTATCGATCTTACCTAGTAGACACTGAAAATAACCCCCTTAAAATTTATATATATATATATAATATATATATAATATATATATATATACATATATATATATATATATATATATATATATATTTGATGTTATTTTTCGTCGCTGGGATAGTATTTTTAGATGGAACGGCATTTTTCTCCAGCGGTGGTACTCCTCCTCACTTCTCCCCGGAATATTTCGATGGATTCATCTCCATCTTCTTCAGCCAGGTAATTGTTTCTTCCTCGAGGAAGAAACAATTACCTGGCTGAAGAAGATGGAGATGAATCCATCGAAATATTCCGGGGAGAAGTGAGGAGGAGTACCACCGCTGGAGAAAAATGCCGTTCCATCTAAAAATATATATATATATATATATATATATATATATATATATATTAATACGTTTTGTTCTTTGAGGCTTAGGGTCGGAAAAAGTAGCACTTCCTTGTATCACACCACTTTATTTTGCATACCCTACATGTTTCGTGCTTTATTTCATTCGCACCTCATCAGGGGCACTTCTACAACAAAATCCATTTTTTTACCTCCCAATATTAAATATATTTAAAATATACAATATTTTAGACGTCCAAATCTTAAAATAACTTTAAAAAACATTTCTTAAGTCCTACCTTGCTAAGAAGTCCTCTCGTCTCATGTACGTTCTACGGATGCAGGGGTAATACTATAGTCATGCCCTAAGCCTTCCAATATGGCCGCGTCTTTATCTATATGTTATTAGCCTTAAAAACAAAGTTAATAAATTTTTAGACAAGTTAGTTCAAAAAAGTTATATTAGTAAAATAGAAAAAAGTAAAATAGTTAATCACAACTGCATAACTCCGTTAATATATGGGCTTATTAAACAGCACAAAAAAATATATGCCTTTACGACCTATTATTAGCGCTTGCGAATCACCGATACAAAAATTAGCGAAAATGTTTGCAAAAGACCTAAAATCATTCTGTGATGATAACCCATTTGATATTATAAATGCGACTCATTTAATAGACAATTTAAAAAATACTGAAATTTTATCTGACTATAAATTAATATCATTTGATGTTGTTAACATGCTTCCGAATATTCCAGTGGATTTAGCAATTAAAATCATTAACAACAATTGGAACAGGATTGAAAAAGATACAAAGATTAAAAATAAAGAATTATTCATTGAGGGGATTCGTTCATGCTGCACATTTGGATATTTTCAATTCAATAATAAAATATATAAACAACTTTATGGCATACAGATGGGAAACCCACTTTCAATAGCTATTAGTGGACTTATAATGAATTTCATTCTCGAAGAAATTATTTCGGAGGTCGAAATTAATATACAGTTTTTATACAGGACCTTATTTTATGTGTGAAAGAAAATGAGGTAGAAATTACTACGTTCGCTCTTGGAAACACTATAACAATGATTTGCGTTTTCTAACTTTGTTTTACTGAAATAGTCATTTTACTATAAAAGCGATTAAAACAAACATCAATCAATGAAAAAGTAAATGCAAACAGAGACAAAAACCCGTCGAAATGAATATGGGTCTTCGTGAGGGCTTATAGCGCCCGGGCGATGTCTGACAGTACGCCCCTCACCGGAAAAGGTTGAAACCCCAGACTTTTAATTACTCGTTATTATGCTAAGTTGAGCCTTTAATTTTTGGATGGTTTTTCCAAATAATTCCTCGAAAACAGTGTTTTGGTTTCTATCTTTATCTATTTAAGCTCTATTTATTTATTTTTTAAAGGTGAGTGGCAAGGGTTGCAGAGGCGTACTCTTTCCTATATTTTATTTTACAACTACAGCAGGCGAGAAAAAAGACGGGAGGGGGGCACCGAGAGAAGACAGTAGCTTTACATTACAAACTCACACTGTGCGTAGCAGTGTCAGTGTGTCCATTATGTAAGGGACTCCTCACGGAAAAAGCGTTGATTGAATACATAAAGCAATTTTTTTTAAATTTTTATTCAAACTTATAACTGAGTATTTTAAAAATTTCACATTTTACAGTCATTCAAATAATTATGCGATTTTTTTTTAATTTTTTTCCTCAAAGGCTCAAGCGCCCCCTTCGTCGCGATGCCCAGGGCGACCGCCCTGCACCCCTATTCCCTCGCGACGGCCCTGATATACAGGGTGTCCCGCATTGAGATGTCATATGGGTTTATCTGCACGTCATTTGCAGTTCAGTGGCGCAAAAATGAGCGTTATATCTCAACATGGAGCAGAGCTACTCGAACTTTTTTTTCCGACAACTAGGCCATTAGCGCTGAAATCCAGGGTGCATCGAGGAATTTTCCCAACGAGCCATGGGATGAGAACATTCCTGCCGCCGCAGGGTGGGACGAATGACCAATCTAGGTGGAAAAAAGTCATGTTCGAAATTGATGTAACTTTTGTATTTAGTATAAAAGGGAGATATTCCTGGAACCTCAACTGGATATTAGAGGTTGTTCTGATTTTGACAGGCGAATTTCAAAGTAAACACAACGAAGTAAATAGTATTTGATTCGACAGGTTACATTCAGTTTAAACTATTCAGTCTTTCAATTGAGCTCCGTACATCATTGTACTGATATTTTTTACATTATTAATTTTTTATTAGTGAGCATGTACTACTGTTATTCAAGCAAGTGATTCTCCAAATAATTAGTTTATAATTTGACCCATTATTTAATTTTGTTTAACGTGCTGTAAATTAAGGCATTTTTAAAACTTAAAGGGACTTTTACTAAAACGTACCTCAAAATAGCTCTGTGAAATTTATGGTACAGGTTACTTAGAAGGTATATGAAAAAAAATTGAAGCATTTAGCTGCATTCGTCTGCTTATGTGTTTTCTGGAAAATAAATTGCATTTCCCCGAAGGAAGCTATTTAGTATTTGGTGAACTTGTAAGGATATGGATTCAATATATATTGCCATATTTGGAAACGTTTGAGATAGTAAATATTATTACAACGTTTTCAGCTGCTTTAAGGACTCATTTAAAATTAATAATTATGAAAATGAAAATGAAGCAAGAGGCTGGAAGATATCCGGACAGATTTATAATTAAAAATAATGATTGGCTAGGCAGTATGTTTATGTTCGAATACTTATTTCAAGAAATTTTGCACTCTACTTGTCTGTCGCTTTCGGTCGCTCTATTAAACGATTCGACGACTGCTGTGCCCGAGGAAAGTTAAAGATAGGTATTATAAAGTCACGCAGTCCGGAAGAATTAGCGTTCGCCATAGAAGTATCAGTTAGGAAGTCGGTGAAGACTCGATGGTAAATATTATCAGAGAAATAGTGCAATCTCCCTCACAATTTGCAACTCAAATGAAAATAATAAAAATAAAGTCCTTTTTCTAACGAGGAGGCCCTTGCTTTCATAGTAGACTACAAGTTAACGAAGCATACTTATATTAAAGCTCGAAAGCTAACTCTAAGAAAATTGCTTCAGAAAATGTTTTTGTAGAACATTTAGTAAGGATTCGAAAAGTCACCTTCCACTTACCACTATTTTTCAACAGTTTTCGAGATATTGACGAATAGGTACAAAACATATTATGCTTATTTTTTTTTTTTTTTTTTTTTTTTTTTTTTTTTTTTTTTTTTTTTTAACGACGCATCGACAAATCTCGGCCATTAGCGCCGATCATGCTTATTAAAAACATATTTTTTACTCCAATAGGTACTTACTTAACTCCAAATGTAACCAAACTTTAAATGTTTAGATGAAATTAAAAAAAACGAAAGCGTTTCGATTTGTTCAGGCGAATTTTGCTCCAGAAGTCATGTTTCGGTGGACGGATTCCCTTGGTTAACGAACTTTACCTTTCAAATTAGACCAAATATTTGAAACTAAATTTCGTCAAAATCAGACCATTTTTTAGCCTGTGGGAGAGCGAACAGACAAACATATATATATATATATATATATGTATATATATATATATATATATATATATATATATATATATGTTTGTCTGTTCGCTCTCCCACAGGCTAAAAAATGGTCTGATTTTGACGAAATTTAGTTTCAAATATTTGAGGCAGATATATATATATATATATATATATATATATATATATATATATATATATATATATATAAGTAAATTTGAACCACCATTATATTTTAGATCTATAGGTTTTGAAACGTAAAACTTTCTAGTCTCCACCTCCGGATTGTGTCATGAGGTCAACCTCATAAGCGGTGCTTCTCCCCATGGAGGGAGGAACCGCGCTAAAGGAATATCATAAATTTAGTATATTATATATATGCCTGGATCAAGCACTTAAGTGTTTTTTTTATTTCAAGTCTATTGTTTAACAAAGACAAAGATGTCGCTGCTGACTTGTTAATATGTGTATTTCTTACGAATTGGTTGCAAAGCACCTTAAAACATGTTATAATTTCATCTTAAGTTGTTATTGTTCATTTGAATCTAGTTGCCGTGTCCATTTAAGTGAGACAGACTTTTTTCTTATGCTTATGCTTATTTATTTTTATATGCTTATGAATCTAAGGCGCTAGCCACTAGACCACGGGAGACCCCCTACTCAAAGTTTTGTCTATTTTAAAACTACTGGTTTAATTCTCCACTTGGTGAGCCAAAGAAGATGATTTTAAGGTGAGCCTGAAGGGACCTGGAGGCAATGCTCAGATCTTGGCTGCAAGCAAATATGAATGCGTCATCGGCAAACATATTGAGAGATGTGTCAGGATAAGTTGGAATATCGGCCGTGTATACCAGGAAAAGGATTGGAATAAGAATTCCACCTTATATAACACCTGCGAGTTGGGGGAAAATAGGTGAGAATGAAGTGCCATATGAGACGTGAAAAAATCTGTCACAAAGGTAGGATTTTAATATTAGGTAGTATGTGGATGGAGGTATTTTGTTTTTAATTTAAACAGCAATCCCTCATGCCACGCGCTATCAAAAGCCTGCGCTACATCGAGGAAGACACCTGAGCAATATTGTTTGTTTTTGAAGGCTGTTGAAATTAAGTCAACAATTCTGTGACATTGATGAATAGTGGGATGAAATTGACGAAAACTAAATTGGAATGCAGGAATTGCAGGCTCAAGGATTGGATAAAGGCGTTTGAGTATGAGCTTCTCAAGAATTTTTCCTAATATGGGTAAGAGGGAAATAGGTTGATAAATGTCGAATATAAAAGAAAAATCCTTTAGGCAGGCCGTCAATTTTGAGCATCCGAAACAAAAAAAATCTACTTTTCTGAGTTTTATGGAATACGGTAAAATATGAGCTGTTGAAAGTAGTTTTACAAGAATACCAAACTGCCCATAAAAATTATCCACACAAAATGGTTAGCTTTACGATATTTTTCGAAGGGAAATTGAACAATGATCTTATGAGCGACTTGGTTGGTTAAAGAACACACTGAAATAAAATACGTTTGAGAAAGAAGGTGTTGTGGATGCACTTCTCTTAGGACGTCCAAACAAACGTTAACATTTGATCCCACCAGGATTTCCTAGGTAGGGCAAGCGAGGTCAATATTCGACTTGGCCTCATGCATAATCAAGAGGGGTGACTCGGTCCTTTTTAGCAGGCATCCTCAAGTCCTTTATCTATCTGAGCTTAAGCCACTTCCAGGTCCTTGAGCCCGCGATCAATTTCATTTGAATGACTTAATTAAGGTCTCTTTGGAAAGTGAAGTAGCTCTACAATCTTAACAGATTTTGCCTCGAGATGCTTCCTTCGCTTCCAATGGATGCTTTCGATTTGCAAACTTAACAAGGCGCTAGCCGGAAGGGCAAGACCTTATCCATGCTTTTACATACTGCTTATTTAGTACTTACCTTTATACACCTTACAATCTGTGGAAGGGTTTTCTACATTTGTCAGTCCTTAATACTCTTAAATTTTCTACTCTTGTGAACGAATATTGCGAAATTAACTCTATATAAAGTTGTTTTTTTTTCTACGGCGCACCGACATCTGGGCCATTAGCGCCGTTAAAGTGTTAAAGTTGAATTAAAGTTATTTTAACTATAAAACTTAATGTACTAAAAAGTCAAACTCGAAGGAACTGCATCATCTTAGCGCGTTTCCATAACATCTTATCCCTGGTATGATTTGGAAGGTTGGAATATGTGTATTTAGTATTTTGTAAAAACTCACTTCTTTAGTATCTGCCTCTGTGGGCTCTTGTTGCCTCTGTTATGGGACTGATTATTATATATATATATATATATATATATATATATACACACATATATATACACACACACACACATATATATATATATATATATATATATATATATATATATATATTATAAAATGAAATAATAATGTATATAGAGTCTCCTCGTGGAAGAGTGAACAGCGTATCGGATTCCTACCTAAGGAGGGAGGGTTCAAGTCCCGCCTGGAGCAGGTTGTTTTTTTTTTTCATCTACGGTCATAGTGAAAAATCCCTGCTGCACCATGAACGTTCAAGAAGGGTGGCAACATATAGATAGCTCGGCGCTAATGGCCTATATGCGGATGTGCCATAAAAAAAAAAAAAATATAAACAAAGAAATCTGACTAATCTTCCTAGATGCCTGGAAGATATCCTCTCTCTAGGTTCGAGATTTCCCTGAGTTCTGTTCACTGATAATCACATCCCTCTACTTCAGCAGCATCTTAACCTATTAATGAAAGCCGGCGACACTTTTACCTCGTCCTAGGTCTGGCGAGAACCCCTGCTACATCACGAGAGATATGTCGCGTCGTTTCGTGTCGCACGACTTCTTCGTGCCGTTCGTGGCCACACGACATTCGGGGCACACGTCATATATATTTGCTCTCAGGCCTGATCGCTTGCTGAGCCAGCCGCAGTTCCATTCACAGTTCAGCGTGCAAGAGGTTTCTCTAATTGTAAGACAATACTATATTCTTGATTCTTGACATTATGACAGTGATAATGATCTTGATTATCCATGACAAGTGACAGTAACGCAAATATTCTTGGTTTTAAGATATGAAATATCGACTCCTGAGCTTGTAACACCGTAACAAGTACATATAAATATATGTTGTTGTTTTTTTGTAATAGGAAAATTAAAGAAGAAGACTTTTTGGCGTTATACCATACAATAATAAAACAAATTTCAAGGCCTAACTCTCATTTTTAATAAATTTTGAATAAGTACCTAGTTTAAGTTTATTAAACAGGTGTAACTTTTTTTAACCGTTCTTGGAATTGTCTATATTTAAAATAATAATCCACAGGAAAAGAAAAAAAATAAATAATTGCAGAGCTTCGCAATACATTTCAGTGTCCATATACGTTCATAAAACGAGCACGATTAACATAAATTTACAAGAATGAGGTATGAAATTTTCTTATTATTTAACATTGCAGTTAGTTTTGGCAGATCTTAATTTAATATTTGAAGTGTTTAAACGTTGCAGGTGATAATAGTTGAATAACATTAATGTATATTTTATTCAAGATAAGAAGAGTGCATTTTTATTGCATAAAAACCACTAACAAACAGTAATGACATAAACACACATGCATGTCCTTGCAGGACAAATACAGGGGCCGAAAATAACAGTATATTTTTATTTTTTCCCAGAATTGATTCGATATTTTTTTCCAGAAAAATAAAAATTTAAATTGTATTTCAATTTTTTTGATTGAGCTATGAAAATTTGAATTAATGTAGTATTTTTACAAAAATATCTAGTGAGTGATTTATAATCAATACAATTTAATTAATAAAAGAATGTATCAAACAATTTTTATTTTAAAATTTATAAATTTTATGAAAACTCTTATTATACTTTATTATTTTTTAAATTGTTACTACTAAATATTTGTTCATTGTAAAGAGATATCGTTGAGATTGAGAAGGTCCCTCTCCTCCATAGCCCTGAAGATCACTTGTAACTCAACTTTGGCATACAAATAACTCATTTTAGGAAACAAAATGTAGTTTTTTTAGAGTCTCCCCTTGGTCTAGGGGCTAACGCCTTGAGTCTCAAGCGGGAGATAGTGGATTCGACATCAATGTCAACGCTGGAATAACCAAGAAGTCTGTGTGTCGTAAAAAAAAAAAAAAAAAAAAAAAAAAAAAAAAAAAAAAAAAAAAAAAAAAAAAAAAAAAAAAAAAAAAAAAAAAAGCCAGCCTTGTCAACTTCCTCTCGGAAAGCTATATTACATTACAAACAAATAAAAAATTGTTTCTCATTTGACTTATCTTGTTTTACCGACAAATTCATTTCACTACTATAAGCAATTACAAAAACAATAAGCAATAAAAAAACTAAAGAACCATCTCAAAATAACGAAACCAACACTTTCGAAGCTTTAAGTACTTATTTCTCCGACTAAGATCGACCCTTCGAAAATTGTTTAGTGAAATTATGCTTTAAATTAAATTATGTTTTAAATCAGCTATTATTTTTGGTGTGAAAAAATGCATAATGCTAGTTTACTTGTAATTTACAAGTTGTAAACGTAAAAATAGTTTTAAATTTTACTTGACAAAATATAAATTATTGTTCAGCGAATGTATTTTTCGTTTAATTTACTCTCTAAAACAAATGAATTAATGAAAGAATCATGTCAATATCGTTTTCAAAACTCGAAATATAAAATTAAGCATTTCAACCTATTTTATTTGATTTCACTGCTCCTAATGCCCATTGTACTAAACGCTCAGACACGTGTCGACTATTTTTCGATGCAGAATCACCGGAATGAAATGGGTCCCATCAGTAACTCCACCACCGTATACTCCCCTTGTTAGTACGCCTACCCCTTTTAGAATCTTATGTTGATCGTGAAGAAAGAAAATCTCCTCTTCAACTGTAATCTAATCTCTAGCGGCTTGTGAGGTAGAGATCCATGAACGACTGCATGCTCCATTGGGATCGAAAAGCAATTAGTTTTGTTTGCTAGAGGTTCACGGAAACATGGAGATGATATCTGGAGCCCTCTCAGTAGGCGGATCTAAGGGAAGAATCTAACACGGGAAAACTAACAGCCGAATGCGATCTTCATGACCAGATACAGGCTTGCCACTAGGACACGATTCTCAGCAGACCGCTCAGCCGCAGGTTTACATCACTTTACCTTCCTTTGCCTATTGAACAAGCTCGTAAAAAGAGTAATTTCAACATTATCTTATCTCTATTGAATAGGTTGCAATCTTTTAAGTTTATTAATTTATTTTAACACATTACGAAGTAATGCAGCAATTAAGGTTGTTCATAAAATAATTATTTTATGAACAACCTTTAATTAATTACCAGACATCTTTTTATTAATTATAATTAATAAAAAAATGTCTTTTAACAGTATAACGGTTACAGTAGTTGATTTTTTTCGCCAAGAAACTTGGTATACAGCATTCCCATAACAGACGATTGAACGGGTTCGTTAACCAGTAAAATCGGTCCTTCTGGGGGGATTACTCCATGCCCAAACTAATAATTTTCCCACACTGGCAGTTCTTTTTGGTTATTTGCAACGAAGCTCGGTATATAAAGGGACTATAGAATAAGAAAAAATGTATTTCAAAATTCAGCAGAATCGGTCTATTAGAAATAGAGGTTTGCTCTAGACTCGAATTATTAATTTGGTAGCACCGTCCTTTATTTTTACCTTCGTCCAACGAAACTCAGTAGACGTGAACCAATGAAGAGCATGTTTGCTAAGAGAATGCTTTATACCAGGTTTCGTGGCAAAAAAAAACTCTAGCGGGAATCGTTTTAACAGATACAAGCATGCACACATACACACGTCAGTGTGCGTGTGTGTGTGTTTGTGTGTGTGTATATATATATATATATTTATATATCAAATATATAGTATCTAGTAGGCAAACATTCTTTCGGAAAATGCTAAAACAGTTCATTAGGAATTCCTTAAGTTTATGGTATTACGTTCAAATTGAATTACGCCGCCAAACTTAGCGTGTAATGGGTCTTGGTCATTACGGCAACCACCAGTCGCACTGCTATTTTCTGAAAAACTGTATCCAGTGTGGTATTCTGCAGATGTGATTATAGGCTGTTTTCTCTAGGCAAATTTATTATTCATCAAGATGGATAACCAACAAAGTTATGTTTTTGTGTTTTATTAATTAGTGTGGTCTCTACTTCGTTATATGATAAAACTCCGGAAGCAAATTTATTTATAATTTAGTCAGCTGCTAATTACAAATATAAACACTTCATGTTTACTTGTATTTGGGTACGTTATTTTACACAAATTATTCAGGAATGCTGCTTCAACTACCCGCTTTCTGAAGAATGTGCTTAGTTATGTATTTCCTGCTTACCCTAGCGTCACTTGGAAAGCTTGAAATAGAACCGTTAATATTTCATTTTCAAGCTTCCTGCTATTTTAGTATACGTCAAAATAAACTAATTTTACTTTTGAGAGAAGAAAACCCTCTTCTCCAAAGGCATCTCAAAGAAAAGGTGCCAACTGTACTTACCCCGCCTCCGTCTCTTTTTCTTTAGTAAAGCTCTATTAAAAATACCAAATTATACGAATTTGTTTCTCATTTTACATACCATTTTTTACTGTCAAATTTATTTTACTGCTAAAGGCAATGAACTATCAAGGACAGTAAACACACATTACCGCAGTCTCGTAGAGGAAAGGAATAGAGCAAAACCGATACCTAAAGACTGTGATTGGTAGGGCGTCTACAGCTTCCTTCTATCTTAAGTTAATAAACTGCATGGAAGGGTAGCCACGTAGGAGGTCCTACTTGTTAAAAATTTGAAAATAAAACTCCTTGCTTATATCGTGTTAGCTCTTTTAAATTAGTTACACTGCATTTGTTTGGGGACAAAACATTAAAAGGAAAAAAAAAATCCATATTATAGCTAGAAAGAGGCAGTCATTTAATTTTTGTTTTTTTCTAGGGCCCGAGCTACGATCAGGGATAGGGTAAGCGACCCAATAGTTGACACTTTAAGGAAGGGTTATTTTATTTGAAATAATTTTTCCCTTATTTTTTGTAGATAACAGATTTTAAATATATCAAATTGTTCGTCAGCTCATTGTTTATGAAATGCACATAAACCAATTTTAGATACATTAAGTATTTCAAGAAAAATAAATCAATAAATGCTGCCTTACTCTGGTCCTAATGTTGACACGTCAGCAGTAGCTCGGTGCCTAAGTTTGACTTTTCTGTTCCTAAGGATGACAGTCAGGGAAAATGAAAATAATACGACTTTATCCATTAAAAAAAACAAAGAAATTGTATGGAAAATAGCAGGAAAAATGGAAAATTTAGTGAATTTTAAAGAGATCGATTTGGGAAAAGAAACAATTAGGTATAAAAATTATTTTTAACAAAAAATCAAAACAAGGAAGACAAACAGGTAGGCCTCCAAATTTTTCCATTTAGAGCCACTGGTTCTTGAAATTAATGTATTATATCCAAATACTAGAGGATTGTTAAGTTTACTAGTAATTTGGCTAGTAGATATTGGAAAATCTTGCCATCAGCGAAGGAAACAGTTTTTATTCTATTGCTAGCAACAAGGGCCAATTGTATATTTCCCGTGCTGTTTTTCTTTTAACTAGAACTATACAATAATCACCTACTCTTATAACGTCCACTTTGCTTATAACTTGCTTATAACAGCCATTTTTATCTTTCATCCCTGGGTCACTTTTGAACAATCTCTCATCTTTAACATTTTGTGTAAAATTTGATCTGCATTCTTCTCATTTTTGTTATTTGTGGTTTTATCTACATGACGTGCTGCCATTGATGATGTTTTACTAACTCTTCGTCAGTCATGGAGTTTCTCACTTTCTTTTTCAGACTTTGTGGAAATGGTTGCTAACTACCGAGGTTGTGAACCTTTCTCCAATAACTTCTTTCAGGGATTTGTATTTTTTTTTTTTTTTAATGCAGGAATTTCCATATGGTTAACACTCCATTCATGAACTTTCAGCTTCCAACCTTCTTTAAGTGTTCGGAAACTGATACATCCATTGGTTGGATGATGTGAGTAGCATTTGGAGGCAACGCCAGTTATAAACATTGTACCATAAATAGAGTAAGAAGGTGTGTGCCCATTTCAATTTGCAGGAAACTATTATAAAAAGTTGCCTGTCAACATTAGGAACAGAATGTCAACATTAGGAAAACAGGCTGTCAACTTAAGATTCCAGTCATAAGAAATTAATAAAATCTAGATAGATGGATTCCTAATGAAAATCTCAACTACATTTTTCCCTATGCATCACTGACTATCGTTTTCCTAAAGTTGACACTAGTGTCAAGAAAAGGAGCCATAGTTGCATATTGTGTTCCCATTGTTGACACTACCATTAACTCAAGATCTGTTTATTTAATGTATGTCAAACCATTTGCACTCCTAAATTTAAGTATCGTAGAGTTCCTAGATATCACAAAAAAAAAAAATTAATGCATGCATTACCAAAAAAAAAGTCCGTCACGCAGGAGCTGCATAACTAAGCACTTTCCTCAGAATTTGGGTAGTGTAGACTGCTTTCCAGAACAATTTGCTTAAAATATCCTACATAAATCAAATAAAAACATGAATAGTTCTCTTTTAATTTTGTAATGAGTAGCTGATAAATTATTAATTTGCTTCCAGAGTTATGTTTACACATGGTACCTACTACACTACGTAATAAATACAAAAAACCTCATATTATCGTATTTTGATCTAACGCAGGAACCGGATACAATCCCTCTAGCGCTCCTTGCGGTGCCTTTGTGAACCTATGTCTGGCTGGATTTTCTATTGAAATATATTACAAAGTAACCCCCCTTTCCGATTGACCGATTCAGCTCATTTTTACAACTCTTCTTTCTCATGAGTTACCCACGACGTATACCGCGTTTCGTTACAATACAGCAGAAATTATGACCAGTATGAGTATATTAGTAATTTGGGTCCGGAGTAAACCCCCCCCCCCCTCCTAATGAACCGATTTAGTTTATTTTTACAACACATATTTACCTGTAGATTACCACTACGTATACCGAGTTTCGTCGAAATATACCAAAAATCACGGTTGGTAGTGGCGAATTGTTATTGTGGGTCTGGAGTAACCCCCCCCCCCCCTCCTAATGAACCGATTTAGTTTATTTTTACAACACCTATTTACCTGTAGATTACCACTATGAATACCGAGTTTCGTCGAAATATACCTAAAATCACGGCTGGTAGTGGCGAATTGGTATTGTCGGTCCGGAGTAAACCCCCCTCCTTATGAACCGATTTGGTTCATTTTTATATGTCACTTTTCTCTCTATATTACCACTACGAATACCGAGTTTCGTTGAAATATAACAAATATTACGGCTGAAATGGTCAAATTAGTGTTTTGGGTTCGGAGTAAACCCCCCCTTCCGGTGGACCGATTTGGTGGTTAACGAACTCGTTCAATCGTTTGCTAATTGAATGCTATATACCAAGTTTCGTGACGAAAAAACAAAAACTCTGGCCGCTATCGTGTTAACAGACACACATATGTATATATATATATATATATATATATATATATATATATATATATATATATATAGATATATATATAAATTTTAACGGGGGTCATTTTCGGTGTCTGCTAGGTAGGATCGATAAAGATTTGAAGAAATTTTTCAAAAATTCCGTCATGAGTCCAACCTCAATAGCTACTTTCCTTCGGAGGAAAGTGCTAAAAAAAATCTTAAGAAATATTCTTAATCCCTTGTGAATTTCACTAAGGAAAAGCAGGAAGAGTTGACTGGAGGATTTTTCAGACTAAAATGGCGGCACATGTTTTTAACAGAGTTACATAGTTGAACGGGTTAGTCAACATTATTCTCCAATAACTGCTCTTTCTATTGGACGTAAACTTATTGAATTCTCTTCAATCTAAATGTTATTTTTCAAATTTAAATTTGAAGTGTCAACTTAAGGAGCAGTGTCAACAACCGGGTCATTTACCCTACTGAGTCAGTATTACTGATTCGTTTTCAAAGATAGGTTATGTTTTCTTTCTTTTTAAGATTTGTTTCTTATTTTATACATGGATCGAATAAACAATCTGGCACTTATAAATTTAAAGTTGGATTTCGAAGTGTATATTTTTTGGAGTATACAATTTTAGCTTGTCATGGTCAAATATTTATTTATTTAATCGTTTAACGTCCCTTTATTAATAACTAATATTTTAGGGTTGGTTGTCTACAGGTTCCCATCCTTTTCTAGCCAGAATATGATGCATTTTCTTTTTCTCTAAAAGGAAAGCCATTATCACCGGATAACCTGCACCCTTGAAAACAGACTGTTAACGCTTTACCACTCGTCCATCGGGCCGATACTAAAAAATCATGAACATATTTTGACCTTTAAAACTCACCTTGATTCGAACAAATTGAGAATGTTGAGAAATTACTTAGTAATTTCAATTTGGAAGGAATATCTCTCCAAAAATTGTCAAGCTAGTAGAATTAATATGGCGTCACATCATATAGAATTTTGTAATAGGAACTTCTATAAAATTAAGCAACAAATGATCTCACATAAAGGATCTTCTTAGAATATTAAATTTTAGGCCTAGAAATTAGAAAAAGATTGCTTTTGAATGGCTACTAACTAATTATAATTTGCTGTTCAAATTATTTTTAAAATCGATATTTAAAACTCAATCTTTGACATTGAGTTTGTAGCTCAATGATCTTTGACATATTATTTGACAAGCAATTCGGTTGAATTATGAATAAAACGCATTTTTCTAAATTTACGAAACACAGTATTCCTAATAAGTTCATAAAGCGGAACTATTAAAATTCATTTGAGAATATGCTGATGTAAGGTTACAATGACTGTTAAAAAATCAATAAGGTATTCTAAACTAGTAAAGCTTCAGTTAATGTATTGAGTCATAAGACGAGAGTTAGTTGCTTTTGTAGAGTCTGTGGCAGTGTTAGCTCGTGATTATCTTTTATCCATTTTGGTATAGTTACCATCATAATGAGTGAAGAGCAAGAAAACATTTTTCTGTTTATACCTAATCTCATAGGATATGCAAGAATTATTCTTGCATTTGTATCTTTCTATTTTATGCCAGTAAATTGTGTTATAGCATCAGTGTGCTATGTGACAAGTGCTCTTTTGGATGCATTTGATGGACATGCAGCCAGAGCATATAACCAGAGCACTAAATTTGGTGGTATGTTAGATATGCTTACAGATCGGTGTGCAACAGCTTGTTTAATTGTGACACTCGGCCATTTCTACCCTAAGTACATGTTTCTCTTTCAAACTTCTATTTTCATAGACATCTTCTGTCACTGGATTTTCCTACATTCTCAGATGCTTCGAGGTAGAACAAGCCACAAGTTCCACGATCTAAATGACAATCCAATAATGGCTTTCTACTATAAGAAAGGGCCTCTGTTCTTTATGTGTGCTGCAAATGAAGCATTTTATTCATCTCTATATCTTTTACATTTTACTGAAGGTCCACTCATTGGAAGTATAGGGCTTTTCAGATTGATAATGTATGTCACTGCTCCTCTAGCTACTCTGAAAGCTATTATATCTCTTGTTCATGCATATGTTGCCTCATTAAATATAGCTCTTATTGATCAAGAAGAAAGAGCAAGTATTAAAAAATCAGAATAATTGATTTGCTTTTATAGTAGCTCTAGAACCTGTTGTTTATTAGTAACAAAAGAACCTTTTATAGTAATCACTTTCCTAAATTTCTTAATTTATTTGTTTGTGCATTTGAAAGCATTTTACTTAGGAACTGTGTCTAACACAGTGTTCAGTTTGTTGTCAGATTCATATTGTTTATGTTAACTGAACTATTCAGCCCAAAAAGAGCATTATAAATTGTATGCTCCTTGACTTCCAAGAAGTAGAAAGTTAACAAGTCGCAGAAAAATGAATTAAATAAACAATTTCAAGGCAATATTTATTTATATTTTTTCAAACTGTTCAAAATATGTTGCTAAATTAAAGCGGTGATAAAAATGTTAATTTTCACAACTATATAAAATGTGTTGGTTAGCAATACTAGTTTAATTGTTTTTTTTTTTTAATTTATAGCCTTATATTATGTATGTATAATTTTTTAAACAAATGAATTCCTAATGTTAAAGAGGTAATTAACAGGACAGTTTATATCTCTAATAACATTAATTGAAAAATTACTTTTTCTTCAATATTCTTTGTATCGCTTGCATTCCTGCATTAATTTATTATAAATACTTAAGTGTTTACTATAATATCATGATAAACCTTGCATTTTGTTATTCATGAAAATGATCTGAGTTTGTGTATGTATTGTTAATTAACTTTACAGTATATATATTAAGAGTTATTGTAGTTATGCTAAATAATGTATTCTCTTCTTCTGTCTAAAATGTTAACTAATTGTAGTCTTCCAATTTTTGGAATTTTATGGACCATAGATATGCAGTCATGACTAATAAACTACCAAAGATTTTTGTATTTTAAGTAAATGTGTTATGACTGAGATAAATCTAATTTAGATCTAATTAGTTCCTGTTAATTTAGTTAAAGCTTTATGGAGACTGTTTGATAAATTTTAGGTTAATAAAGAACCTGCCCTTAATCAAATTGTTTTTTTGTTTATTTTTTATATTTTTACTTAAAACTGAAAATTTTGATCTTCGGAATTGTCCCCCACGTTCCTCTTGGAATTTCTCCTGAAAGTATGCCGTACATTTTGAATAAATAATAATAACGGGGTCTCCCGTGATCTAGTGGCTAGCACCTTAGATTCATAAGTGGGAGATGGTGGGTTCGATCCCCACCGGCGGCAGGAATTTTCTCATCTCAGGGCTCGTTGGGAAAATTCCTGGATGTCGGCGCTAATGGCCCAGATTTGTCGATGCGCCGTAAAAAAAAAAAAATAACATTCATAATTAATGATTACGGATATAAGAATAAAAATACAAATCACAATAAACATGGTGAGAATGTTAATAACAACCATACAAAAGGCCAAGAGGCCAATTATATTCCAGCTGGAACATATTGGTCCAGACTTGTAGAAGAGGAGAGCTCACTTGCTTAAGTGGTCTACTTCTAAGTCCAGACCTACCCTTCTGGCTTCGATCAACGTGTAGCTGAAGAAGTGAAAGCATGACTAATAGAAAATACTCTAGTGCGAATAACCTTCGTAGCCTTTATACAAAAAGTGTACATAATGAAAGTGATCCCTGAGGTCTAATGGCTAATGCCTTAGATTCTCATGTGGAAGTCCCTTCAACGACAGGAATTTTTCTCATCAGGGCTCGTTGAGAAGGTTCCTAGTTGCACCACAAATTTCGGTGCTAAAGCCGAAATTTGCCGTTTGTTTGTTGAGGCCAAACTGAAGAACTACCTGTTATAAAATCCCTTTCAATTAATAAAAGTATATAAATGGAACAAGTTATGTTGGATGCAAAACAACTAAAACATTTTATAAAAAATTCTTATTCAGTACAAAAATAAAAAAACAGGAAGACATATTAAGAATTTTATAATAAATATATAATTTTGAACATGTACATAATGAAAATAACTTTGGTAGCTTCTAAAGGTGTGTTAGTTATAAATTTGGCTCTTATTTATTGACCTGCCTACTTTAATTTTTATTGTGGGGCTATCTATAGGTCGCCACCCTTTTATAATGCCAATAGCACACGGTTTTTCTAGACGGCCTCCCATCCAAGATCTGGCCATGCTTGACATTGCTTAACATTGGTGATCAATGGGAACAGGTGTATTAAACGTCGCTATGCACGTTGGCACCTAATTTATTATTGAAATTTATAATTTGAGTCGCAATCTCATTGATATAAGAATTTATTGTTGACAAAATTTGGCACTTATAGGAATAAAAAAAATTGATGACATAAAAGATTCAACATATTTTAAAATTTGTAAATCTTTTTTTTTTTTTTTTTTTTTTTTTTTTTTTTTTTTTTTTTTTTTTTTTTTTTAATGCTGTATCAAGAACTTTTATAGTGCCAACAGCAGGTGATTTAATTTGATTTTTGAAATTCACAATTTATAATTTTCAGAATAGTATGTATTTAATCAATTTAATGAATTTTTTGCTAATATGTAAAAAATTATCTAAACAAATGTGACATTCTGTAAACTTAAATTTGATGTTTTTTAAAAACACATTAAAAATAATTTAAACCATATAACTGAAGTGCCTTAATAAATATAATTAGAGATTGTCATCTTATATATCATAGATGATTATTTAGATAACACAAATTTTTGAAACAAATTATCTTGTTATACCACCTCTTTCTAGACAGGAGAGGGGCGATGTATATTATTTTCTTTTTTCAAAAGAAAAGTCACCATCCGGTAGGAGTTGAACCCACGACCCTAGACATGGAGTGTCTCATGCCTTAACAGTCATTACCACCAGGCTTTGTATGGGTGATGCGCAAAAAAATAGAAAGAAATAACCAGGGTGTCAACGATTTAAATCAGCGATTTAAATCATGATTAAAATCATTTGATTTTTTTAAAAAAATCATTGATTTAAATCAATTGATTTTATTAAAAAAAATATTGATTTAAACCAATTGATTTTATTAAAAAAATTATTATTATATATTTTTTTTATGCTTTAGTTTATTTTTTTAGCTTAAATCTAACTAGTTCTGCCTTTTTTTCAGCCATTTCAACATTTCATCTTTATTTTTGTCCCTAGGACCTACCCTCACTTGAGCGTTCTTATCTATTCAAAGTCTGATTCTTTTATGAGTTCCTTTCTTGGTTTTTAATTCTGCAAATAAATCTCCTTTTAAGTTTAAGATAAAAGAGATTGTCAGGTAGTGGGCGAAGTGAATGCTTTAAATTGGTGGAAGTCTTCGTTGGGGCTAAAATATTGTATTTCCTCAAAAGAACTGTTAATAATAGAGCAGCTTATGACAGGAAAGGTAACTTCTGCAGGGGTTGAAAGAATGTTTTCAACCCTTGGTTTTGTTCACAGTCAAATGAGAAACTAACTAATTAGATGTGAAAAGGCTGACAAACTGGCATTTTTCTTCAAAGCTTTAAATAAATAATATTACTGTTATTATACGTGATTAATAGGGAATGGAGGTCCATCTACTATATATTTGTCAAATACCATTAAGTACAAAAAATTTGAAATTTTGCTTGGATACTCCCTATAGAACGTAGACGCTCGCTAAGAAAGGATTTTTTGATATTCAAATTTTTAAGTATTTTTAGAGGGGTTTAAAGTTTTAGTTGGTTAGAGCAGGCAAGCCTAGGCAGCATATGTTGCTAGGATGATAAAGAACAGCTGTTACCGTACATTATCTGCTTCATAGTATTATTTTTAATTGAGGTTAATTTCAACTATGATGACAGACCTTGAATTACTAGAAATAAACTGTCCATCTTAGAGTTTACGCTATGAGTGACAAAATCAGTTCAATTTGCCCCCCTTAGAGTTTTCGCTATACCTGGTGATGGTCCATCCGAGGTAATAATATCACGAACCCTTGCACAGCCTCCTCACCCATCAGCATCCCCAATTACAACACTTCTTGGTCCGGTCCCAGGTACCATTTCCGGGGTATGGAATACTAACAGTTTAGAACTTCGAATAGTTTTAGGCAAATAAAACGCTATTACAACTTAAATTAAATATTTTTTATGAACTACGTGATCTTATTAATTTATTTTTAAGGGGTTTAAGACTTATTTTTACATTCAAATCAAAATGTCGGAGGGGGGCTGCAGACCCCTCCCCCTTATATACGCCCATGACGGTGACCTATAGATAACGGGTTACCTCTAGGTTATCTGTTTCTTAGCACTGGCCGGAGCGCCCCAGTGTCAAGAAACATTATACTTTGATTACTTAACAATTGATGAATAAAATATAGTATGACGGAAACCGTGCTATAATAAACTGCAAAAAATTATGTAGTAACGTTAATTTTGCTGATACATTATTTAACACAATTAAATAACTACTTATCTGCCGTGACAAAGCATGGGTATTCGGCTAGTGTAATATAAAATTGAAAATTTGTACATACAGTGGCTCACAGTCAAAATGATGCAAGATATTTACTTTTAAAAAAATATATTTAATACCAACCCACAATTTATTCTGAAAAATTTTTGCTTACAAAAATACAGTAGGATCATTAGGCTAGAACATACAATAGTTAAAAATTTATTTGAGATCAAATCATAAGATTAACAAAAAATTTATAAATTAATATACATTTTTTTTTCTTTTTTTACGGCGCATCAACAAATCGTGGCTATTAGCGCCGACAACCAGGGTGCAACCAGGAATTTTCTCAGCGAGCCCTGAGATGAGAAAATTTCTGGCGCCGGTGGGGATCGAACCCACCATCTCCCGCTTATGAATCCAGCACGCTAGCCACTAGTCCACTAATATACATTTCTAAGGTCACAGTGAAAATGATGCAAAATGTAAAACTTCAAAAAAATGTTAAATTTTAGTACTTTTTTGGTAATCCTTTATTATTATTTATCGCGTTCAAACAACTGGGCATGAATTGGACAAGATTTTCTGTGCAAGATAGGCATATCTCCTCCCATTCTTCTTGACGCGTCTTTATGAGATATTGTTGGTTTGATATTTTATGTTTCCTCACTTCTGTTTCTAATTAATTTCTTAAATTCTCTATGACGTTGAGGTCTAGTTATTGGAGGGGTGATTTTATAGTTTTGGAGATATTATGCAAACCCATTCTATTGCGAGATAAGAAGAATACTTGGGATCATTATGTCTATAAAAAGCAAAATAATTTATTATTCCGAACCTGGCTGCAATTTTTTCTTCAGGATGTCACAGGATTAATGTTCCTCCATTGCTTTCTCAATAAAATGATGATGTCCTACCGTCGAAGCAGCCATACTCCCCCAAACCATAACATGATCACCGCAATGTTTGATGGTCGGGCGAAGATTATTCCCATGGAGCTCTAGAATCTGCCTTTCTCCAGTCGAAATTTGTTCTATCAGGGCCAAAAAGTGAATTTTGACTTATCCAAAAACAAAATAGTTCTCCAGAAGTCCATCTCTTCTTTAAATAATTCTTGGGAGAAATAATTTGCATCTTTTTATATTTCTCGTTGATGTAAGAATTTTGCCTTGGAACTCTACCATTGTGTTGCCTTTATTTTTTTAAATTCTTTGAATGGTTTCAGCACACACAGTTTTATTTAAACGTTTTTTAACTAATGTAGCCTTGTTTGCAGCACTTTATTTTGAATTATTTTTTATTTGGCACATGACCTTTTGTCATTGCCAGTAAAACGTTTTTTTTGTAGTGACTCTAGATTTTCTTATTATTCTGTTTTCTTTTTTAAAACGTTTAATAATATTTTGAATAGTCACATAAATCCTATTGATAATAGAGGTGATTTCATGTTGTTTTGCCATTTTAAATTTGTTAATCACTATTTCTCGTTCAGGAGTAGTTGTATGCGTACCAAATTTAAGCAAATGCTCGAACAAGACTGATTACTTGTATTCATATTGTTTATTTTTGGGTTTAATATAAGAATGAGAAGTAATTAAAATATTAGTAAACTCATGTCCCCAAAAATTGAAGAATATTTATTTTCTAAACGAAACTAAACTTTGCTTCATTTTCACTGTGACCTTCGATTTCTATGAGTTTTAATGAAGATTTTTTTTTCTATTTGTATAAATGTTGTAGAGTTGATTTAATTACCTGAATTCAATGTATGACAATGGATCATTACGCCCTAATGTGCATTGGCATTTAAATTGTAACAAATTGAGAGTAACTAGCAATAGAAATAGAAATCTTGGTTTGCATCATTTTCACTGTGAGCCACTGTATATATTTAACTATTTATAATAAAATATGTAATAAAAAATTGAAAGTATTTAGTAAAACAAACACCTTTAACACTATAAAATATTGAAAAGAAAAGCATAAATAATAAGTAGGAACTCTGTTGTTATTAATGGAAAGAACTAAAGTATAGAACACAATGACTAAAACTGTTTAACATATTGAAAAATAAAGCATAAATAAAAATTAGGAATTCATTATAAAAGGGGGAAAAGTTGAAAATTTATACAGATGAACATTATTTTGGAAGATTGTTTGCTACAACTTGAATTTTGAAATTTTCAAACGTGAAATGTTGCCGGTCTGATCTGAGTATACTTTTGAAGCGACTGAATTATCAATTTTCAACATCTACTAAAGTCACTGGCGTGTATTTGAAGGCTACAATCAACTGCTCTGAAGAGTGGGATTCAACTCAACTGTTAATCGTTTTGCCACTATGGATATCCCCAATAATGTGGATATTTTTCCATCCAGAGGTTTTTTCTAGACTGTCTTTTCCCTTTATTTTTAATTTATTCCCAGTATCTCCTTCTAAAACCTGGATTTTCTCTATTACTCTCATATGATTCTAATACTATCCACTAACAACATGCCTTTTGTATCTAGTATTGACATAGTATATATACAGCCGCCTTCTTGGAATTAGAAAAGACACAGTCACCATCTGTTCCCTTGTGATTAATATTTCTGTAAAGCTTTATTTCTAAAATCTTTGTTTTAAAATTTGAAAATTAAGTCATTATATATACAGGGGTCGAAATTGTCCTATATTTTGAGACCAGAGTTTCTGTACATTTAAATTTAATGTCTTTAATCGCCGAAAATTAATGATTTCGTCGATTTAAGTCCTTAAATTTACAGAAATTCCAGTCTCAAAATATAGGACAACTTCAGCCCCTGTATATATGATCCGTCAATTTTACTATGCTCCCAAATTTATCCACTTAAGACAAAACCCTTTAGAATAGTTATTTCATTATTTCCATTGTAAATAAACAAATATTTTAGTTACAGGTTTATATAATGAACAACTAGGTAATAACCAGCTCTCTATATAGACTAGTTACATTTTAAAAGTCTGATTTATTTTTTAAATCCGGTTTTAGTAAAAAAAATTCAATATAAATCAAAAAAATCCGATTTAAATAAAAAAATCTGATTTAAATCAAATAAATCCGATTTATTTGATTTTTTTTAAAAAATCATGATTTTTTTACACCCTGGAAATAACCATATCCTCCAGGTTTAAATGATTTTTTATTATTATTTTTAAAATTTTAAAATGGCAGCAAATTTTTTAGAATGTGTTTTTTTATTTTAAAAATGGTGACCATTAAATTTTTGTTTTACAAATCTTTAGGGTGTATATTCCAACCAAATAGCCTGATAATGAACCAAATCAGAAATGTTTGCTAGAACAATTAAAGTTAGAAAAACCAGGGAGAGATAAATTCTACAAAAATACAAAAACTTATAACAATAATTCCACAAACTTCCAACCTACTTCATCACATAAAAAATTCAATTATTGTGATTTATTATGATTTAAAACTTTTAGAAGTTAATAAATTGTTATAATATAACATAACCATTTTAGACATGAAGTATTTCATGATCAATAGATGATAATGCTCACATACCATTATTGCCTTTCAAAAACTTGGCTCAATAATGCTTCAAGAAACAAAACATATGCCTCTTACAAACTGTCAACAGGATTTTGGAGTCAGGGCACTTTGTTTCTCCATACGGGGCAAACTAAAGACTTATTTTGTCTCAATATGTATGGAAGAAGAGTGATGAACCTCAATAGTTTACATAAACCCAGGACTTTTAGTCATATTTTATTATGGAGGTTCTCGTAGTTCAAGAATACTTTTATCTACTTCTTCACTTAACATAGATGATCGTAAACATTTAATGACAGGTTCCCTAGTAGCATTTGCTTCCCGAACTAATGTTTTAAATTCATCAGTATGCACTATGACAGATGCTTTTTGAGGCACTAAGTTTAGGTCAAGATGAGATTTATTAGACATCAAATTTTCAACATCAGAAGACTTGCCAAAATTAGTTCCAAAAACATTATTACTAGGCATATCCTTGTCTTCCAAACTATTTTCTAAAGTAGGGGGTACCTTTAATGCGGATACTAACACACAGCCCCTTTTTGATTGATCTATGCTTTTTTCTTTATCAACCTCTGCAAATGGAGCAGCAATTAATTTGCAAGAGGAATGTTTTATATTAAATTCCACTAGTGGCCCATTTAATATACTATCTTTAATTTCCCCTGAATTAGAAGACAAATTATAAATGCATTCAGCTGTATCTTTGACCACAGTTTGGGAATTTCCTTCTATAGACTTAGGTGTTCGCTTTAGTTTCAGTTCTGCACGAAATGGAGGACTTTTATTATTCAGAAATATAGCTTTCTTTAAATGTAGCTTTCTTTCTATCTTACTATTATTTTTATTTTGATTGTTTATTTTCACTTTCGATTTCTTCGGTAATTTTCTTTCTTTCTTGCGATCCTTGGGTTGAAGTGGTTTCATAACCAACCGCGAGTCAGTATTGTCATATGAATTATTCAGATAATCTGCTGTGTTTGTTCTATCTTTCATACTGTCTGCAGTATTTTTAATTTGTTTCAGGCACTTATTTTGAGAAACTCTATCATTGCCTTCTATTCTGCTTATATTTTTATTAGAGTCAGTTTCATTGGCTTCCTGAATATTGTTTTCTTTGGTTTTTGTTTTATCTTTTGTAGTACATAATGTTTTAGCGTCTTGCAATGATTTCTTCTGGCAAGGGTCAAGGTGACAATTCCTGATGTGCCTCAATAAGTTATCTTTTCGACCAAACGTTGTACTGCATGTATTACATTCAAAACCTGCATTACCTGTAAATAAGATACACACCATTATAGTTATCTGAGGAGCATGACTTTTTTTTAAGGAGAATAAATTTAATAATGTGAAAAATTGGCAAATATAACTCATTTTTATATCAATAATGTAGTTTTATTAACTCTCAAGACTGAAATCCCAACAATCTCAACAGTCAATGATCTCTTCTTAACCCTTACACGAGAAAGCACCAATATATTAGTGTTGAGCAGCTTTGGCCCAGATGACGAAGCACCAATATATCGGTGTTAGCATTTCAGCCCCAGCATATTAGTGAGCGATGTGTGTGAGACTTCTTGGAAGAAGATACATTGCAGCCTGGTCCTTCCCCTGAGAAGTATTATTGAAGAGCATTCTAGGATTTTGAGGAAGATAGTAGGCTTTTTCCAAATCGTAAACAATGTAATTTGCTGTGGAAGCATCGTAGTTTCAAGGGAAATAAGTTTTCTTTTAGTAGTTCAAAGGTGATATGTATAAAGATTTCTGCACTAATTAAAGAATAAATATATATATATAGGTAGTTGGTAACAGCTTATTAAGTCTTCAATGGTTTTGTATTTTAATTACATTTTTATTGTGGAAACGTTTCGGCTATAAGCCATTTTCAATCCAATTGTATGAATGAATGAAAAGTTTTATTCTTATTCCGGGACAGAAGTCCCTTAGGAATAATTTTGAAATTACAAAATAATTTTGAATTTTACGTATAAACTTAAAAACTTAAAATTGCTATCAGTATCAATATATAGTGTACAGCTATTATTATATATAGTGTTGGAGCTAAAATTGTCTGTATGATTTTGCATTATTTTTTTATATATACATTATATCTTCAGGTTATGTGCTTGTAAATTTGATATTATTTAATTTGAGGAGGAAATTTCATTTTTTATATAAAATTGTATGGTTCATGTCTCTATTATTTCATGGATGATATTATTATTACCTCAATTATTACATAATATTTTATATATTTGAGTCTGCTTCTGTAACGGAGGACTAGATGTGCAATCTAGTCCTCCGTTGGGGGAGTGACAAGTCCAAGGGTAAACCAGACCGGAAAGGATTAAAACTCGCGCAATTGATATTTATATAAGAATTACTGAGAAGTGATCGTTGATCATTGAGATTGTGAAGGTGAAGATTGTCGGGTTTCGGTCATGAGAGTTAATGAAAATACATTTTTATATATAAAACACTATGAATATATGAACTATGAAGTTTTATAAACACTCAATTTTTGCACACCAATCTTCACCTTTATAAAACAATTACAATATTCATAATATTTATTAAAGGAAAATATGCCAATGTTATAAAAAATTGTTATAATACTGAAACTAGGTTAGTCAATAATAAAGCTATAATACATTTACCTTTTTTATGAACAACACTGTGTTGCAAAAGTTCCTTATTACTTCGAAATGTTTTATGACAATTATCACATTCAAAAGGATAAACGTCATCATGAATTTGTTTATGAACATTTAAACTGTTCTTACGAACAAATGTTTTTCCACATACATCACAAATAAAGCTTGGATCTGTAAAATAAAAACAACAGAAGCAATTTACTAGAGGTAGACATAATGATGGAGTAATAAAAAAAAGATAGAAACAGCCTGGTTTGATATTTTGTGAAAAATGTAAGTATATATAAAAATGTAGAAAAAAATCTCGAAGAGAAGCAAGATCAAAGGAAACTGTACGCTAAGCGGAAATTACTCCCTTTAAGTACCAATTTCTCCAAATGAGACAGCTCAATCAAAAATTGCATTAGTATAATTTTTGTAGAAAATTTAATAAAATTTCAAATAGATGCTTGACATTTAATATGATTTCCCAAATAGTTTGGAGATATATAAAAATAAATCTGAAAATCCCAAGAAAAACCTGAATTGTTTTGACTTTTCTTGAAAACAGTAATAGATATGGTCTTGAAAATTATTTCATTAGATTCCCCAACTCAAATTACTTATAAAATTGTGTACCTGGAACCCTAGTAAGTCAAAACATAAGTCCTACTTTTTTTGTACAATTTTGCCAAAAGAAAAATATGTTCTGGTCGAATTCTGCTGGTCCCAAGAACTTAACCTTTCAAATTAGACAAATTATTTTTATACCAAATTTCATTTCATCAAAAACAGACCTTTTTTGGGGCAGCTAAAGGGCAAACAGCTAGCAATAAAGTAGTATTTCAGCTTCAAGTTACTTATAGGAAATTCTATTTGAAGCAAAAAAGTTCCTATCAACATGGGTAAGGAAATGCCTTCTGGAGGCATTGGAGGTAAAAGACTCCAAGTCCTTCTCAACATGTGGTGTGTACGGAGGAATCTAATTTTGCATAACGGATCTGGAGATTCGTTTGGTCTATCTTTAATAATTAGTATTTTACGCAAAATTAGATTCCTTGGTACCAAAATGTACATAATTTAGTGGCCTACAACTTCCATTGGAAGCTTTTTTTTCTCTCTCTAATACCAGTTGTAGTTAAAAGCTTGAAAACGTGGTTTTAGCAGGTTTTAAAGTTCCAGTGCCTCCAGGAAGCATTTCCGGACAATAGATTGACATCCGGTGGACTTTTACTTAATATAAACTTTTTTTTATTTTTTTGGACTTAGCCATACTGGTGGAAGCCTTTTTATTAATAAGATTTTTCCCTGAAGAGGCATCAAAAAGGTGTGAAACATCTAGGTAGAAGAGTAAATAAATATAGTTGAAATATGTAGTGAAGTTTTCTTGCTCTTTTGATTATTTAGATAATACTAAAATAAAATAGAATGAAATACAATTGATATGGGTTATAGAAAGGAAATGTGCCAAGAGAAAAAGTATTCAATTTTAACTTCATAGCCACAAACGTATGGAGAATAAAGCCGCAAATTAATAGACAGATATGTTAACAACAGAAATGAAATTTCTAGGACTCATATAAGTAAAAATTAGCTAAAGAATTAAAAAAAAAAAAAAAAAAAAAAAGTCAACAACTATTATAGTACTCATATGAATAAAAATTAGATAAATAATTTAAAGTTTGTAAATGGATATAAAACATTGTTCAACTAACTCTTATGGATTTCCATATGCTGTTTCAGTGTAAACTTATCAGCATAACTTTTCTTACAGTAACTGCATGGATATGTATCGGTAAGATTATGTTTCTGTTCATGTTTCTTCAAAGAGTCTTTATCACTGAAGGATTTAGTACATTTTGAGCATACCAATCTTGAATCTGCATTTCCTGTTAAAAAATAGAACTGTATGAATTATAATTTATAATTTTGATAGCTAGAAAGTAAATAATTCTTCAATGCAGGTGCAGCAGTTAACACATTAAACGCGGGAGTCATAGTACTACGGCCTTTCTCGACTGTGGCTTAAAGGTGGGAGCCATAGTAATATGATTTATCCCGACTGTAGCTTATAGGCACCTATCATACTTTCGGCATGATACCTGACTTTAAGGTGTTAAGTCAGTAGGACAAATTTCAATAATCTTCTTTCGCAAAAATTATTTAGCAATAAGATAAATGTCAGTAATCCACTCAAAAAAAAAAATAAAATAAAAAAAAACATAGGAATTGGATTTTTTAGCACGGTTCCTCCCTCCCTTCATAGGGAGGAACCCCGCTTATAAGGTTGATCTGATGAAACAATCCGGAAGTGCCGACTAGAAAATTTTGCGTTTCAGAACCCCTAGAGACCGAAAATGACGGTGGTTCGAATTTGTATATATATATATATATATATATATATATATATATATATATATATTGTAATGATTAATTATTTTAAAAATGATTGCGCCACGTTGGGTCGCCAATAATTGTTAAGATTAATTATTTTAATAAAAAGAATGAAAAAATTGTAATTACTTTTATTATATGAATTTAACTTAATCTCAGGGATTAAAGTTCCGAGTGAATGAATGATATAATATTTATTTTCAGACAATTCTGAGATACAAACATCAATATTAAAAACAATACAAATGACAATAAAAGAATTAACAATTACAAAAATATAAATTTTACCTCTAAATTAATTTGCTTCCAATAAGGCTTCAATACACTGTGCTTCAGTAATTAATGGACTCAAGCTCCGCACGCGACCAACGCTGAGAATCAACTGACGCCTTCTAGCAGGAAAGCTTGGCATTCTTGTTTCTTAACTTCCGCATTTTATTGGTTCATATATAGAGATAATAATTATGTTTTTATAACTTCAAATAATTAATTTATTACCATCTGAATGTACATTTAATATGGATATATTGTACACCAGTATTGTCCAAAAATATTATTAATTTTGATCGTATATAATACGATGTTAATTGTATATATGGTTTGTGATTTGCGCGGGCTTTTCAAAATATCGATGGTTATTAGAATTTAAAAATATTTTCGTGAATTTAATATATCATTACAATATATATTTGTCTGTTCGCTCTGTAGCTCCCAGACGAATGGTCCGATTTTGATGAAATTTGGTACAAAAATCTTTCGTCTAATTTGAAAGGTCAAGAAGGTTAGAATAAAATATTTTATTAACAGAAATAAAAAAGTTTTGGTAACTTTGTATACTTTCCTTAATTTTTTTTTTTTTTTTTTTTTTTTTTTTTACGGCGCATCTACATCTAAGTCATTAGCGCCGACATCCAGGGTGCAGCGAGTAATTTTACCAGCGAGCCGTGGGATGATAAAATTCCTGCCGGAGGTTGGGAATCGAACCCACCATCTCCCGCTTATGAATCCAAGGCGCTAGCTATTAGACCACGGGAGACCCCTACTTTCCTTAATTTTTTTTTTTTTTTTTTTTTTTTTTTTTTTTTTTTTTTTTTTTTTTTTTTTACAGCGCATCTACATCTTGGCCATTAGCGCCGAAGATACTTTCCTTAATATCTCGAAAACGGTTCAGAATCTTGGTAAACGGAAGATTACCATTACAAAGCTTACTAAATGCTCTACAAAAAAGGGTCTGATGAAAGTTTTGATTAGGCGATTTCAATCAGAGAAATAAGTGCTTAAAACCTTAAAGTAATTGATTTCGCTTTTTCGAGCTGTTCTTTTTGTCTTTGATTTTGGTACTTAGAATTATGGGATTCAGTTGAAACATTTTCTGCATGTTCGAATTTCATCAACACTAATATGTTGAAATTTTGGTTACGTTTGGGGTAAAGGAAGGGTTAGAATAAAATATTTTATTAACAGACAAGAAAAGTTTTGGTAACTTTGTATACTTTCGTTAGTATCTCGAAAACTGTTGACAATCTTGGGAAGCAGAAGGTTACCATTCGAAAGCTTACTGAATGCTCTACAAAAAAGGTTCTAAAGAAAGTTTTAATAAGGTGATGTCAATCGGAGAAATAAGTGCTTAAAACTTTAAAGAAATTGATTTCGTTTATTCGAACGGTTCTTTTTGTCTGTTTTATTCCTTGTTATTTTTTAATTGCTTATAGTCGGATAATATGTTGAGCACTTTTGAAAGAAAAATATTAAGAAGAATTTGTGGACCTGTTTGTGAAGAGGGTGTGTGGAGGCATCGAAGAAATTTGGAACTCTATGAGCTATATAATAGTGAAAGCATAGTTCATTTTGTTAAAACTAGTCGCACAGAATGGCTGGGTCATGTGGCTAGGATGGACAATAGTAGGATGCCTTATAAGGCATTGTTCGCTATAATGTGTGGGACAAGGAGAAGAGGAAGGCCAAGGAAAAGATGGCTGGAGGATGTTGAGAGCGACCTGAAAGTACTTGGTGTGAGAAATTGGAAGAATAGTGCGATGAATAGGAATGATTGGCATGCTATTATACAGGAAGCCAAGGCTATAGTGCTGCATAGTAAAGTAAAGTAAGTAAAATAGTCGGATAATGTATTTGACAATAAAACAGATTGTAAAATAAGAAGATCAATTTATTGTTAAAAATGTAGCGTTCAAAGAGAGAGATCCCAAGGCTTTCCAAATGTCTCTGAGCGGAGGCCTTTCTGGCCGACTTATGGGTTGGCCGACCCATGCAGGTAAGATCATAAATCAATACCACCACCTAACCAAAATAATAACTGATTCTATTTTAATCTTTCCAAATTAGACTAGGGATAAGAACGGAACCGTGCTAAGATGATGCAGTTCCTATGAGTCGGACTTTTTTATTACCAGGTCCAGAAATGAGAAGTGAGGGAAGGGCCAAAACTGTAGATCATGGGTTGTGTGATTAAAACGGAGTTGATGCTACCACTTCAGTATTTTGTAGTTTTAACTACATTTAGTGTGATTAAACTGAACCTACTACTAGTCCCTGTAGATATATCTCGGTTTTACCGGAGAGGTAGTTACAACTTCATTCTTGGTGTGATAAAAGAGAAGCTACAACTACCTAGGTGTAGTTACAACTTCGTTTTCTTGAAGTCTAAGGAGGAGCAGACTTCACTTTTGTAAGCTATTCTTCAAGAACAGAATTATTACTATATTAATTATTATTTTGGTTCAGGGATGTATATAGGAAATCATTTTTGACTAACGGGGAGTTTGGGGCTATTTTACATCCAAACAAATTTATTTTTTCTCGACTAAGTGATATTATTTAATTTATTTTTGACACATTATTACCCGGGCTATGGTAACCTTGTAGTTTTTTGCCCTAAAACACAAACAAACAACATTATTACCGATTAAATCAAATTAAATTTCGGGGGAGGGGGGCTGCAGATATAGAAAATGTTTTAGGGCAACTGAAACAAAGGTTCCCCATTCTTGGCAATTGTGTAAATTTAGCACTTGAAAGAATACCAAAACTGTTAACGAGCTGTGCTGTACTGCATAATATTGCTAAACATCTTAAAGACCCTTTAAATTTTGAGGAATTTGACCACGTTGCAGATAGTGTTGCAACGAAAGTTCTTGGAGAAGAAAAGCGAAATAAAATGTTAGCCTTTATATCTTCAAATTATCAGAATGCCTAACGCATAATTAATTAGTATATTTGATTTAATATAATTTTTATAATAAATCAAGTTGTACATTACTCAATTTAATTAATCAATATAATTTTTTATATAAAAAAATCTCTATCTAGAGATTTCTTATTAGTTAATCTTTCAACTACAGATTATGATGACATTTTGCACAACTTAACTACTGCTCAACGACAAGAATGAATATGTGCCTAGCAGAGACTGACAAGGAAGAGTTCTAACGAAAAAAGGAAATAAAACATGTAGGAATAGGAAAGGGTCGACACGTTCCAACATGAAAGGTAGATACTACTACAGGGTAGTAGTATCCACCCCTAGTTGTAGCTTCAGTTTTTCCAGCTACCACTCCATCTAGGGTAGTTGTAACTACGTAGTGGTAGCCTTTCTTTAATCACATCCATCTGAGTTAAAGCTAAAACTACACCGTAGTGTGTACCAGGAAAACACTTCGTTTTTTATCACACCACCCCATGAATACTCTTACCAATTTTTGGTTAAGCTTATAGAATAGGGGATGAGCAAAGTAGTACTAGAAACAAGTGATAGGATGGCATCCTGGTTGCAAGCTAAAACGTACCTTTATGAGTACATAGCAGGACAGAGGAGGGGAGGGGAAGACTCCCGTATCATAAGATAGAGCCCCCCCCCCTCAATGGCACAAAGAGAATAGTGAAATAAGAAGAAAAATCTGCCTTCTGTAGCTTTGTGTAAAATAATTGTAAAAACATTTAGCAATGCAATTCTTTTTATTAGTTTCTGTGCTTGGAATAAGTGTACAGGTGAATTTTTGTACTTCTTTGTCATAAATCATAAGTTTTATGAAGAGCTTGCCCCCCCCCCCCCCCCCAAAAAAAAATTAACATATTTTATAATTGTTAAGAAATTAACTTTGAATAAATTTATTATTCTAAGGGGTTAGGTTCGCCAGTAAATATACTGTTGTCATACCTGTTGGTGAAGACTGTTGTCACTGGCATCTGTACGAGTACTGTGGGCGAGCGCTTTCGACATAAGTAAGTCATAATCAAGCCACTGTTAAGGTAATACTGAATTTTGTTGGTACTGTTAGATTACTTATACAAGGGTGGAGTAAGTTGTTTACTTCTGTGAAGGGTCATACACTGGGGAGCCCCCTTCCTATTTCAATGCTTCCATAACACATGAAAATTTGGGGGGTGGAAGCAACCAACCACATGGGTCATGGTCACTATTAAACAAAAATTCCGACTCACAGGAACTGCATCATCTTAGCGCGGTCCCGTTGTTATCCCTAATCTCATTTGGAAAGATTAAAATAGAAACAGTTATTATTTTGGTTCCACCTTTCTTGAAAGGTCTTGATTTATGATCTTACCTGTATGGGTCGGCCAACCCCAGAAAGGCTCCCGCATAGAGGCAGTTGAATATAGTCAAGGTCTTGGAATCTCTCTCTTGGAAAGCTATTTTTCTAACAATAAATTTTTGTTCTTATTTTACTTCACCTGTTTTATTGTCAAATACATTATCCAACTATAAGCAATTAAAAAAAAACAAGGAATAAAAACAGACAAAAAGAACCATTCGAATAAATGAAATCAATTACTTTAAAGTTATAAGCACTTATTTCTCCGATTGACATCGCCTAATCAAAACTTTCTTCAGAACCTTTTTTGTAGAGCATTTAGTAAGCTTTCGAATGGTAACCTTCTGTTTACCAAGATTCTCAACCGTTTTCGAGATATTAAGGAAAGTATACAAAGTTACCAAAACTTTTCATGTCTATTAATAAAATATTTTATCCTTACCCTTCCTTAACTCCAAACGTAACCAAACTTTCAACATATTAGTTTTGATGAAATTCGGACATGCAGAAAATGTTTCAACTGAATCCCATGATTCTAAGTACCCAAACCAAAAACATTATTCAACAAATATTTTTCCAATTTTCTCGAAAACGGTTAAAGCTACCGCCTTAAAAATGGTTTCATTCATTTTCCTAGGCCAAGAAGCCTATAAAACGAGTACTTGCAAGCATATGAAGTAAGCGGAACGATTTTTTTCGCGCGAATTTCGCTCCAAAAACCATGTTCCGGTGGGTGGGTTCTGCTGGTTAACGAACTTTACTTTTCAAATTAGACAAAAGATTTTTGTACCAAATTTCATCAAAATTGGACCATTATTCGCTGTGGTAGACCGCAAACAGACAAATATATATATATATATATATATATATATATATATATATATATATACATATATATATATACATATATATATATATACATATATATATATATATATATATATATATATATATATATATATATATACACAAATATGAACCACCGTTATTTTCGGTCTCTAGGGGTTCTGAAACACGAAATTTTCTAGTCGGCACTTCCGGATTGCGTCATGAGGTCAACCTTATAAGCGACGTTCCTCCCTATGAAGGGAGGGAGGACCACGCTAAAAGAGGGATTCTTCTTACGGCTGGTTTATGCTGAATCTGCTAGAAATTTGCAAAAGGTGCATAAGAAAAATTAAAACAAAAATATTATACAAATACTTTTGCGGACCAGCTGAGCTCCTCACACTTTTATTTAAGCATTATTTTTGAAGGCGAAAATCAGGTGAGTGGACCAAAAAACTTGAGCTCTTTCTCGACAAGAATCAGATACTTGTATAGAATCAGCCCCTCCTTACAATATTGTTTAGTTTTTATTAAGCCAGAGTAAAAGTTAGACTGTTCATTTTATTTGAATAATCTCTGCTTGACTTGTGGGTATGTGGATGTTCTAAGAAAAGCTATCTGAGATGCACGGTAGCCGCGAGTGTTAAAAAACTATCAGCAATTTTATTACCTTATTGTTTTGCTCTTATTTATGACGTTGTATTTTGAAGCCAGAATACATTGGGCTAAACATTAGTGTAGTCATGTTAATCAAATCAAATATTATATGAATATATGTATGTAAAATACTTACTACTATGGATTTTTTCATGTCGCTTTAACTTAGCTTTTTGTTTAAATCCTTTTTGACAAATATCACATTTGAATGGAGATTCCCCTGAAAGGAAGGTGTTACATAGTTATATGTCAACAAATGCAATGTCTTTAGTGAGCACCAAAATTATATACCTGTGTGAGTCCTAACATGGTACATGAGATGAGACTTTTTTATGAACCCTTTTCCACAAAGATCACACTTCAAAGGTCGCTTTCCTGTTACACAATAATCATGGTACCTAATTTGCTGTTTCCTGGAAAAATTACAGTTGCAGAGAGTACAAGTGAATTTTTGAAGGCGATCTAAAACAATTATTTTCATCTATTATTTTCAATAAAATGCAAAAATGAATAAAAAAAAAAAAAAAAATGATATCAAGAGAATTGAGATGAATACTACACTCCTATTCTCTAGCCAAAGGGAGATTCGAAATTTGTTTTATTTATATTCTAATTAAGTTTTTTAATTCTTAGTTTAAAATTGGTAGAAATGATTGTTATTTTAAATAAGAAACTGTTTTTTGTGGTGACATGCAACTGTTGGCAAGAAATATTATAGAATAAGAGAAGAGATTAGGGAAACCACCTGGCCTGAGTGGGAGAGCATGTCTACCCTGAGCAAATAGCTTTGGTCCAAGGATGTTGTCTCGTACCCAAGACACTTCATTTGGATCCAACAAATATCAATAAATGCCTCTAAGAGAGATTTATAAAGTTATCTAAATTTCCAGTGGAGTAGGCACTTATGATAATAGATAAGGTTGGATGACAAAAAAAGTATAAAGTGTTTTGCTTGTGGATTTTGTAAAGCTGATCTTCTGCACAGAATCTAATCCCACTTCTTTTCATGGGCGTATATAAGGGGGGGCTTAGGGGGCTGCAGCTTTTTTTTTGCTTCTGCAATAAGGGTTCTTTAAAGAATTAGCAGAAAAGTTACAGATTAAATACAACAAACATCACATCATGGCAACAGAAACTGCACAAAGATATTAGTGAATATAGATGAACTTTTTTTACCTTCCAAAACAATTTAAATTGAATAATACACAACTGATATTTAGTAAAAAAAAAAAAAAAAAGGATTAATTTCTATGACCTGTAGCCTAACTTAAATACCCACAATAGAATAATAAATTCAATAAGGTACCTTCATTGATCTTAATGTGTTTCCCAATAATTAATCGCTTCCTAACAGGTTTTTCCCATGAATCTGATTGCCTTGAATCAGTGTCAGAAGGACTATTCAACTCAGAGGGGCAGTCGAAATCTAGTCCAACAAATACATCTGTGATTTCCTCATAAAAATCATTTCTCTCAATTATTCCGTTTGGAGGCGAAACTGGACACATTTCAAGCACCTCTTTATCACAGTCCAAAGGAAACAAATCTTCATAACTCATAGCTGTCATTGAATTAACCAATAATATAAATATTTGATACCACTTCGATAAATATTCAAAACTATTAGATGATTTATTTTAAAGCAATATTCACAATTGCCAATGAATCTACGAGTTTTAGACGAAGAAAAAAAAAAAAAAAGTAACAAACAGCTAACAAATATTAACTACTTTCATAGTCTGAATTACGAACGAGACCTTCCTTTATCGAAAAGCAAAGAGAAACCAAAATAAGATAAGGAAATGTCAAAATAATATAGGACCATGAAAGAAATATGAATTTATTGGGAATTAACATTACCGATGGCAGCGCCACCGTCGTTGTCAAAGTGGCTGTTTACAAAGGGAGACATGTGACATTTGTACATAGTGATTGCTGATAACAAGTGTTTCACAGTTGTTTGTGGTTCTATTTCACGTAAATATTAGTGTTTTCACCAAGAAATAGGGTTTTTGGAAGCTCTACTTTATTTGTGTACTCAAATATGTAAGAATATTGGACTAACAGTGAGTTGTTGTTATTGTGATGGATAAGCAAAAGTGAGGTAAATATTATTTCATACCATTGTGAATAGCTTTGAACACAATAAATGTATTTTATAATAAATATTGCATATTATTAAACACCAACAAATCATGAACAACTTGAAAATTGAGAAAATATTTCAAAATTTCTTTGAATCTCTATTTCACATATTACATGCACCATTTCATTTACTTATTAAGGTTGTAATTAAATTATATAAATATATTTTATCAAAAGGCACCGTAATATTTATGAAAGGAGTCATATGAATCAAATATGAAGTAGTACACTCATTTAAATTTAATACAGCCATTCCTAATTAGAGTGTTTGTGCAAGTGCAAACAACTTAATAGATTGGTTGGTCTTCTCCAAAATACCACAGGTATTTAGGTAATGGATGAGCATTCACAATTGCTTCACCTTCAACTATGCACCTGAAACTACTTAAGGCTTCTAGATAGCCAAAGAAGTTCCTTTGTACATACTTTTGTTCATCAATATCTATACCTTCTGAATTTATAGAAGTGAATTTCAGAAATTAAATCAAATTCAGGTAAAATGGGTTGCAAGCTGTTTATAGTCACACAAGAGTGAAGGTTGTATAAATGTGAATTATTTCACTACCTCTTACATATATTGTTTAAAAATAATTACTTTGTGAAAGGGAAAGGTTCATGTTGTCTTTATAAAGACAAATTTGTCATAAAACAGTTGGGAAATTATTAAATAGCAAGAAAAACACGAACAACACAATAGCTTTACATTTGTAAACAATGCACGTCTCCCTTTGTCACTAGTTCCGAAATTTTCCGCATGGCGGCGTATCGCTTAATGTTAATTCCCAATTCTCCTTTGTTTATTAGAAATTTGTATTTCTTTAGGATAAAATTCAGTTAACAAATAAGAATGAGTATAATTTCATAAAAATGTATCCAAAACAAAAAAGTAAGGCTAAATTTAATTGAATTACAATAGATAAATGACAATTTTATAACTAAGATATTTGAAAAAGGGTAATCAAAAATATACATTTTAAACTTATAAAAAGGACATTAAAAACAGAGCTCTTGAATACACTTTTTATCGCTATTGCTTAAACATGGTGGTATCAATTATTAAAGTATTTTTATTAAATAGCCAAACCCGACCAATAAATAACCGTATTCATTGTGCTTATTTCTTCATTTCCAAAATTATTCAAAAATAAAGATAATGTACATAGAAACCATATGTAATAGAGGTGTGACAAAATGACACTAAGGCCAAGAATATGCCCTTAAATAAATACAATTCGCTAAAACTGAATCTCAAAGCTAAAAAAAATCCTGGAGCCTACTGTAAATACATAAGAAATAAGTGATTTAACTCGCCATCAGGCTCAATGTTATTCTTAACTCAATCGGATGTGATTCAACTGCGAGATCAAGTACGAAAACATAGAATACGCATCATTGCATTAATGCAACATTAACGTTTAAAAAAAAATAAACAAAAAACATTGTTAACAATATAAGATATAATTATAATGCTTTTTAAGGTAAATCTGAAGGAGAGCGTCCTCAGCTACGATTTTCTTCAAAGTTTGCACTATAACGTATTTTGATGCACTAAACACGAATCCGTTGAAAAAAAAACCCGCTCTCAACTAGGAAAGAAGTAATTAAAAAAAAAAGTTCACTGTTATGAAGGTTAGGGAAGAATGCCTTGGACGACTTTTGGGCATAGAATTCTTTTCATTTCTGCGAGTTGGATTGACTAGGGGTTTTGATGTTTTCTTGAGCGAGCGGAGCGAGCGGAAACGCATAGCACGTATGCCCAAAAGCGACAGTTTACGACCAAGTCAGCTACTACAGGTGAGTCTAAATTTCAATTACACTTCATCATTAAGGGCTATTGCGCATGCGCGTGTTTACATATAAGCTGTTTACCCCGTCTTTTATAACCTCCATAACAGTGAGCTTTAGTGCTTGATAACTTCTTTCCTAGTTGAGAGCGGGTTTTTTTTTTCAACGGATTCGTGTTTAGTGCATCAAAATACGTTATAGTGCAAACTTTGAAGAAAATCGTAGCTTAGGACGCTCTCCTTCAGTTTTACCCCCGTCTTTTATAACCTCCACAACAGTGAACTTTAGTGCTTAATAACTTCTTTCCTAGTGTAGAGCGGGATTTCTTTTCAACGGATTCGTGTTTAGTGCATCAAAATACGTTATAGTGCAAAGTTTGAAGAAAATCGTAGCTAAGGACGCTCTCCTTCAGTTTTACCCTTTTTAATTCAAGCATAATTGAGTTGTTTGCCAGCGCAGGTCTCTAAGTAGACTCATTTTAATGTCGAAAAGGTTATGAATTTTCCTTCTATATTTTTTAGGCTTGGAAAATCTAAGTTGGAATGTATGAACTACCAAAAATAACATCTCTCGCGGAACCTTTCTAACCTGTTGGCAATGGTTACATGTTCCACATCCGAGCAGTTCCTTAACAGTAAGACTGGTCGGAACATATCGCTGTCAGCTATCATCGTATCTTGCGTTTTTCTCATAACAAGTTATAAAAACTCTTGTGCTTTTAAAGCCAATCAATTTCAGTTAAAATCTTTTGAACATTTTTCCAATGAATAAGAACATAGAAATAACTTCATGAAAATGTACAACACCACCAAAAAGAATCAAGTCGATTGAAAGACCATCTAAAAAATAATAAAGTATTCCAAAACAAATATTTGTATTACCATCTATTCATTCTGTTTATAATAGGAGAGTATTTTCTACTCCCGCTCATGAGGCATAAATAACTCCTCCATTGCATCCCTGAACTACCTGTCACAATAACCTCTTTGACCAAGTGTTCTTTTTTCAAGTGTTACAATTAATCGATTATAGCTACTAGAAAACGTGAGCGGGTGTCACATCATTTTGATTCTACTACATGTACTTCGGTGTTCTATTTAGATGTTTATTATGATAGATATCTTTGGCTGATTACTGCCATTTAAACTCCTTTTTTTTTATCCCATTTTGGAACTTTAGTTATGGAATTGCTAAACGACCAAGGCTTGAGAATTGATGGAAGAAAGCCGGAGGAATTAAGGCTCATTAAATGTAGAATGGGTATTTTTAGTCACACCGATGGAAGTGCTTATTTAGAACAAGGAAATACTAAAGTGATTGTTGCGGTTTATGGTCCACATGAGGTATTCCCTCTAGAACACTTTTATTAAGTAAAAAGGCGAAAGATTTATGCGTTTTGAAGGGAGACCAGAGTTCAGAGTTATAAAAATTATTAAGTAAAATTCAGTTTGCTGCTGTTGTTTTTTAAGTTGAAATATATACTTAAAATCGAACACGAACCTCCATAATCTGTGTTTTTGGAGAGGGGTTATAGAAATAAACAATCTTCTCATTTAATTATAATGTTCACAAACTGACCATACATTTAAAATAGTTTCCTGAAATTCAGTTTCCCATATAGGAAATTATCTATATTCTTTGTCTGAAGTTGGTAGGCATAATCTTGTGTCCCCTGGGAATGAGTGATATTGTATGATATCATCCTGGATACTGGGCACTATCACTGTATCATTCCTTCACTTAGTAGATTTCTAAATAGTTATCATTATTAATAATGATGTTTCATTTGAGAAATTAGTCTTGCATCTTTCGTATCGTATTGCTTATTAATTATTATAAAACAAGTCAATAAGATATATAAAATATTATATAAATGGAAGTAGTTTACGAAATTACTTTTTAAAATTCTGCACATATGCTCAAGAAAACATTCTTCATCCAAACATAAATTTGTTAATATAATCTTATTATTTTGGAAGGCTGATGGTCTAGTGTTTGATTTTCTCTAAGAGAAGTGGCTTATTCAAAAACAAGGCATCACCTCTATCCTGGTAAGAAATATAGAGAGAATTAGAGTTAACCCCGAAAAATTTCTGTTATTACTAAAGTGTAGTTAAATTTAAAATAAATATATCCTACAAGCTTCTCAGGGGAAGCCCAGTCATCACTTTTAAAATGAATATAACTATCCACTTTAAAATATGATGTACGTTTTATACAATTTTATTAATTCAAGGTAGGGATTGTCGGGGTTCGGTCACTGCTACTTAATAAAACTACATTTTATCATAAAAATGGTTTTATTGTGCCGACGTTTCTATTTATGATAAAATGTAGTTTTATTAAGTAGCAGTGACCGAACCCGACAATCCCTACCTTGCATCATCTACGGTCAACGATCTCCTCTCAAAAAATGTTATTAATTGTTTTAAATGTATGTAAAATTTTTAGTTTATAGATATCACATAGTCTGTTTAAGGTTACAAATAATTTCATGCTAAAAGTTAAGGCTTTTTCTTTTTGAGTGAAATAATTTTGTTTTTAATGATGAAATTTGTATTTCAAGTCATGAAATTGGCTTTCACCAATTAGTAGACTCCTTTATACCGTAGTTTCATTGAAATTGTTTATACCTAACAATGGAGTGAATGATTTAGGAATTCAACAATAAACTGTAAAAGGGGTGTTTTTATTGTAGTCTATGATTCTTGAAGGACAGTTTTGTTTTCTATCGTATATTTTTTATAGTCAAGTCAAACATTAGACATTGGGCTCAAAGTAGGAAGGAAGGGTAGTTCAAGGGGTTTAAAGCGCCTGACAGTGCCCTGAGGTTATATTGCATAGACTTATTGACAATGAAGAAAAATATATCTTATTTTGTATTAGGCATTTCTGTATTAGGCATTTCTGGAAAGGTGATATAATTTTTCTCCATGGCCTATATGTAAAAGACAAAAGGATAGTTAAGTGTTGTAAACTATTTGCTTTACAAACCTTTTTAAGAATTTATTAATGAGTAATATTTTGTATTCTTGTATGTTCCTTTATTTTTTGTAGACAAGGCATACACATAGAGCCAAACTATCTGCTGATGGTGCAATAGTAAACTGTCAATACAGCATGGCGGCTTTTTCTATGTCCGAAAGAAAAAAGAGAAATCGTGGTGATAGGAAGACAACTGAAGCAACAATTCATCTACATCAGGCCTTGCAATCAGTAATACGGACGGAACTCCTGCCAAAATCTCAAATTGATGTTTTTGTAGAAGTAAGAAATGTATTGAATTTCATTGAAATGTTATATATATTAATTGTTCTGAAATCCTTAAGATTTATTAAAACTCTTCCATTGCAATATGATCTGTTCTACACTAATGTGTCAAAACATAATACAAAATAATATTGTCCTAATTTTATTTTGCTGTAGGTGCTCCAAGCTGATGGGGGCAACTTCAGTGCTAGCATAAATGCTGCAACTCTTGCTCTTATTGATGCTGGAATCCCTCTCAGGGAATATGTAATAGCTTGCACTGCCTCCCTTGGAACAGGAAATATCCCAATGGTAGATATAAGCAACTTAGAAGAAAGCCTTGGTGGCCCTACTCTTACAGTCGCTATGCTACCTCGATCACAACAGGTTAAGATCATTTTTTGTGTTTGTATCTTATTTTTCTGTTTTGGGATATTGTATTGTAAAATCAATTCTCAAGATCACTGGTTATCTTTGGTACATGTGACATTCTTTGGGCTTCAAATGAAGCTTTTTTGCTGAGGATATTGGAAATAAAAATGTCATTGCTTTCAACCCCTTAATTTTGTGATTTTTAATGGTTTTGCATTCGATTCCAAGATCTGAGTCGACATTGTATTATACCTAATGTCTTTATCCTAGCCCTGTGTGGGCCAAAAAGCCTAAAAGGGAAGTCCTAACATTTTGAATAAAATCTATTACTGCTAGGAATAATGGTCTTACCTTTAAGAAAACAGAGTAACTTCTTTTGTTATTGTGTCTTTGGAATTATTTATTTTGATTAGAATAGCTGCAAGAGTAATTTTTTACAAACACATTCCTTGCACAATCAACCTCAGAATTACTTATGCCAAAATTATTTCTTGTATTACTTCTTTTTTAGCGCTTTTCCTTCCTTCCTCCATATCGAGGAAACCCCCTTATGGAGTTAAGCTCAAGACACAATCCGGAAGAGTCAACTAGAAAATTTCATGTTTTAGAACCCATAGATCACAAAAATAACAATGGTTAAAATTTATATTTGTCCGTTTACTTTGTCTAATATCAAAAATCATGTTCGTTAACTAGGAGAATTCGGCAGAACACTGTTATACGGGCATATTTTAAGCAAAAAAAAAAAAAAAAAAAAAAATTGTTACACTTATGGATATTGATTTGTAGGAAAAAGAATTTTGCCATTTTCAAGGCGATATCTGTAACCTGTGAGAAAAGTGGATAAAACTAGTTTTTCAAACTAATTTTGTTTTGGATACTTACAATTGTTGAATTACTTGAAATATTTTTGCATGTTTCAATTTCATCTAAACTAAGCTATTTAAATTTTGGTTCTATTTAAGGTTAAGAAAGTATTAAAAAAAATTATGGACATGAAAAAGTTTATGAAGTTTTAAGATATTTGTTTATATTTCTTAAATATCTCGAAAACAATTGGGAAATCGTAGTAAGTGGAAGGTGACAGTTTGAAAGCTTACTAAATTATGTATTATAAAGGTTCTGAAGCAATTTTCGATGGTGCAAAGTCATTCGGTCATGAGTTGTTAAAACGTTGGTTGTTGGTTTCATTTATTTGAACGGTTCTTTTTGTCCCTTTTCCTTACTTTTTTATTGCTTGTTATTTTTTAATTCTAGTGGGTTTGATTCCCACTAGGGGTGGTGGCTTTTCTTTAGAAGAAAAAAAAGGCATCAGCCCTATCCTGGCTAGAATCTGGTGGTAACCTATAGATAACCCGTCCTAAAATTCGTAGTTAAGAATAAATGGACGTTAAAATTTAATAATAATAATAATTTTGTTATTCCTTATAGTTAGAAAATGTGTTATAAAAACCTTATTAGTTATTCATTATTACATTATTAACATCTTTATTTTTTTATTTAACGGTGAATCGACAAATCTGGGCCATTAGCACCGAAACATCTTTATTATTATTATTAAGTCCATTTGAAAATATGGCCTGATGATTAATTATTTATACTTTCTGAACAAAAAGAAAAGAAATATTAATGGCTTGCAAACTATTTTAACATATTCTTCAGAAAAACCAAAGTGAAGTAGATTCTGAAGGTAATGAAAGATTGAAGAACTCCAGCTCCTATTTGCTGATAAATTATAATAAAAAGTGTGCTTTGTAATTTTTTTTTCTTTTTTTAATTGATGGCTGAAATTACAAGTACCTAAGAGGCATGAGTTCTTCATACGAAATACTGTTTCTTAGAAGGCTTTCTGTCTATAACAGATAGTTAACTGTTAATTTCTACAAGTTTTTGTGTTGTTTTTCTTGGTGAATACATAATATATACATTTTTCTTTAAGGGAATAATACTTTAAGCAGAAGTAAAAGTATGATAACATTTATTTATAATTTATCATTAATTGTGAGCAGATATCCGAAATAGGACCCTTAAAGCTAGAACGTTTTGCTCATAATTGTGATTATAATAAACAAGCAAAGCAAATAGTAATTTAAAATATTCTTCTGGAAATATGTCAGTTTAAAAAGGAGCAAGATCATTTTGGCATAGATTCTATGTGGTTGAAAATTTAAGAATGAATAATTATAAATATAAATGTAAAGGTCAATTAAATTGTTTAATATTGTAAAATACCCACTAGATATTAACATCTATCATGACATTTTTTTCATCTTAATTACAGATAGCTCTAATGGAAATGTCACAACGGTTTCACCTTGATTATTTAGAACCAGTTCTGAAAACTGCGATGAAAGGCTGTGATTACACATTTAGGGTTCTAGATTTAGCAGTCGAAAGTTATTTATCAGAAATTGGAGGGCCAAACAACTTTGGACAATCATAAAACGAAAATAATATTTATCTGAGTAAGTTTAAAATAAAATACAAGTATATGCCTAAATGTTTCAGCATTTTTTTTTATTCTAGATGCACAACTAGGATTACTGAAAGATAATGCCTATTAGTGAATATAAATCCCTCTAATCTTTTAATCTGCAGTTAAAGATTCACAAATTCTTTCTCAATTATTGATTACTAGCTGAATGCCCGTGCTTTGTCACTGCAGATATATAGTTTTTTATCGCATTAAATAATGTATCAACAAAATTAACGCTACTATGTATATAATTTTTTGCAGTTTATTAAAGCATAGTTCCCGTCATACTATATGTTATTCATCAATTGATAAGTAATCAAAGTATAATGTTTCTTGACACTGGGGCGCTCCGGATCAGTGTCAACAAACAGATAACCTAGAGATAACCCATTATCTGTAGGTTACCAGTAATAGGAGTTATAACAGTGCAGGTTAAAATTCGTTGTCAATAATAAATGTGCGTTAAAATTTAAAAATTTGTTTCCAAGATGTCATTTGCGAGCATTACCAAGAAGTGGGACTGGGGAAGTGGGAGTGGGGTGGGGGGACTGGGGATGTTGATGGCTGAGGCGGCTGTGCAAGGGTTTGGGATATTATTACCTCGGATGGACCATCACCAGGTATAGCGTGAACTCAATGAGATACAAAATCACTGTTTATTTCTAGTATTTCATGATCTGCCATCATAGTTGAAATGAACCTCAAATAAAAATGATATGAAACAGATACAGTACGTTATCAGCTGACCTGTTATCGTCCTAGCAACGCATGCTCCCTAGGCGTGCATGCTCTCTTTATAAGGGTGAAAACATAGTGGAGTGGCGAGGGTAGCTGAGAGGGTTGAAAATAATGCATGTATTTACACTTGCCGAAACATAGTGGTGCAGCGAGGGTAACCAAGAGGGTCAAACCCATCTGAGCTACCCTCTACCCTCGCCGCTCCACTGTTTTCACCCTAACAAAAAAAAATTCAAATCCCTCTAAAAATACTTAAAAATTTAAATATCACAAAATCCTTTCTTAGCGATTGTTTACATTCTAAAGGGAGTGTCCATGCAATATTTCAAATTTTTATATCTGGGCGATGATAGGTCAGTGAGTGAGTGGTATTGGACAAATATACCGGGTGTCCCACATTGAGATTTCATAATTTTAAGTGTTTATTCTGCACCTCATTTGTAGTTCAGGGAAGCAGAAATGAGCGTCCTATCTCAACATGTAGCAGAGCTATTCAAACTTTTGTCTATTTTCAAAATTCTCGGGTTTTCTTATGAAAAACAGTGTTTTCCAGATTTCTGGTCTATGTATCGTAAATGACGACCACATTTTTAGAATCTACATTAAATTTCCAATAAGAAACACCCCTTATTGAAATGTTGTCATGTAAATTAGGAGCTACACTAAGAGCCATATAGATATGAACTATTGTTATTAGGGTTTTCTTAACTCCTTCATTATTTTCTTAATCAGCTATTTGTAGACTTAGCGGTTTGCCTCCGCCTCAAAAGTTGCCTTATTTAATAAGCTTTAAGTTTTTCAAATGGTACCCTGTTGTTTTAAAAAAAATGATTTAAGTCTATTTTTTTATGATTTCTAACTCAAAACCAATACATTTGCTGTAGCTTGAAGAAGCCAATGTGAACACATTATTTAATTTCACGCGAATATGGTGATGTCCCATCCTTCCAACATTAGGTATACACAATTTTTGCTCTGATTAAGGATTAGGGGACTTGGTGCACTTGCAGCGGTTGGGGCAGCCATCGCCAAACTGGGGATGGAGCTTAGTCCTGGTAAGTGCTGTGCCCTTTCGCTGGTATCGGCTGGGCGTGTGACCAGGGTCAAGGTAGTTGAAGACGCACTGTTTATTGTTGGCGGAGCCCCGGTGAGGCAAATGCAGTACCATGACTCCGTTAAGTACCTCGGAGTCACCTATAGGAACCATGGAACCAAGGGCCTGATGAAGAAATTGGAAGGGCCCTTTTAAGAATTGGGAATGCACCCCTCAAGTTGCAGCAGAGGTTGACCGCCCTTAGGTATCACCTTCTTCCAAGTTACGTGCACAAGCTGGTACTTGGTGGCTCCTCCCGCGAAGCATTAAGGAAGTTGGACATAAAAGGTTAGAGCAGCGGTGAGGAGGCGGCTGAGACTGCCTAAGGATGTACCTGTTGGATATTTCCATGCTTCGTGCGCGGACGGAGGCTTGGTTGTTCCATGCATGGGCGTCCTGGTTCCGGCTCTGACGATAGGCCGTCTGTCTAGGATGGAGCGGTCTGGTCTAGCCGCGGCTAGGGCGGCTTATGGTTCGGTGGACATGACCAAAAGGCTGCGGAAAGCGAGGGAGGCCCTGGCCAGCTAGGGCTTAGTACATGAAGACGCTTGGTGCCCTGAAATTAGAAAGCGCTGGTGGGCAGAGAGGGAAGCCTTAGCTGGAAGAGGGTACGAAGTTCACATTGAAACAGTCCTGAGAGCTGATGGCCGGCGATGGAAGCCTGATATAATAGTGGCAAAAGGGGGTATTGTGGTGTACACCATTGTAAAGTAACTATTGTGGACGCACAGATTGTTAATGGGAACACCTCTGATCTGAATTCGCTGCACCGGGCAATGTGTCGGAAGTATGGGAGACTTGTTGTCCGTTTAGCAGTGGGCCGGATGTTTGGCGTGCCTGTCACCGACGTGGAGGTAACGTCCTGTACATTGAGCTGGAGGGGTGTGTGGAGCGGTGCTTCTGCCAATAGTTTAAGGCAGCTTGGTGTCCCGATGGGGGTACTAAGAAGCATTACCTTGCGGGTATTGAAGGGCTCCTGCATCATCTTCAGTCGATGGAGGACACTCCTCGCCGGGGCGGGCTGTTGAGAATCGCCTGGGGTTTTTATTTTGTTTTATTATTTATTCATTTATTTATTTAGTGTATATATGTTTTTTATTTATTTTAATTTGGTGTATGTGCGTGTGTGAATTATGTTTGGCTGCACTATGATATCCCTCCATCGAGTATAGTAGCTCTGGTCTAGTGGGTGAAGTATAAGGGTATTTAAGTCTGTAATTTTTTCTTATTATTGTATTTATTGCTTTATAGTTGTTTTTTGTTAGTTGTTATATAGTTATGTATTTTTTTTTTTATTTCTTATTAATTTTAAATAAGGTACTGATGAAACTGATGTGTACGTATTTGAACTAAGGTCTCACAGCAACTGGGCTTGATGTTTTCAAGCCCAAATAACGAGGGTGAAGGAGACGCCCAATTGTTAAGTTGACCATGTATGTGTCTTATACAGTGTATTATTAAATTTGAAGTGGATTGTACCTCCTAATAAAGAAAAAAATAAATAAAAAAAAATATATATATAAAAAAAAAAAAATAAGGATTAGGGGACACTTTAGAAAGAGTGGAAGATGACAGAAGAACATTTTAGAAATAATCACAATTATTGTTAACATAATAAATACATATGTTATATTTTAATACTTTGAGGGTCTTGTTTTATTAAATTTCTATTTTTAATCCTATTCTATTTAATAAATTAGACACTACAATTTCTGCTTATAAGTAACTGGGTTATTCATTATAAATTGTCTTGAAAAAACTCTCTCCTGCAAATATAAAGTGAAAAAAATAGATTTAAATGAAACGACTATTATACTACTCTTAAAAATAGAAATTTCATAAAGCAAGACCCTGAAAGCATAATAATATAACATATGTATTTATTATGTTAACAATAATTGTGATTATTTCCAAAATGTTCTTCTGTCATCTTTCACTCTTTCCAAGGTGTCTCCTAATCCTTAATCAGAGCAAAAAGTGTGTATTGTTGGAAGGATGGGACATCACCATATTCGCGTGAAATTAAATAATGTGTTTGTAATGGCTTCTTCCTCTTCTAAAGCAAATGTATTGGTTTTGACTTAGAAATTAGAAAAACTAGACTTAAATAATTTTTGTTTTTAAAACAACAGGGTACAATTTTAAAGCTTATTAAATAAGGGAACTTTTGAGGCGGAGGCAAACCGCTAAGTCTACAAATAGCTGATTAAGAAAATATTGAAGGAGTTAAGAAAACACTAATAACAATAGTTCACATTTATATGGCTCTTAGTGTAGCTCCTGGCGATGGCTGCCCCAACCGCTGCAAGTGCACCAAGTCCCCTAATCCTTAATCAGAGCAAAAATTGTGTATACCTAATGTTGGAAGGATGGGACATCACCATATTCGCGTGAAATTAAATAATGTGTTCACATTGGCTTCTTCAAGCTACAGCAAATGTATTGGTTTTGAGTTAGAAATCATAAAAAAATAGACTTAAATCATTTTTTTTAAAACAACAGGGTACCATTTGAAAAACTTAAAGCTTATTAAATAAGGCAACTTTTGAGGCGGAGGCAAACCGCTAAGTCTACAAATAGCTGATTAAGAAAATATTGAAGGAGTTAAGAAAACACTAATAACAATAGTTCACATTTATATGGCTCTTAGTGTAGCTCCTAATTTACATGACAACATTTCAATAAGGGGTGTTTCTTATTGGAAATTTAATGTAGATTTCAAAAATGTGGTCGTCATTTACGATACATAGACCAGAAATCCAGAAAACATAGTTTTTCATAAGAAAACCCAATAGTTTTGAAAATAGACAAAAGTTTGAATAGCTCTGCTACATGTTGAGATAGGACGCTCATTTCTGCAAATGAACTACAAATGAGGTGCAGAATAAACCCTTAAAATTATGACATCTCAATGTGGGACACCCTGTATAGTAGATTTTGTTCCTCTGATTATAATTAGTTTAAGAAAAAGTATATTTTATAATCATTTCCAATTTTTACTAGGATGGGGCTAGTTGAAGTTCAACATCTGTTAGTTGGATAAAAAAACTCATTTATGTAAATAAAAGTTTTATTCTGGCATTTAAGTTAAATATGAAACAGGCCTATGAGGAAAGGAAACTGAGCCCAAAAGTTGGTAAACTACTAAAAACCGCATTTCCTTAAATGTTTTTTATTCAATTTCTGAGGCAAGACCCAGTCTATCTTCATCCTCTTCCAAATATATCTTCCTTAGACTTTTAATTTTAGGGTAGTCAGAATCAAATACAGTAGAACTTGGATAATTCGAACCCCTAGGGACTGATGAAAAAGTTCGAATTATCCAAAATTTGAATTACAAAAGTTTTTGAAAATAAAGGGCTAAAAACACGAACTTAATATTTTCACATAGTTTTTAATTAGAAAAAAAAAAGAAATACATACATTTTATTTAAAGAAAAACAAAAATTGCACAAATTGATGATTAAGTACATATATAATAAATAACTTTCCAAAAAAGTAAAAATAAAAGTATTATTTTTGAAAAAAGTCTGAAACTTTTGTTTGCTTTATCGATTTGAAGCCTGTCGGAGATCACAGAAGATTCTAAAACATTAAATGATTTAAAAAAAATTCTCACTGGCATCATTTTTACTTTCTATAAATTGTCTTAATTCCTTTCTGAGAAGCTGCGAATATCTTTGAGAACATTAGCGATTATTTCGGCTTCAGTTAACACATTGGTGCCATTCATCGACATAAATGAACTTTTCATAGGTTATCCGACAGTCTGGAACAACGTCTTCCCATCTGTCCACCGGTAGTAAATCGTCAACAAAATCTATGCAACTTATTCCACTTTCTTTTGATTTTAAAAATCCAGCTTTACCCGAGGGGGGAATATTTTGACAAGATTTTAGATCGGCCACCTCTCTGTCCACTTCCCATTGAAGGTTCAGACTCGTAAAAAATTCCAATTATCCAACATTTTACTCGAATGAACCACGATTATTTTACATTGTTTGTGCACTAAATTCTAGGGACCGAGACAAATATTCGAATTATAGAAGTTCAAATTATGCATGTTCCACTGTAGTAGTTTATTTGTCCTTCTATTTGTTGGCATCAAATACGTCCTGATTATAATATCCTATTTGAAAGATATAATCGGAGTCACATTTTGGATTCCACTTTTTTTTTAATTAATTTTTATTTAATATAAAAATAAAACTAATATACTTATTTGTCTGTTTTTAGGAAGAAGACCTGTCGTTATGTGCAAAGAACTTTATTTTCAAAGTATTCTTTTTATATATTTTTGTAAAATATATTGTTTTAAAATATGTGTTAGTTCTTTGATTACACTGGTCTACATCAAATTTGCTTTTTACATGAAATTATACTATATTGATGGTATTTCACTCGCTGAAGATAAATATACATGTTAAGATTCATAGTTAGCTCTAATTGTCCAATTGTATCATATTTAATATAATATGGGGAGTGGGGTCTCCCGTGGTCTAGTGGCTAGTGCGCTAGATTCATAAGCGGGAGATGGTGGGTTTGATCCCCACCAGCGACAGGAATTTTCTCATCTCAGGGCTTGCTGAGAAAATTGCTGGCTGCACCCTGGATGTCGGCGCTAATGGCCAAGATTTGTCAATGCGCCGTAAAAAAAAAAATAAAAAAAAATGGGGAGTGTGATAGATTTATCACATTAATGATGATAATTCCAAATACTTACCTGCAGAAATCTTATTATTTCTTATTTGTTTGTTGCGCCTAACGCTGACTACATTTCGTTTATCAGTTAAAACGTGAAATCCTATTTTTTTTTTACACTTCTAGTGAATAATCTAGTTTTCATTATGTCGTGCAAATGGTTTAATAGTGCAGAAAATGTTTGCTATCTATGTGGTAAGATAGCCCATACTTAACCAAAGATGCTCAATAACTCAACGGTTGGATTGCAATATGTCCCTAAAAATTAATTTTCTTTATTTTTATATCGATTTTTTCCTTTTAAGTGCGGTGATGTAATTGATGAGCATGGTGAATGATTCCAGCAAGATAACTCGACAATGGAAAAAAGATACCAGGGTCGATGAATGCGCCAAAGTTAGCGGACTACTTCTGCGATTTCAGAAGAGATACCCTCAAAGCAATTAGAATATCAAACAAAAGAGAAGAGAAATTAACCAATTTAAATAGTTTGATAATGTTTCAAAATTTCCTATTTTATATAAAAAGTAAAAAATAATAATAATGAAATATGTTTTGTTTTTTTGATAAATTGTTTTGTACATTAACATGTTACTAAAAGTCAAATTTTGTATATTAGGCATATTTTCAAAATAAGAACTAATTAAAAAAAATATTCGTGCTTTCCTATTCAGTAACCTCAATGCATTATAAAAATATAGAATTCAATTGAAAGCCAGTCAAAAATTTAAATTTTGTATATAGTGTTATTAAACTTCCTGGATACTTTATACTATTCAAGCTTATGATTTAAATGATTTCGAAGATAAAAAAAAATGATCTTACAATTGGAGTACAAATTATTAATATTGATGTTCATAAAATTATTTTATTATTTAAGACCCATTTTTGAAGAACTCAACTTTTTTGGGCAGGTTTTCTATTTGTTATCAACCTTTCTACTAGGAAAGATGTGATGCCTCCCCTTTGGAAAAAAAACAGCCATTCCCAGTGATAACAGAACAACACATATGAACAGAACAGAAAAAGAAGGTTATTTAAAATACCAATAACACCTAAAAATCCTAGTCATCATAGTATTCTAAATTACAGACAGGTCATCTACCAGGCCCAGCACTTTTCCAGTTGTTGCTTATTAAAAAAAGTAAATCTATATATATATATATATTGCACCCCCCCCCCAAAAAAAAGCTAAGTTTGAAAAAAAGGCCAAGTACCAGGCTCCTCCCAAAAACAGTTATGATATCATAGTATTGGGCCAAGTTTTAGGATCTTAATACCTTGTCAAGAACCTAATAAAATACCCTCTCACTTATTTGCGCGCATTTCCAACTTGGCCAGTTTTTGTTAAATTATGGCAGTTTTAACTTAAATAGATTTCATACAAACCCGTTCGTTTTAAGTCATCAGAGGAGTATAATAACCCTGAATCCTTATCCTGTAGGCCTGCATCTTTAAATGCCAGACAATTTATAATAAATCCGATTGTTATAGCCGCCATCATTTAACGAAAACTGGTCAAGTTTGAAATGCACAAATTGCTCACTTGTTTCAAGAACGTCATATCTCAAAATTCAGCAATTTTGAGTTGACTATTTTCGGAATGCCCCGAAAGAGTAGCATAAGCCTGCAGTACCATCATATCTTTAAATTCTTTTTTAACCGCTAGAGATAATAAGTGTTTTTGGATTACAACATATTTCATAAGTGTTCTTTACAAGAACGTCACCTTAGAATAGTAAACCAAGAAATGTCTGCATTGTTTAGGGGAAGAGCGTATTATTTCTATATAAAACAGTTTTGTACAAAAGGAAAGTCCATTTTTCAATACTAGTACAATTTTTTCAATTTCTAGTACTTTGCTATGGGACTTTGGACATTTTAAAATTATTTTCATCTTGAGTTTTGAGCGAAATGAGAATAAAAGCCGACAATCGGTGCAGCAAAGGTCACTTTCGGTACTTGTAGTTTTATTACGACCCCTAATGAAATATACTATTCTGGGACTGCTCTTGTTTTGTCATTTATGTACATTAAAAAAAATATATTTTCCAATTAGCGAGGCCCAGCCCGGGCCTCGGACAACTGTACCCGGCTGTCCCCCTCATGTGGCGGCCCTGCTACTCTTAGTATGAGGTTAATAAAAGTATTGATGAATTTACAATTACTGACATCATCAAATTTGTTGAAGTGAGATGACCTTTATGCACCTCGTCGGTACAGGAGGCTTGGGTTGCTTCAATGCCTTTGAGAGGCGTCACTCCAGCATTGGTCTATTGCTCATAAACTCAATCATGTTGTGGATGAATTGTTTAAATTATTTTTTGATTACATCGGGGAAATGTTTGAATGTTCGCAAAAAGCTGGGAACCAGAAGATATCAATTAAAGTATAAAGAAGATTAGGTAGAACAACTAGAGGGAACATTCTACAATTGGGCTAACTAGAATCACCAGGGCATTGGAGTCAGACACTTCCAAGGATTGTCAGAAGGCGAACATGTTCATTTATGGCAAAGAAATGTTATCAAGTTCCAAGTGGATTAATGCATTGAAGCTGAATATGCTTTGTGCAATTCCTTCATGAGTAGTAAACTAAGAGATGCTGATCTCCTTTTTCTCAGTTGTGGCAAAGAGAAAGAAGTTGTGATCATAACATCATACTTTTGGTTACACGTCGCCATAATAATGTTAAGTATACATTCATGGAACTCTTACGAGAGAGAACAGGGTATAAATGCTACGCAGAAGTTTTCCGCATTGACAGCAAAGACTGGACAAGATAAGCTGACATCTTGACCTTAAAGCGGAACACCGAAACTACTCTAATTTTAGACTCAACAATCCATCATGAAGGCAAGGATGATAAACAAATAGAAAGAATAAATTTGGAGAAACAAGCCTTCTACTTCTTTCAGTAAATTGTGCAAGCTGGGAAAAAATTCTAACAATTCTTGATCAGAATAAATTTTCTTAGAAATATTTACACACACAATTGGTCATTTGGAAACCTCAAAATATACTTGAGAAATGTGCAGATTAAATTCCAGGTAAAGAAAAACAGCGGTTTTCGGCAGTAAAAAAAGGGAGGGAGCAGGTATACATACAGGTAGGCTTAGTAGTTGGAAGCTAAAGTGAAATCCTATGCCACCTATCGGCTTTAAAGGAGACTGCAGCTTCTCAACAGCCTACAGATGGCAATAGTAGAAGGATTGATATAATATATCAATCCGTAGCACCTGGGGCAAATACCGGTCTAAAATATCAGTCTGTACCAGCCTGTGGGTTAATATACTAGAGTCATTAGGGAAGCACAGCTACATTTGCATGAACCTTTAGACAGTAGAGTTCATATATTTTTTTGTTTTTTCATTAATATTGAAAAATAATAATCTTAGAGATCATGAGTGCACATCAGCAATCCCAAACATTAATCTCATTTGATGGTGAAATGTAGGGTTTTTTTTTTTTTTTTTTGTACAGGGGATGATGGTCATGATTTCTGTTTCTGGAAAAGCGGGAAATTGATGCCAATTAATTGCATAGGATAAGTTTTGCAATGTGTAACTAATCAGTGATAAAAATATCGAAAAAAGATCCTTAAACTTCAACAGGTATCAGCACTTTTAATTGCTGCTTCTCAAGAGGTGCAGCAATATTGTAAACTGGAGGAGCTGGAGCAATTTGTGGGGGCAGAAGCAGGTCGAAAGGCAAATGAAGGCATTATGGAAGCCAAGGGGGAGGTCACAGCATACCTACCTAATTAGAAATTAATAAAATGATAGTAATTTTTAGCGCGGTTCCTCCCTCCCCCATAGGGAGGAACCCCGCTTATAAGGTTGATACAATGAAACAATCCGGAAGTTCCGACTAGAAAATTTCGCGTTTCAGAACCCCTAGAGACCGAAAATAACGGTGGTTCAAATTTGTATATATATATATATATCTATATATATATATATATATATATATATATATATATATATTTATTTATATATATGTATATATTTATTTATATATATATATATATATATGTATATATTTATTTATATATATATATATATGTATATATATATATATATATATATATATATATATATGTATATATATATATATATATATATATTTGTCTGTTCGCTCTCTAGATAGAAGACGAATGGTCCGATTTTGATGAAATTTGGTACAAAAATCCTTCGTCCAATTTGAAAGGTCAAGTTCGTTAACCAGCAACATCCGCCTACTGGAAGATGGCGTTTGGGGCGAAATTCGCGCAAAAAAAATCGTAACGCTTACGTTTTTGAGTTCATAAGCTTCTAAGTACTCGTTTTATATGATTCCTGGGCTAGGAAAACGAATGAAACCATTTTCAAGGCGATAGCTTTAACCGTTTTCGAGAAAATTGGAAAAATATTTTTTGAATACCGTTTTTGGTTTGGGTACTTAGAATCATGGGATTCAGTTGAAACATTTTCTGCATGTTCTACTTTCATCAAAACTAATATGTTGAAATTTTGGTTACGTTTGGAGTTAAGGAAGGGTTAGAATAAAATATTTTATTAACAGACATAAAAAGTTTTAGTAACTTTGTTTACTTTCATGAATATCTCGAAAAAGGTTGAGAATCTTGGTAAATGGAAGAATACCATTAGAAAGCTTATTAAATGCTCTAAAAAAAAGGTTCTAATGAAAGTTTTGATTAGGCGATGTCAATCGGAGAAATAAGAGCTTAAAACTTTAAAGTAATTGATTTCGCTTATTCGAACTGTTCTTTTTGTCTGTTTTTTATTCCTTGTTATTTTTTAATTGCTTATTGTTGGATAATGTATTTTACAATAAAACAGATTAGGCAAAATAAGAAAAGCAATTCATTGTTAGAAATATAGCTTGCCAAGAGAAAAATATTCGATGACGTCTTTTGAATATTTTCAATTGCCTTTATGCTGTTGGTTTTTTATTTTATTTTTTAATTGATTTTATCTGTAGAATTATTACTATAGTAAAAGAACACAGGAATATGTGAAAATTTTTGATATTTCCAAATTCATTGAAACGTATGAAATGTAGTATTGGTAGAAGAGGTTTCTAGGGTCTTGTGGCCCCGAACCCAGGTATAGCCATAAAACCCTTTGAACAAAGGCCGAGGAAAATATTATGTTTCTATTCTATGTTTTTCAAATGAGAATAGGGATATGAACAGGAACCGGGCTCTCTCGTGGTCTAATGGCTAGCGCCTTGGATTCATATGCGGGAGATGGTGGGTTCGATTCCCAACCTCCGGCAGGAATTTTATCATCCCACGGCTCGCTGGTAAAATTCCTCGCTAAACCCTGGATGTCAGCGCTAATGACCTAGATGAGCCGTAGAAAAAAAAAAAAAAGAACTGGGACCGCGCTAAGATGACGCAGTTCCTGCGAGTCGGACTTTTTTTTTTCTTCAGGGCTAACTGAAATCAGCTTTTGCTTGTTCTTGAATTTGTTTAAGTATTAAATAAAACAGGATACAGTGATTATCCTAATGATCTTTTTCTAAATGTGTTAAAAATATTATATCACTATTGAAAAATGCCTAGACTTTTAAACATTAATTTATTAGACAAATTAAATTTAATAAATTGAAAGAACTTTACAGAGTACTAAATTGCTCAGATGATTAGCTGCGGTGTTTTATTCCAACAAGGTAGGTATGGCATCAACGTGTATTTACTTATTTAATTTAGTTTTACCAGAATAGTTTGTCCCAATACATATGTGTGTAGAAAAGATGTGGAGACATTTTGGGTTGTCCGCACTCAGTGACATTCTTTTGGCAAACAGACTAGATTCAATTATCTAAGATGTGTTTTCAGTAAATAAAACAAAAATCTCTTTGTAAAGTTGACAATTTCAGTAAAGTGAGGCACCTAAGAGTTGAGTTGTGAACTGTTTGAGCATCTGACAATACTGCAACAATTGATTAAGTTCAATATCATCATCTGTTTTTAATTATTTTGAGGTACCTTAAAGAATTGGAAGGGAAATAAAATAACAGGACTCAGTATAAAATTAGAACTTGTAATAAACAATTAAAATTAACGCTTTCTTCTAAGCTGAAGAGTATTCCTCCTGACCCAAGCTGCTCGCCTCGATCCACCCTTGGTCTGAGAATACCTGTGGCCCTTTCCAAGACCTCTGGATTTCCTACCTGCAGATGTCTTGCCTCGCATTTCACGGTGCTTGTGGACAGGATCGCAAATCCAGTTGGCTTTAGCATCTCTGCGGATTGCCTAAGGAAAGTCATTACAATAATTATTATTTATTAAAGAAAGCCAGGAAAGGATTTAGTAAGCTTTTGGTGTCAAATACATTCATTATATTTCTTTAAAATAATCTCAAATCTCCCAATTAGGAGTCAGGAAAGGCTTGTCTTAATTTATGTATGAAAAGTATTAAATTTAATCTCTGTTGAAAGATAAAGTAAATGTAATGATATATTCAATGTTGGGCAAAACTAAAACTAAAATTAAAACTAAATTCATTTTTTGGAATAAACTAAAACTAAACTAAAAATTGCAACCTAAAAAAAAAATTAAAACTAAAATTTTACTAATTAATGGATTTTAACTAAACTAAGACTAAAACTAAATCTTTGGGAATTGACTAAAAACTAAATTAAAGCTTTAGTTTAGTTTAGTTTTACTAAAATAACATGAATTAATATAAATCATATGTTATTTCGATACTTAAGTAAATTATTAAAACTAATAGAACTTGCTTAAGAATAAGAAATTGTGGCTTTTTCTCGTAATTTGCAAACATATGTTCTTTGATAAACTAAATTAGTAAACTAAAAACTAAAATCACAAATTTAGGTCTCTATTACTAAACTAAACTAATTACCATACTAAAAGCGGAGTCCGCATGATTAATAATTACATAAATCTAAAACTAAACTAAAAATACAACATTAGTTTAGTTTTATTTAGAGAAAACTAACGTTAGTTTAGTTTACTAACGTTAGTTTTGCCAAACACTGGATATATTCATCATTTTAGCAATTGTTTATCACAATTAATCCCTGCTTATTTCGGTTATATTAATCTAAATTATTTGTTTTCACAATATCTTCATCACACAAACTCTTCATTTAATAAGCTATTGAAGAATAATGTACAAAACTACTTGTTTAAGTATGTCGCTGCTTTGAGTTTGAGAATCTCTTGCACAGGGCCTTAATGGTATCACAAATCCAATTAATTTTGTAATACAATAAAGTAAAAATGGGAACAATGTTTTTAATTTATTTTTGTATTAAGTGAAACTCAAAAGAAATTGCAAATAAAAATGTATGCATGATAATAAATAAAACAATTTACATTTTTAAATGACAAGTTTTAATTTGGTGAATAGATAGCAGAAAGAAAATTAAAGGTGGACCAAAGTAGAGAGTATTGAAATTATCTGCACTGTAATGTCCAGATTCACTGTTAATTATGCAATTCAGCAATGTATGAAAGACTAATATGCTAAACAAATAAAAGTATACAAATATGATGCTAACTATAAAAAATGCAACAATGTAAATTACCTTGTGAGCTGGGTCTACACAGATGACTTCATAGTACTTGTATTTAGCATCTTGGGCAACCCAATATGAGTTAAGTACCCTCAAACCTCCACACCTCCTGCCAACTTTTTCCTATACATAACAAACTACCATTAAACAGAAGACTAATATACACACGAAAAAATTAAAAGTATTTGCAACTGGTATAGCTTAAATTCCTCTGTATATATTTTATCCTAAATAAAAAATATTTACTCTGGACGTCATTTGTCCTTTAACCCCTTTTCTATCCTATTCTATAATCATTTAGTAATCAAAGGTTCAAAGAAATAATCTATTCTATAATCATTTAGTAATCAAAAAGGCTTAGATCAATTGACAGGAAGCTTTAGAAAATGGGCGCTGTAAAATTTGTTTAGGCTTGACTTCTTTGTTCTAGAGAGAATCCTAGTGAATGAATATTGAATAGTGAATGGCTAGCTAATAAAATTAATGCCTTAAAAACAAAAAACTTATTGTTGCAATAAAGATGAAATGTGGTAGTGAGAAGTAATAAGAAACATGTCTAAGTTTCCTCAAAATTAAATAATAATAATCAATATTGATAAATCCCTAATTCAGGCTTGTATACATACATTCCTTTAACGAGAATTGATATTATAATATATCTAACTACTAATTATTTAAAGAGTCTTCCTGTCGAGAAAACTTGAATATAATGGAAGATCATTATATTATGGGGACAACTCCACCCGACGGTAATTATGGACGACTGCTGCCCTAAGCCCTATCAACATGAAACTTGGTATACTTACTCATTTTGACCTAATTAAGAAGGTAAAATTAAAAGTAACTCGCGGTCAGGCCTAGAAAACTATTTATTAAGCACTAAAGTTGAGTGATATACAGGTTACAACAACTGCCTTGGACGACTTTTGTGCATAGAATTCTTTTTATTTCTGCGAGTTGGATTGACTAGGGGTTTTGATGTTTTCTTGAGCGAGCGGAGCGAGCGGAAACGCATAGCAAGTATGCCCAAAAGCGACAGTTTACGACCAAGTCAGCTACCACAAGGTGAGTCTAAATTTCAATTACACTTCGTATATTTGAATCAGCAAGTCTTTCCCACCCAAGTTGACATTCCTGCGCATGCGCGTGTTAAGAAATAGTTTGTTTACGTCAGCTGTTGTAACCTGTATATCACTCAACTTTAGTGCTTAATAAATAGTTTTCTAGGCCTGACCGCGAGTTACTTTTAATTTTACCTTCTTAATTAGGTCAAAATGAGTAAGTATGCCAAGTTTCATGTTGATAGGGCTTAGGGCAGCAGTCGTCCATAATTACCCACCCGACTATATAAAATAATCTCTATATATAAAAATCATGAGCCTGTCTGTTCCTTATACAAATCCACACCGTTTGACCAAACGTGGCACATAGGTAGGTCTTGACACGGCGAATCATAGGCTAGGTTAAAATTGTCTATGACTCAGCCTTCGGAGATCACCGCGAGTTCGAAACAATAAACCCAAATAGTTAAATAAAAATTAATTATACCTCAGCCATGGCATGAAGGCTTCTTGTTGGTTTGAGTTGATTAACACCATGGCTTTTTGGTTTGCCGTAAGTAGCTCCCTTGGCAACAGGGCGTTTCCTACCTCCACGTCGGATACGGATGCGGAAGATTGAATATCCTAAAGAGTTCAAATAACACTTAAAACATAATTTTTACTAATAAAAAATAATAATAAAGATATACATGATACGTACTAACACTATAAAAATGTGTCTAACTATGCAAGTATACGTATGTATGTGTATATATCTCATATTTAATTATGATAAAACAACAATTTTTTTATTAAAATATGCAAGAGAAAAAGGCTATAAAGTAGTGCACTAATAATCTATGATTGTCTTTTCTCTTTTTAAATGTATCTAAACCCTTAGAGTGGAAGAGAAAAGAATTGCAGAAATTCCCACAAGCTGAATTACATTATCTTCAGAAGTTAATGATATACATTATTTCAAAAACTGATAATAATAATTCTTTAACAATTTCTCAGTGAATCACAAAATCAGTAACAAGGAAGAAAAAAGAAAACTTGCAAACAGAAGAATTAAATTGAAAAAAAAAATATAAATTAAACCAGACATACCTTGTTTGTTTTTGTAGCCTAATCTTCGTGCTTTATCAGGACGAGAAGATTTTGGCACTCTATGCATTTTAGTCATCTGACGGTATTGCCAAACTCTAATCCTGAGTAAGTACCTCATAGCATCAGATTGCTTTTTCCGATAAAGTTCTTGAATATATTTATAGGCCCCCATTTTGATGAAGGCTAAAAAAAAAAAAAAGAATAGATGTTAATATTTTTGACATAAAACAGTTATTTAAATAATTTGTTTTACCCCTAATATTTAAACATGTAACAAGAATCTGTCCTTATAATATAACAATCCTAACTAACCAAGCCATTAATAAGTGATTTTAGATGAGACCAAATGAACTAAGGTAAAATCAGTCATCAAAGAATATAAAACAAAACATGAGGTACAAGAATTTCTTAAATAAATGACCAGGTCGAGTCATAATCAATAATTAGCATATTTACAAAAGTTCACTTTGCCACTACCATCATTGATTCGTCAGTACAGTATTAATAGGAATAGAAGCCATAACAAAGCCCACACAGGAGAGACAATAACATGAAACAAGAATAATGTACAATCACAATACTCAATCTAACTAAATTAAATTCTACTGGAATGTGCTTAAAGCTGGAAAAAATCTGAAGGAATCCATGAAAATAGATTTAAAAATGAGGCTTCATGTTTTTTCAAGTGGCTTCATACAGGTCTAAAATCAACTAAGTCTACCACACTAAAAACAGAGTTGACATTCAATTGTACATTATTGTCTTTAGAGTAAAGGCTCCCATCAAGAAAGCTATGTAAGTAATGGACTTCCATTATATAGTTAAAAAGAAACTGTCAAGCGTCCATATGCATGAAGCATTACTTCAAATTTATTTAACACAAGATTTAAATTGTTTCAGGTAGAAATATTGCATCGAATTTAAGTTTATGAAATGATAAATATAAACTAAATAACAGCGGCGTCCGAGAATATTTGGGAATTACGAGAAGAGTACTCATCCAAACGTGTGCACTTTGCCTCAAGTCAAGGTATATACAACTTAAAGAATTTGAAAGAATAATTATTCCAAAACTTAAATATTGTTGTTAATATCAGTTATTTACCAATAAAGTAACGAAATGAGGAACTAAGAATTCGATTACAACGGATAAAAATTCAATATAAACAAGGCACCTACCCCAGAGAACACGAGAGTTGGAAAGATTAGGTTACTACTGCTCCCTAGATAGCTCATTCTGAATCAGCTGTTATAAGTAAGAATCAGGTTAGCCAAACTAACTGGGGGCTCCATATGGGTTTCATATAAACAAATTATGGTTTACTGAAACCTTACCCTCGGCAGTTTTCGGTGTTTATTGTACTGTTTCATAAGCTGGAACTAGAGGAAATTCTATTATTGAAATTTCATTTTAATTTCACTCCTCTCATTTCTGAAGTATTGAACGAACGTTTTAGAAATACACAAAAACGATGTCAGTTATTTCGGAGTTTATTAGTGGTTTGCCTTCCTTTGATGAAAAGAACTTCTCAAGATTTCATGCTGATTCTCACAGCAATAAAGCATTCTCCAAAAGGCCATCGGTTTATCTAACAACCAAAGACCACCCTTCAGAACAAGTTATAGTTACTGAAAAGACCAATATACTTTTAAGGTACCTGCACCAGCAAAAGGATAAGAAAAATTCCCATAAAAAAAGGGATCTGACTATAGATTCCGCAGATGAAGGATCTTCTAGGAAAATACCCCGAGTTGACAATTCTCCTTAGTGAATACAAAAGTTCAAATGTATGGTGTCTCCTTTTTCTCGACCTGCATTATGTAAATACTTCATGTTCATTACCATTAACTTATTAATCTAGTTAATTTCTACTTTTATATTAAGATGATTATGACAGGGATTATTATTATTAAATGAAATACATTGTATGGATGTATTTGATTGACCTAATGATTCTTGTTCCTAATGTGCTTCAATGCGTCCTAGGCATTTATGCTTTACTGTCCCATTTTATATTCTTTTCAGTGCTACTGTATTAGTCTCAAAGACCATTTCAACGTCATTGTTTATGATGTGAGTTGAACTGATTTTAATTTGAAGTAGCACTTTATTAAAGAGCTCACTCAAAGTAATTTCATGTAAATTTTAGTTTTAAAACTATAAGATTTATAGTAGTTATAAAATATTGTAATCAGTTCCACATAATCTACATAATTATATAAAACCATTGTAAAATTATGTATAGCTCAGTATTCATTTCACAATGAAATGCTTATACCTCATTAAAGTTATCTGTTTCATTTGTCTTCTGAAATCTCATATGAGATTGTCCACTAGGAGACCCATTAAGCAAAACTGTTGTTAAACTGACCATTTTTTTTATTATGTTTTTTTCTTAAATATATATATTTTTGTGTCATATATTTTAATAAAATCTGTTTAAGTTTAATTACTAGTAATATAATTCCTAGACACATTTTCAATCTTAGTTAAACTATATTATTTCATTTGAGTCTAAATAAATAAAAAATACTGTGCAATAAATTGATAATTAAATTGAATCACCTTTGAGAATTATCCTTTATGCACTACTATAAAAGAGTTAAATAAATGTTATTTACTTCTCCTATTAAAACTGAGATGAACTATCATGCTCTTTGATGACTCTTTGCAAGCTTCAGAAAACATTTTAATCCATCTGAAGATTGAAGGAAGAAGAAATTCTTTAATTTGAAATATATATATCAATCTTTAAAAAATTCATTTTAGTTGGCTAAAAAGGTATTTGTACATAGCAGAGAAAATAAATGTTGATGAGTTTTATATTAATATCTTAATAAAATTAAATGTATATACATACACAGCAACAATATACCCAGAGAGAGAATACATACAATGATAAAGAATGTAGGTTCTTTAATAGGGCCAACAAAATCAAGAAAATATGTGAAAAATATATTTTATTGTATTAAATGTTCTAACAATTACATGCATAATCTTTCTTAGTAGTATGAATTCCAATGTAAACACATTTTGATGTAAAATTAACAAGTCACTTTGCTCTTTTTAATTGTATAAAATGGATTGCAGTTAGAAAGAGAATATAATTTTAATCCATAAGTCCTAGATTTTTTTTTCTTGTGAAGAATATCATGGCATTAACAAGGCATAATATTAATTTTGCTTCCAAAATGATTTCTTAATTGTTTTATATTTTTTTGGCCTTATTTCACAAGTGACTCAATTGCTAAAGGACAGTTTGTGCAATGACACAATGTTAAGTCCTTTAAAATTACTTTTGCAACCTCAACCTCTTTTTGACTGACAATAAGTGAGAGGCACACTAATTTTCATTTCTTTTAAAATTAATATTAATTATAATATTTAAATACTTTTAAAATTAGAATTAATTTTAATATCCATTTTTTTATGTTGATTTTTTGGGCTTGGTTATTTATTGGTAACCTCCTTTCTAGGCCAGGGAAAGATGCTTTTCTTTTTAGAAGGAAACTCTACTACACCTAGTGATAATTGAACCAACAATCTCAGAGTGTGTTCATGTTTTCTTCATTATTTATGATTCATACTTTGACGTAAAAACGGGAGGAATTACTGCAACCATAATTTCTAAAAAGTATTAACATAAGAAAAGTGTCTTTTTATTAAATTATTTTATTCTGGCTCTGCGTACCTTTTCATATTGTGCAGTTACTTTGTGCGGCTAATGGTATTGATGTGGAAAGCCACATCATAAATTATGTGGTATGACTACCACATTAAATATCCTCATGGATATCCCTAGAAAAATGACTATGCAAGTTTGCAGAAGTAATTGCCAATCTCCACTGAGAAGATAGCACCCAAGAAGAAGAAGTTACTTAGTAACTATTTTGAATCTTAACATTTGTAAGCATAACAATTGTCAAAAAGAAAACCTATATTTCCTGTTGAAGGCATTTAATGATATATTGTGTACAAAGATAATAATACAATTGCTTCCTGAAACATGTTTGAATGAGGAAGTACCTTGTAATTCAGTCAATACATAAATCATTTTTTGTTGTCGTTATTACAAAGGCTATACATAGTGCGATTTCTACATGATTATATTTTGGTTTGCATAATTTGCCTTTTTTGTCAAATTACAAAAAATTGAAAATTGTTGACTTTAGATCTGCTGACATTTGAGAGTAACAAAACTTGTATCTGACAGTCTTCAAGTTGAACTATTACTTAATCTCTTGAGATTCAAATTCTGTCTTACATTTTCACTGCTCATGAACTTCTTCTTCTTTCTCATATTTGAGAAGTTGATTTCTTAATTCTTTGACTTGTTCATTTTTTTTGTATATCATAGTTTTCATGTTTGCGTAGGCAGCTGTTTGATTAAATTTCCTTTCCAATTCCTGAAAATAATGTAGTTTTATTTTTTAATTAATTTTAGTTTAATCAGCTACTGTTTTAAATATTGCGTTGTATGACCTCATAATATTTATAAAAATTAAGATGTGGACGTCATAAAATAATATCAGGACCTTGGAAGATAAAGGGCGAATTACGAAGTCCGGATGTTGGGAAATCGAAGTCAAAGTTCTAGAAGTGCTTCAGGATAGCAATGGCAAGTGTTGACTCTATGGAATGCTGATTCATAAACCTGAATGAAGATAGTAATTGAAAAAAAAATTGATATTTAATATTTTAATTTATAAGAGTGCTTTATGGGTAACAAAATGCTAGGAGCGGAGTTTCAGACCCAAGATTTCCCCTTGAAATCGGAGATTGAATGTTTCATATTTCACGGTCGTTCATTCATGAAACTGTGAGAGTACAGGCGAACCAGAGAAACAAGGTGAAGCGTCGTATTACCTACATCTTTCTGGCTCAGGAAATAAAATATAGAAAAAGTCGATTTTTCATATTTGCCGTTTCCATTCCAAGATCCTGATATTTAAAAATTCTATTTTATTTATTACTTGTTCTGCCAGTGACAGCTGGGACTGCACTGCCAACATTTCTTGCCTCATAGATTCTAATTCCAAGGACAATTGATCTCTTAATACTTTTTCATATTCTCCAAGTAATTCTTCTGAGTCTGATTTCTGGAAGGAGAATAATTTGAATTAGTTCTTTCATTATTTGTTTATGTTTGTTTTCGATTTAAATACAGTATCCTTTCTCCTTACATTTTGTTCAATGTTATTATTTTCTTTGGAAACAGAAAGCTCTTCAGTCTTCTCTTTTAGTTTATTTATCTCTTCTTCATCTCCTTGAATTTTGTCTTGAAGTTTTAAGTTTTCATTTTCTATTTCTTTTATCTAAAAATAAGGGGGAAAATAAATTAAAAACCAAAAAGAAACAACTTTTGTTTAAAAAAAATCCAAACAGTTTTTTTTTTGTATGTTTAATGGTGTATCAACACTTGGGCTATTAACAGATATTTCCATTTTTACAATGGCACTTTATTTACTAATATTGCATGCATATATTTTTGCTATTAGATATTATTTTTGATATAATGTTTTTGGTACTCGTTGAATTAGAGTTTAGATTTTTTTTGTAATTGTTTACTTATTTTATTTAGAAAAAAGGATTTCCTATACTTATTGAACCTTGGTTTCTGATGTCGTAATTTGAGATTCGAGCCTTTCATTTTCTTTCTTAAGTCTGTCAATTTCAATCCTCAGGAGCTCCATAGTTCCCGAGCTTTCTGTTAAGGGTTGAAGTTTTTTTCTTTCAGGCTGGCTTTTACATTCATTTTCTTCTAATATCTTTACTTTATCCAATAGTTCTCTACAAACAAATAATTCACTAAGAACATTGAAATGTAATGAAAAATAACTTTATTCTGAGACATTTGTCTCTTCAGTATAATAATTATGTCGCATAACAATGACATACGTTGTCATAAGAGTCCAGCTCAGAACTTGTGATTGCAAAGATGTTGCTACTAACTACAGAGGCATAAAAATTAAATATTTAATATGTTAAAATAATTCTAAAATACTTCTTGGTACATCCATTTAAATAAAACTAAACTAATGACTAATAAAATAAATATTCTTCTTTAAGGGGACGGGGTCCAAGAATAAATAAATGCATGAATTAATAATAATATATACCTATATAATGTCTTTCTGCAAGATAAAAAAAAATTAAATAGAGATAAGGAAGATTCGGATAGAGAGAGGGAGGGAGTTCCAAAAGGAAGTGGTTTTATGACCAGCAGAATAGCCTAAAAGAAGTAGATAGAACTATTCTAAATATTTTGAGGACAATTGTTATATATATTGTGAGCTCATTGATGAAAGAGTTCAATCCACTAAAGGTGTGTCTAACAGTCCCTGTGAGCCTCTCAAGAAAATAGTTCATTATTTTATTAATGTATTTATACCTGTTTTGTATTTCTGACAGATCTACTGTCATTCTCAGATGCCACTTTTCAGCTTGACTCAACAATTGAGCGAAAAGAAGGACATTGGTATGTGAAATTTCAATAAGGTCAGCCTCAACTTCACCTTTCACAAGATTCTGTAAGTCCTCCAATAACTCTATGACTTCATCTTTGGTGTAAGTAGCTTCATTTAATCTAAGGTGATAAGATTATTTAGAATTTGAACTAATTCAAATAGTATCTTAAAGTAATAAGATGTGTAAACAACTTGCCTTGCATCAATGATGTCCTGAAAAGACATTTCTATAAATTTCATGTTTCGGTTCCTCTGGTATTTTCCAAATTGCATATAGCTCATGACTATATTATGATGTTGTTCATTTAAACCTAAATTATCCTTACATAAAAAACACAATTTGTAACTAATCTATGGATTGGAATCTTCAAAATGTAAAACATTTCATTCTAATGCAACTTACCATTTATAAAGTAATTGTTAAAGCTGAGTTAAATTGAAAGTAATAATGTTTTTGTGTTGACTGAAGTTACTATAGGGACTGTTTCTTGCTAAGTCCATCATAAATCAATAACTAAAAACTTTTAAATAAATTATATATTTTATTCAGGAAATGTTATTTATTATTCTGTTAGTAGAACCTCAAATACATAATGTTGATAACTTTATTGTTCGAAGATTATTCTTTTAGAAGAAAAATAGTTCTTTTATATTTTTCTTAGTTTCTTCAAGGTCCTAACCTTATTAATAGCCACTCTAATTAGAAATTCCAACCTTTTTCTGTTATAAATATGTGGAAATTAATGTATCTGGTAGTTTTTTTTTTTTTTAAAGGCAAGCATTAAAATTTGGTTATTCACAAAATTCTGTGAATAACCAAGATGTACAAAGTTAATGCTTCTCGTCTTTCTCTAACAATATTCTTCAGAAATAACAAAGGGAAAGTGGTTCAGACGACAGAATCAGAAATGAGTTGGATAAAATACCATATAATTGCTTTCAAAATATTCCAAAGACTCTTTGACTTAAGGATCATACTGATCTTATACTATTTCCTATTTGCAAGGGGAGTGTGATATTATGGTAAAAAAGAAAAAGAAAGTATTGGTTACAATGGTAGGCCAATATTTTTATTTATACACACACACATATATATATATTCTATTTAAGATTTCTTGAGTTGTTACGGCTTCCTCCAGTGGTATGGTTGCATAGCTAAATGCCATCTCTTTCTGCACTTTAAAAATGTAATTGGTTTTGATGTCTTTATAAGAACAAATAAAGGGATATACTATGATTCTAACCAAAAATGTTTATATTTTTTCTTTCTGTTTTAAAATATTTTAATTATGTTATTAATAATAAATTATTTGTTATCTTGTTTATCAGATGTTAATGTTTAAGATAATTCGGAAAGGCTTGAAGTAAGAACCGTTTTGCATTTATTGAATAGTTCCTAAACTAAATATTTAAGGATTTTAGGGGAAGCTAGTTATGAATTTGAATTCCATTTAAAAAATTGTTTTCTGTGAGTATTATCTCCTTGTTATTGAAACATTTTATTCTTATAAAATCATCCTTTATTATGGCTCTTATTAGAAAAAAAAAAGTGTTTAATAAAAGCAGAACAAAAATAGAAAACTATAATGAACAATTTTTATTGTTGGCAGCAAGGGTTAGTTTGAGTCTCAGACTGGAATTGAAGGAGAGCAAATGTTCCGCAGCTCGAGCCAAGCATAGTGCATGTTTTCCCAGTAAAGTATTTTATAACTGACTAGTATCATCACCTCATAATTGAGCTGATGGTGAGGCAACACCTGGATTCATGAAGCTAATATACTTTATGATTTCTTAATTCTTATACATCCAATTTTAATAAAATTATAGGAATACAATAATTAAATAAAAATTTCTGATAACCAGACAATTTAAATGTATAAAGAACATTTTGGTTGATTTAAAAGAAACAACCTTAATATTAACATGAAATCACTTTCATTGCAATATCTTTAACTGTTTTTGATAAAATAAAAAAAAAAAAAACTAACTTCGAATTTTGGTTTTGGGCAGTGAAAAACGCCATAGTTACAAAGCGTCTCCTGGTTTATTCAAATTACGATTCATAAATTTTTGTTACATTTGAAAAAGAGTAACTGTTAAAAACAAAGAATTTTATTAATAAACACGAGACATTTTTTTCATATATTTTGTTTATATAATGAAGAAATCCTGGTGGGTGATGTTGACCAATTGACAGCTTAATCATTTTTTTGAAAAGTAATTCATCTTATTTGTGATAGGGTGATCTCAGTCGGAGAAATCAATGCTTAAAAGTTTTCTTCTCTTTCCTTTTATTTTTATTTCCTAGTAAATATGAAATGTAACTTGACAACAAAAACTAAAAAGAACGGGCTTCATTTCATTGTCGCATGCAAGGAAATCAAGTGGTAGGGGAAGTCTTGTACATTCATGTAGTCTCTCGAAAATTCAGATATGGAATGGATACTCTTCAGCTAAATATTTCCATTAGAAATATTTTATTGCGAAAAATCTAGCTTTTCTTGAAGATTTCACTCCAGGATACATTTCAACGTTTTTAATATTAAAATTATTTTATAAATTTTAGCTCCTATAAAAAAGAAGAAGATAAAAGCAAGAAATAAGCAACTAAAATATTGAGCTTTTGTCCTAATCTATTCATCATGTAGGGCCCTTCATTTCCATTGTTACATGATTCTGCACCTTTTGAGCACCTAAGATGATAGTCTAGTCCAGTGGTCCTTAAACTGAGGTCCGCTGCACCCATTGGGAACGTATAGTCTAGAGCAGCTATACTCAGCCAGTGGCCCACCCACCAGGCGTTTGAGGTTGGCCCATCTGGTGCTACTAATTTGAAACCATTTTAAATAAATATTGAGAGTGCGCTGAGTAAATAGGTCCTATCTAACACTACTGGGCCATGGTGTGCAATGCTAAATATGTTGAATCTGAGACCAAGGACACTGCAACTTGTTTGAAACATCTGGAAATGACAACAAACATTTTAAAATGTATGCAATGAATCCGTTCATAGTTGTTCAATTCAATTTGTAACAATCGCAAAATCTTGAGAGATCATTGCCTAATTTTGTTATATATATATGTTAGCTAGCGGCCCTCCACACCATGTCTTCATGTGCCTTGACTAGCACGTGTATCTGGCCCCCATGAAAGGTTAAGTGCCACTGGTGTAGAGGCTACAGTCATCTCAGCAGTATTTTCAAATTATAAATTTTCGTTCTACCCATGAGCAATTTTGTACATGAACTCCGGTGAAGTCTTCCAAGTTATTATTTTAGTTCATACATTTGAATTTTAAAGATCCCGGCTCATGAAAAGCTACAGAACTACTGAACTTTACTTAATCTTTTAATAAATGCAGCAAACCACTGGTTCCCAACCATCTTATTTAAAATATCTAATCAATGTCAATAAGTTAAAGATAGATTGCCACACGATATTAAGGGTGATGTTTATAAACAGCCATTCAGCACTAGTGTACTCATTCATAGGAAAATAGTAATGGCATCTATTCCCCAAATCACTTGGGCACAGTTGTTTAGCAGCTAACAAATATTTGAAATTATCAATTGATATTTCATAACATATTATTGAGTGTTGGGATCAGTAGATGTTGGTTTCCCTTTAATGTATATTATTTTAAATTAATTTATTTAGATTCTTACGACAGTTAGAAACATTAAGTTGTAATGGCTGGCACACAGGATCAAACATTCCTTTCTTGCCCAACATAAATAAATATTTAGCTAAATAAATAGTAAGCTTATTTATTTTAATTAAGTCATTTTTTAAATAGTTTCTAGAGGCTCTTCATTGTGGAATAGTCCAAATTGATAATGGCACAATAAATAATTACAAGGTAAGAAATACATAATTTAAGTCATTTTCTTTAATATTATATTATATTTACTTACTAGGTCATTGGTCTAATAGATCCAAAAAACATCTTTTGTTTATCAGGTTTTTGGAATAAAATTAATTTAGATAACTCATGATTTTGGAAATATGACTTGATATGTATCAGGTCATCGCATAAGAAATGTCGGTGGACTGTAGAATGTGTCGACCCAAGTTTTTCTGCTAACTCTTCGACAGTTACAACAGGATTTTCTTCTACAGTAGCCAGCAGGAGTTGTCAAGCTCTGTTGGTCAACCTGTATAAGGCTTGTCTTCAAGATTGCGGTTTCCCGCTGGAAATTGTTTAAAGCACCGCTACACTTGTTGCGCACTAATAACATGTTCACCATATATTGCAACAAGTTTCCGATAAGTTGAAGCAGCACTTTCCCCTTTATCGAATTCCTAAAGCATAACATGGCGTAAGTGTCTTGGGAGATCCATTTCAAATGAAATTTTGGCACAGAACAAATAAGTTTCTCCAACCAAAACATGATAAATGGAAGTGTATTTAATGCTATAATAAACAAAAAATGTAAAGAAACAAAATTGAAAAGGAGGGAACATAAAAAGACAGAATATTAAAAACCGACATTACTTGCGGGATGACCTGATAACATTAATAGTACATATAAGAGATGATTTTTTATGTTTTTTCATTGTCGATTTAAATATTTATTCCAGGGATTTTTATATTATTTGAATTATCTATCATTTCTGTCATTTCACCACTGACTAGGGTGAAGCATCATTATATTTTTGTGAATTGTTTTCTACTCTATTGTTATCTCAGCACATGATCACCTGCTTCTTGGTTATGTTGCTTAGGTTTTTCAAAACAGAATCTTTCCCTTAGAAAGCCAAATATTTAGAGTTCCTAATCCAGGCTTTTGGAATTTGTATCAAGGATAAGGATCTTATAGATAGGCCCTAAGATGTCACAGCTCCAGATTGTTTTATTTTTATTACTGATATCACTTCCCACATTTCTCTTATCGTATTAGATTTGATCCACAAGGCAGGTTTTTTCTCCAATGGTGGATCCAGAGCTATAATGCTAGGCTTACTGGATCAATAAAATGTAAAAGCACAACAAAAGAAAATATTTATTCCTTATTTAAGTGTAAATCCAAAGAAGATGGAGTAGAAATGAACATGCAAAAACATTGTAATAAAAGGTTATATTAAAAACAAAATCCCACCATTCATGTGCAAATAATTTGATGGGTCTAACATTTTCTACATGTTTTTAAATGTTCAGAATAAGAGGCCAGGGTTACAAAAAATGTTACATTGAGTTAGCAAAAAGGCAAATAACCAAAACTGCCAGAATAAGGCCAAATGGGACTTAAAGAAAAGGCCCGAATAACTTGACACAAGGATCAACTTTTGATAAAAGTTATAAATTATTCTAACATAAGGTGTACAGGAAATAAATAAAAAAACTGGCTTAATACTTAAGGATAATATTATTGTAATTAAAAAAAAAAAAAATTGTAAAACTTAAAGAAAAATCTCTACATAAAAATGTACTCTATTTGTAATGTATATTGTATTCCATATTGGTTTAAAGGAGAGCGTAGATAATAATTCTTCACTTCTTCCTACCACCTCTTTCTTTAAGCTGAAGATAAACAGCTGTGTTTGGTGTAACATTGTAGAAGGCAATGGAGTTGGAGTCTTTAAAGAACATGCCCTACAAATATAAAGAAATAAAATTAGTAATTTAAAACATCATACTAAATGTTCTTAAAAATAATATTTGAAATACAAATAAATAAAATATTGTTGATTTATACTTTGGGCAGCAGTATTCTCCTAAAAACCATAATAGGCTATGATTTAAAAAAAAAAAATTATTATTTTTATTATCGGGGTGGGTTTCCTCTGTTTCCGGGTGTTCAATTTACTTCAGGGGATTTACACCCAACCGAAATAAATAATAATTATGTACATGTTTGATGTTTATTTTTTGTCGCTGGGATGATATTTTTAGATGGAACAGCATTTTTCTCCAGCGGTGGTACTCCTCCTCACTTCTTCCTGGGTTATCCAGGAAGAAATGAGGAGGAGTACCACCGCTGGAGAAAAATGCCGTTCCATACAAAATTATGTACATACGTGAACTTACATGCTCGATATTGGAGAAGTATCGGACGGCTCTCACTGCATCCAGTTGTGCAGAGTGCTGTTTCTAGTCCGCTTTTGGTGGCCAGGTAATACACTCGCATGACTCATATGCATGTATTCAGTCTAAAGCATGCGTTGTTGTGTATTTCTTGGCCATTTATTGACAGGAGCGGGAGGAGAATAACTCTTCTCTAAGTTCAAACCAGTGCTCGATCGTATACTTCTTAAATATCCTTAATCTTACAGGCTAGTATGGCATCGGAGCACCGCTCGCACTGCTCCTGATGTCAAGGTCTTACAAATTATTCCCTCTGGAGCAGACCTCACTCCAGATTTGTGCAAGCCTAGTACTGACTTTTGTTTCACCACTTTGTGTGTAGTGCATTTTATACCTACTGCCAGGTCAATCTCCCAGGGAAGGTGGTCCTGGGGTGTGTACTGTAGGTGACCTTACGTCAGTGTAAGTGTTTAGAGTACTGTGTGTGTTATGTTTGCAGTGTACTGTACTTGAGAAGGGGGGTTCGTAAAGCCCCAAGCAACTGCGTGTTTCAGTCGCTCCCTGCCTTCTTATTATTATAATTAATTTATTATTATTATTATTGGTTGAGGAAGAAAGCATACCTTAGCCCTTACCGCCTCAGTGGTATATTTATTTTATTTTATAACTACATTCAAAGATCATTTTTAGTTTAATCATATCCGTCTTCTCGTCCGTAAAGGTGGTAATTCACCATGTGAATTGAGTCCTTCAGGATTGTTCTGCAGATTCGTAGTAGGATTTCTAGTTTGATTTTGATTTATTTGGCAAATTTTTGCATAAACTCCGTGATGGCGCCGCGAGCTCCAAATACAGGGTGTCTGGTAGCAGATTTATATTTTTAAACTTGAATAAAAAAACGCAATAATTGACTCAAAGTTTTAATAAGAGCATTGAATGATAGAATGGAAATGCGGATTTTATTTTTTAAAGAGTATGCCATCCAGATGCCTTCCGTCGAGTTGAACACACTGTTCAAAACGGAGCCTTGTGTTCTGCGCCACACGCTGCAGTAAACTTGGTTCAATTGAGTTGATTTCTCGACGAATACTTTCCTTTTAAACCACAAGAGATTGGGGATTGTGATTATAAACCCTCTCTTTGAGGTAGCCCCATAAAAAAAAAAAAAAAAAAACCATGGGAGTTAGATTGGACGACCTCAGTGGCCACGGGATATCCCCAAAGTGACTGATCAGTTTTGGGGGGAAATGTTCCCCATTTAATCGCTCTTGGAAGTCCCAGTGAGGCTGCTCCTTTCCGTATTGAAAGTCACGGATTTTTACGTAAACTGCTTTCAACCAGTTCAATGTTTTCGGGAGTCCTTGAAGATGGACTGGGCCCTGGCCATGGGACATTCATAGCCGAAGCAGTTGCGCAGAATCTCTGCACCCACAGACGAATGAATTAAATTTACACTCGGTCCATCACATATTCGCCGAATACCGAACTTTGAACAACAATATCGACGAGCAATTATGTAAGAATCATTACTCTTAAAAAATGGCTCCACAGCGAACGCGCGATGCTCACTCGACCATTGCGACATCGTAACTGACAAATCCGCACAATCGATAATTCCAACGGCGCCACTCTCCCTCCGCACCGTTTATTACTTTTTGAAATAATCGTATTTAAAAATATAAATTTGTCACCAGACACCCTGTATAACGTCCCTACCATGTCAAACTATCGAATATGCAAATACTCGTTTTTCAGATTCGAGACTTTGCTCTTAGATTGTGGACGATACAACTTGTTGTAAATGGTCACAACTCTAACCCTAAGATGTCTAAAAATAAAACGAAACAATTCTTTTTTTTTTTTTGGTTTTGCATCTTGTAAACAATCGTGAGAATAGAAGAGTTAATGAAAGTACCCGGTCCAGGAACAAATCCTCTTTGATTTTTTGATAAAGACAAATACTTTTCTAGTTTGGATTTTAAAGCCCTTTCTATAATTCTCCTTACTATTGGGTATATGGTGATGGGTCTCCAGTTCGATAGGTTGTCTTTATCGCCTCCTTTGAACAATAGGATTGTTCTTGCTACTGAGAGGAGATGAGGAATAATACACCATCTTAGCACCTATTGAACTCAGGATGACCTATTGAATACAGACTTTAAATATTATTAAAAAAAAATTGTTTTGGATAAAATATTGTTACAAATGTGAGGAGAATTGTCATTCAAAATTTCCTTAATGGTTAATTTATAAAAGATTACTTGATGACATAAAGAGAAACTTCTTTTATTTGCATACAGAAAATCTTGCTAACAGAAAATATTCAAAGCCCAAGGTTTTACGAAATCCACAATTTTATTGACAGGATGTTCATGAGACAATCAGGTAAAATTGCTGGTCCAAGCAGTCTGAGATCATTATTTTAAGGAAATATAGACTAGTCTCCGGAATAGCTCTCCCTGTCCCCATACCTCCGCGAGAGCTTCTCCCACTCTCTTTCAATTTTTCTGTAATATATTTCTCATTTACGATACATTTAGAGTTGTGTTCAGGACATTATAAATATAAACTCTATAGAGATTGTGTTGTACAGGGTATTGTTGAGGATATATTTCCCCGCTCTGATTACATGTTTTCTATAGAGGTGATTTTGGCTTCTTTTCTTTCCTCAATTTGTATCCTTCCCCATTCAGTTAATTCAAGAATGTCCACTGAAGTATGTTATTACATTTGTTAATTTAAAAATTATCAGAATATCATAATCAAGGATGATTTCTTATTGTATGACTGATATTCAAGATAAAATTCTATTTTAATTAAACCATTCCTTTTCAATTTATTTAATATCTTTAAGAAGTGTGATTTGGAGAATTGTCATTCTCATTATTGACTTCTTAAATTCCTTTTGGCTAGAGTAAACGACTTTGGAGTTTTTAAAGCCAATTGCTCTTAATTGGTTGCTTTAATCAGGTTTAGAAAAAAAAATCACTTTTAATGCTTATACAATAAGTACCTCGCGGTAATATTGTAATACATTAAATTCTAAGAAACATAAATTAGTAAAGCTTTACTTTAATTGTCATATTTACAATAAGCATGACACAGCAAGATAATTTGAGATTGTTATAAAAGCTTTAGACAACTTTATTTTGTATATACACAAAATAACTATTTTATTTACGAGAAAAAGAGGTCTTACATCACAATGAAGCTTCTGCTTGGCTGATGGCATTCCGACAGCTTCTGATATCTTCGCTTTGAGATTACTAACTGTGTCAGTCAAAGCCAAAGTAAATGCCAGAGTTTGGCCATTTAATTTCCATTCTGGCTTGTCAGCCATAACAGGCACGATAACTTTGAATGTCACAGGACTCTGAAATAATTAAAATAAGCAATGTTAATATTAGATTTTAATAATCTTAAAAATGACCTTAAATTTTTTCATCTTGAAGAACAAACGCTCTGATGAAAAATGGATTCCTAATAAACTCGAATTTAGACGGGCAAGTGCCACTAAGTAATATTAAGTTTATAAAGTCATAATGTCCTCGAGTAAGAGAACAACTCATCTCTAGTGGTCACCCTAGATGCTCTGAAGATGAAGCTACAGTACTTAAAAACTCACTCAGCAGAGACTCAAATAAAATGGGCGAATATATTTGTTATGCGCTTATTTATTCACTCATAAATAAGTTTTGCATGTGGTACAAAAATTTCTTCAGAAAATAAACTCAGAACAAGTTATAAGTAAAAGAAGATAGTTATAATTTTCTGTTTTCATATTTGACAGAGAAGAAAAATGAACAATTCAAAAGCATATTACACTTTTTTTAATTCAATAAGTTCTGAAGCTATGATATTAATAAATGATAAATAAAATTCCACAAAATGAATGCGTTAGTAGGTTTCGAAGAAGTAAAATTGGTTAGTTACATCCCATAGTAGTTAAAATTTATTTACATAAGGCTGAAAGTTGTAATTTATATGACTTCAAAAATACTGATGCTATAAAAAGGTATATATAAATATACCTTATTCTGAGCAAGAAATTGTTCTTCAGGAATAAGAATATCTTCAGTTTTAGCTTTCTTAGTAATTGGTTCATCTTCAGTTTCCCCTGCAGCTGCTGATGCAACATGTTTCAAAAGATTGCCAACCTAAAAGAATAAAACAGTAAATGAACAACTAAAACAATTGTGAAAGAAAACTTTTAATAAGTTTTTTATAAGCAAAATTCAGTTTTATTTAATTATTATTTACGACCCTTAAAAAAACCTTAACACTTAGACGCAGGAGCACATTTTGGGAACATGCTACTGGACAAAACGGTTCCAGAAACGTACTTCTCCACTAGTTATGTCTGCCCCCTTGCCTAGTCACAAAATTTCATGTCCGCCATCAAAGTGTTAATATTTCTCGAGTACCAAGTACTCCATATCAACATTCATTTCTCTCAACCACTTTATTAAATTTTGAGAAAAAACTCAGTAAGGGCAAGTTTGTACCTAGATCTAATTGAAAAAAATCTGTAAATATCATCATTCAATTAAAAAATATGCTTTTAATATGTCTGACTAAATGTTATACAAAATCTACAGATGGTTCAAATAATTAAAGACAAAAACTAATAATTTTGATTCATTGTCAAAAACCAGTTGTTTCTCTTAAGATATATTAAAAAAGTGAACCAATATTATATGTAAAATGAGGGAGACAAAAAAAAATAAATAAGTTTTACCTGTGTGACTTGTGGTGGAGGTTGCGGAGGCTGAGGAATTGGTGCAGTACCCGGAGGTGCCATAAATGCTGGAGGAGTGGCAGCAACAACAGGGAAAGCACCTGGAGGGACTAAGAAGAAATAGTTTAAATTAGTAAAATATTATTTATTTATTTAATCGCTATTAGAAAGATGTATTAAAATGGAAAGGAATTATTTGCAATATTTGATCACACATATTTAGAAAATAATTAATAATATATTGAATTGTTACCCATGAGAGGAGGCCTTATTGGAGCAGGAACCATCATGATGGGTGGTTGTGGTACAAGTCCAGGTGGAGGTGGTAATGGAGCAGGAGGGAGGGGCGGTGCCTTTGGAGGAGGAGGCAAAGGAGGAGGTCCTTTTGGAGCAGACATTACTGAAATCGGTTGGCCAGGAGTACCTTGAGTCATTCCAGTACTGCTCACCTATAAAATTAAGACCAAATACAATAATTTAGACCAAAATATACAATAAACATCTTTGACTCTTTATTTTTCAACAATTAGAAAACACAACAGCTTGATGCACTCGCAAAGTGAATGTTCAGTTAACGTTTTACTGAAAAGGCAAACCCTTAAGAGTACGAATGACTCCTCTCCAAGCCAGAGATAGCTGTGCGCCTTGTGCTATTGACTTGCCCAGCAGAATGCGACTTGAGGATAAGTTCTGTTCTTGGTTCTATCTAGAGGATTTTAGAGAAACTAATAGTTCCCGTTTTAATACTAGAATTCATTAAGGCGTTCTTTTTACTATATCTGGCTTGAAGAAGAGGAAAGACCATCTATTGGGCTGCAACTCACCGTTGACGGTAGCTCATTTGAACTTTCCTACCCTTTGTTTCCGAGAATGCTTTCAAAATATTTTACAAGGACTGCAACTTAACATTGTACTCCTTTCCCTTTTCTAAACAGTACAAAAAACTAAACTTTTTTCTTTTTTTTTTTTTTTGTCTGTAACATATTTGCTATCTAGCAGTTTATTTCTTTATGTATTGTACTACGATACAGTTAAAACATGTTATGCTGTTATACTTTATATTAAATAAGCATAGGTTTTATTTCACATTGATTTCCTATATTGTAAAATTTAAGTTACAACATAGAATAATGATTAAAAAAACAAGTGTATCTGGTCTCAGGAACAGATTGTTATATTCTTTTTAATAAATAAATAAATGAAAAAATAAATAAAAAACTATTAAATTAAAAATAATGTACCAAAAAATATGTGAATATTGTAAATTTTTAAATAGTGTAAATATTTTTAACTCCATTGTTGCCGGTTCACAGTCCGGATCAAAAAGAAGAATAGGAAAATAAATGTATGACTCCCAGAAAAGTATGTTGCACCTGGAGCAAGTATTGCATTGTGAGCATATCACACCCAGGGATTGGTAGGGCAGGTCATGCAGCAGTATAAGGGTTTAATCTTAAACCAAATTTTACTTTAATATTTACTATGATTTCTGTGCTACATTTAAGCTAAATAACCACACAGAGATCTGATTATTTCAATTATAAATTAGAAAATCACCCCATAGAACTGCTTCAAAACTGCTCAATCCCAAAAGGAATCCCATTAAATGAGTCAATAATAAGCATACTGAAACCAATCTCATAACTTACACTGCCAGTGACTGGTTTAGGGCCTATTTTCTCTTTTTCTTCATCTGGTAGCAATCCCTTGACTTTGTGGATTTGGTGAATTTGCTCTTCTATTGTAATGTTAGCTCTTGCAGCTCGAGTGGCAGCTTCAACACTAGATGTATGTCCATCCCAAGTAACCTTAAAGAATAAATAAGATTTGTTTTAAACTTACAGTATTCTACAGTATTATGCAGCTTTTCTTTCAATGATTACTCTGGTGCATATGAGCATGTATATATTCTTATTATGCTGTGATAAATTTTAAAATATTATTATTCATATTAAGCAAAAGAAGATTATAAAATCTTGGGTCTTGAAAATTCCTTGGCTTTAAGGTAACCTAATAAGTCAAATGAAGATTGGATGGTCCTTTGGAAAGTACCTATTGTTCTTATATTAAATGTGTGGGTGCGTCTTACAAGGGGAAAGTCACATGTCCCTCTCTGATTCAAACAAGAATTTTTGTATGAGTATTACCTAATTAGGAACAAGTTCTAAAGCGAGAAAACGTGCTTCTCAAGCATTCATCGGAAAAAAAAGAAATGAAAATTGACCTGGATATCTTAAAACGTTTCGATGATACGCGCCCGGTACCTCGGTTAGTAGTGCTACTTTTATAACCCCAAGATGGCTGGATTGAATCTCGCCGTGTATAATTACTTTATTTTTGTATAATTTTTTCCTTAAGAATATTTTATAACATTAATAAATAAATATCACATATTTGTTTAATTATTGACATTTAATTGTTAACAATTTGTTCCATATATTAAAAGAAAATTTGAATGCTATAAATCCATCATTTGTCCAAGAGTAGCCAGGTGTGAGACTTGGTAAAGACAAATTACGAATGCAAAGACAGTTAATACATAGAGGATTAAAGGCATATAAACAAAAATAAGTCTTCGTGTTCATTATAAGTTACAAGAAAGAAGATAAAACCTTATTTTCAAAGACGATATTAACAGGCTCTGTTAAAGCGAGAGAATGCACTTCTCAAGCATTCATCTAAAAACAGTACAAGGAATATTTATTACTTTGACTTTGCTGTTTGTCATATCTCTCAAACTATAAATAGCATTTCTAAATAAGTATAAGGTAAGTTAAAAACAACTGTAGGAGTATTTTCATATTGATCTAGTCAAATGAAGGATCAGAAATAGCATTATGTATAGCGAGTCTAACATTTTGACACTGTATTAATGTATTATAGTCCTGGAACTTTCAATTTCGGTCAGTCTCAGGTAAGGGCTTCATTGGAAATGCGTTTCACATTAATTTTTTTTCCCACAACTCAATGAATCCGAAAATATAAAAAAAATGATTAAAAACATCAACATTGAAAATTTCCAAAAATGTTAACGCCAACCAGTAATGAATGTACTGTCAGCAAGTGAGGCCCACCATACAGTGGACGGGCAAACAGAACTATTTTATCTCCCGTATAAACAATATTGTTTTTCCATCATTATAGCACCAATATTATAGTGTAGTGATCTGTAGGTGCACTATTTTAAGTAATATGTATTTTAATCTGTTAATATTTTTTTTCAATAAAAAAAAAAAAAAAAAAAAAAAAAAAAAAAAAAAAAAAAAAAGAAGGCCCACCATTAAAGTGTTAAGCCCATGGCTACCCATGAAAGGAGAAAAACAAATAATAAAAGCAATAATATACTAATAAAGAATAATTTTTAAAATGGGTACTAATAATTTAAAAGAAGATTGGATTGTTTCAGTTAGCTAAAATTTTAAGAGTTTGGTCTTGGTAATCAGGGAGTCTTTGGGAACATAATAGTCCATCAGGGAGGCTATATCCATTCAGTCATATCCTACCTCACAGCAAAATAAAAATAAATGAACACTTTTTTACAGCCAACGGCCATAGCCACGTTGAATACACCAGGTTCTCGTATATCACAGAAGTTAAGCAATGTCAGGCGTGGTCAGTACCTGAATGGGTGACCAACCACGTGCTGTTGGCATTAGAAAAGGGTGGTAACCTGTAGATAGCCCGGCCCTAATAGCCAAATAGTTGATGCGCCGTTAAAAACGAAAAAAACAACTTTTTTTACACCTAATTTCAGCTCCAGATGCTTATGAAAATCTCATTCCCTTAATTAAATTATATACAATTTAGTTTATATATTTTTCCCAAGAACAATATGAGTGTAATGTAGCTTTAAAAACCTTGTCATCCTTCTTTTTGTCTTCTTCTCCAATCTTTTTACCGATAGCTGTTTCTTCATCACCAACACCAAAAATATCAGTACGTCTTTCTGCCAATTGCTTCAAGCTAGCTTCAATTGCAGAGCCTGCAAAAAAATAACAAATTTAAATCAAATGTTTAATAAAAAAAAATAATAAACCTTATTATGAATATATATATATATATATATTTATATATAATCATTAAAATAAGATATTAACCTTTGAGTTCTTATGACTAAAAAAATTAAGAGGTAGTCATGTGTACCTTTTATGTTTATACTTAAAAAATGATTAACAAGCTGAAGTCAGTGGAAGGCGTAATTTTATAGCTTTTAAATAGCCTATAAAATAAGTCAAGATGATTATTCTTTCAAATTTTGATAGAACAATCAAAGTGTGTGCTAATGGCCCAGGCAGTCGAAGCACACAAAAAAAAATAAATAAATAAATAAAAAAAACAATCAGAGCTTCATAAAACTGTTCCACACCCACACATTTTGAAAAAATTACTGGAGCAAATAATAATGAGAAATTATTAAAAAAAATCTTTACCTCCAGCGTAAACAGTTTCTTGGTTGATGCGGTCTTGAATATGTTTGTCCCGCTGCTCAACCCATCGAGGATCAAGAAGACCTATTCTCATATGTTC